>JAYESA010000005.1:288683540-289037767 GCA_036927795.1 Iris macrosiphon | reverse complement strand
ACACACTGGTCACTTTAGCATCTCCGTAATGGTTTAGCAATTTTAGTAAGACAACCTAACCCCACGTTAAAGATAGCATACTAACACAATATGGCAATAAGAAAAATAATGCGGCAATAAGTTCATCGAAAGTGTAAGTACCAAATTGTAGTCTTGCTTGCACTGGAGCACCCAAAGTAGTTGCTCTTGACACCCCCCCCCCCCCCCCCCCCCCCCCCCCCCAATCCATCTATTCTCTACCTTTTCCTTTTCAGATGCTGATGAACTCATTCATTCACCAAGAGCTAGCTAGCTGTCTCGATCGAGTATCGACAAGACCAAACATGGTGCAAAAGGTGGGTGAGGCATCACCGCCATCGTTGGTTAGCAGCATGGCTCGAATATGATTGGAGGACACAGCAAGTACAAAAGAAACATCATCGCAAAGCCACTCTTCATTGTGCCCTGAGCTCATCGCTCCGTGACGAACTCTCGAAATAGGTTCTTATACATAAGGTGGAAGAAAAAAAAAATATAAGCAACTAAAATAAAAATAAATATAACAAAAAAAATTATTGCCGACTAGATTTGAACTGAAAATTTTGGTTATTTCTAAAGGCATATTCAAACTTGTTCAGGACATTCCATTATTTGGTGTTAATCCAGACTCCATTCCAAATCCAAACCCTAAACTTAACCATAACCCTAATCCCAACCACAATCGTCAGAGAAGGAGGAAGACTGCAGGGGGGGTCTCATGGCTTGGAACGCGCGCGAGCACCGCACGGTCGTCGTCGCTGCTCTTGCCGTCGTCGTTGCTTCTGATGTTCGAGGAGGAGGAAGACGGCGAGGTAGAGAGGGGTCTCGCGACTGGGAACGCGTGCAGGGGTGGAGTCATGATTTCGAAGTAGGGTGTGCTAGCCAATAGTTACCTTAAGGTTTTAAAAATTTATGACAAAAATTCGGTTGAGTTTTTCTTGTAGATTTGATTATTCAAAACCTATCATAGACAATAAATTTAAGAAATGAGGCTCCACTAAAAAACAACTTGCTAGATTAATTGATAATCTTTTATCATTTTGGTTCATTCATTATCTACACGCATCTTTACTTATAAATCAGATCAAAAAATTTATCAAGAAATCGTTGGCCAACGACAGATGAACATTTACACTTACAATGGAGAAGCCATACATATCATCTTCTTCCACTTCCCTCCAAGTGTCCTCCTAAGATCAGTAAAAGCCATCACAAAATTACTTTTCTTTAGGTTCTCCACATGTTCAAATAGTTCTAGGTCATGCTCAAAGCATACATCAAAAATTACAAAAGGCATTAAAAATTTGAGAGGTAGAAAATGAAGGAAATGTAGGTTACTGTGCATCTATGTTACACTCATGCACTGAACTGTTAATGATTAGTTGCTGGTTAATGTTACAGACCTAGCAAGAGACATAACAGTCATGTCATGTCATGTCATGTCATATCATATCATATCATATCATATCAGCTATATTTTTATCTTTATTGTCCATTTCTTCAAAAATGTTAAACTAGAAAACACTTGCACCCATCATAATGTTGATCCAGAAGAAAAAAAACTTCTTCAAATAGATTAGTCTGATGGTAGTAAAATGAGATTTTTTTTTTCTTGTATGTTAAGCGAGTAATTACTATAAGTTTCTAAAAATTTATACCAAAAATTTAATAAATTTTTTTTTAAATTCGATAATTCAAAACTGTCATAGACAGTAAACTTAAAATTAAAATGTGCATTTACTTTCTCTACTTCAAACAAATTTACACCAGACCCAACAAACACAATCCTCAAACTCTGAACCAAAATCCAAGCCATTCCACTACTAACCAACTCAGAGATTGACAAAGCAACAAACTTTCAAGATCCAATGTAATCCAAGATCATAACATTAACCAGCGGCCTACAGGCTGTACACCCCACTTGGACCTTTGAATAAAAAAAAATTGACTTTTTTCCTGGGCTTGCACTGGACTACAGCCAGTGCAAGTGTAATGTACCTCCGCCCCTGGACGCGTGCGAGCTCTGCGCGGTCGTCGCTGCTCTGTGCAACCGTCGTCACTGTTCTTGCTGCTGCTGCTTCTGCTGTTCATTTTTTTAGAACTGTTAAAAAATTTGACAGTCCTTCAATGAAGTCCTAAAAATATTTGGACAATCACGAGTAAAAAAATTCGATGACAAATTTGTAAATAAAAACAAAAAAAATTGATTGTCCTGAACAAGTTTTGATTTGCCCTTTAGAAATAACAAAAAAATTTAGTACGTAAATCTAACATAATAATCACTACACTGCAACTCTTTTGAGCTAAGAGGCTAAGAGTAGAACATAGTACATCCTTGTTTTATTTTAGATATATCTATGTTGATATTATTTTAATCTTTGAATTTTGGACCATCGTTCAACCTGACTGCTCATGTGCTTTTGCATGACAGTTGATGATGCAGATGGGGATACATTGGTTCTCAAATCGAAGTCACCGCAGGTCCGCAAGAGCCAGCTTTTCGTTGGGAGTGAGTGGTCACTGGACAGTGGCCTGATTTTTCTATGTGAAGTTCCTGTTACGGGAGAACCTCATGCATGCATGCATCCTCGGTTGGATTAATTTTGTTAGGACTTTGTCCTATTCCTTAGTTGCATTGTGTGGCTGTGAGCCACTTCCTCCATTTTTATAGTTCTCCACCGTTTTGTGTGTGTGCCTATTTAAAGGCCATTCTCTATTGAATAAAGTACACAGTATGTTAAAAAAGTTAAGCTATGTCCCATCCACGTGTGTGTGAGTGGTATTCTTTCTTTTTATAGTGTTGCCTCTCTACAATTGGTATCAGAGCTCAGAAGGGTCAAGCACTTGATCCGTTCATGCCCAAATACATGTCGCGCTCTCCGGGAAGTAGTGTCACCGGCGACGAGTTACCGATGAGTATGGTGGCGAAGGAGAATTCCGCCGTCTCGCTGCATTATTCGATGCTCACGACAAGCAATTATGCAGCCTGGGCAATCAAGATGAAGGTCTATATGAGGGCTCAAGGAGTGTGGGAAGCTATCGAGGACACCAACATCGACGTGCGCAAGGATCAAATGGCATTGGCGGCCATATACGCGGGCATCCCCGAGGAAACGCTCTTCCTACTGGCCGAAAAGCAAACGGCCAAAGATGCGTAGAAGGCGTTGAAGACGATGCAGTTAGGCGTCGATCGTGTGCAGGATTGGAAGATTTGATAAAGCAAGGATAAGATGTTATAATTGCAATAATTATGGTCATTTTTCTTCAGAATGCCCCGAAAAGGAGAAGAAAACTCTACTCGTAAAGGTAAGCGAAGATGAACACCCCGCGCTGCTATGAATTGGAATAACAAAATTAGGGGGTTGATTGTTGGATTAATTTTGTTAGGACTTTGTCCTATTCCTTAGTTGCATTGTGTGGCTGTGAGCCACTTCCTCCATTTTTGTAGTTCTCCACCGTTTTGTGTGTGTGCCTATTTAAAGGCCATTCTCTATTGAATAAAGTACACAGTATGTTAAAAAAGTTAAGTTGTGTCCCCTCCACGTGTGTGTGAGTGGTATTCTTTCTTTTTATAGTGTTGCCTCTCTACATCCTCAGCCTGCCGAATCAACAGGATAAGAGCAGTTAGGATTGCACGTGTCGGACTCTCCGACGGGACACGACATAAAAGGAAGGCCGTGTGAATCAATCAACTGGCTTATGAAGATCAGGCAGGAACTTAAGGTGCTTGCATTATACTTGGTGTTAAGTACTAGTAAAAGATAGACAAAATGCACCGAGTAGAATCTCCACATATGTCTGTTTGGCGATAGTGTCTTCATCGATTTTGGAGAATTTTTGGACCGATCGTTTACGAAATCCTCTGCTTGGTAATTTTTACGAGTCACTGATTTTGGTCGGCTCAAAAAATACTCCAAAAGCGATGTAATATAATTTTGGCTGGTTTTATAAACACTCCAAATCGATAGGTTTTGAAAAAATTTATTGTTTTATTTCATTTATTTTTGTAAAAACTTTCATAACCGTTCGTTACCAAGTATGGATTGGATTGGCTTAAAAGTCGCTACTTAAAACTGTTGGTATTTTCCACATAGTTTTGGGAGTTTTAGTCCCACATTAAAAAATCATCAATGTGTATATCTCAATATATAGCTATGCTTAGTATTGGTATATGCACATGGAGTGGAGGTCCATATGGGCTGACTTTTCCTAGAGGGATTAAGTGTGAACTCCCTTATGACAATCTTTATTTTGTCACCACCTTTGAAAAAAATTTCTTAGGAGCTAAGCCCTGAACGACTCGGACTCGAACTCGGGCTCAAGGGCGCAAAGTGGCACTTTGTTGGCGCACTTTGCACTTAGCACGTCAGCATCGTCGCATGGCGCTCGTGCGCTCCTTTATTCACGGTTGCTAGCTCGGGCGCATGCGTCCCAACCCTATGCATCTAGGTGTTATGCGGCCAGGGTCTTTGTGGCCAGGCGCTATGCGGCCTGACGCTATGTGGTCAGGTTTGGATGAGCGAGTCGCATGTGGAGGGGACATGGTCTGTTTTCGGCGCCGCATGGTTTTCTGTGCGATGCTTGCGGCGGGAGTGTAAACATCCTGATTTTTTCAGAATATTTTTAATATAACTTTTCCCAATTTTCGGTATTTTTCTGGAATTAAAACCTAGGTGATAGTGATTAAAAGATTTTTATATGCTCTTAATTGATGTTAAAATATTATGGAAATAATATTTTGTGGTGTAAAATGGAAAACCGGACATAGGGTAATTTTCTGTGAATTTATTGGACTCCGAAAACAGTTTTAAAGCCCTAAAAAAAAACCAACTTAGAATTAAACCCAATCAAACCGTTGACTGAACCAAACCAAACCGTTGACTGAACCGAACCAAGCCAACCCAGCATAACGGGTCGGGTCGGGTCGGATCCGAGTCAAACCCGACCCGGACCCGAAACCCGGATTTCGAAACCCTAAACCCAATTCGGGTCGGAAACACTGTTCCGACCCGGCGGCGTCCGTATAAACCCCCCTCGACGTTCGTGCCCAGCCCCAGCTGACCGAAACCCTAACGTCGCCGCCCCTTTCTCCAGATCCCTCTTCTCCGCCGCTACCCGCTCGAACTCCTCGCCGTCGACCACCCGATCGTCACAACCACCCGTCCCCGATCATCTCCTCCCCCAACTCCACCCGACTGCCCCGCCTGGAACACCACCGCCCCATTGGATTCCTCTTCTCCATCCGCCGCTTGACTCCCGTCCGGCCAACTGACCCCGGCGCGGTCCGACAGTGCAACCCCCTCTCGTTCGGTCCACCCCGCAGCGACTCCGGCCCGGCCACTCCACCAACCGCCTTCGCTCGCGTCAACTCCGTCCGGCCCAAGCCAACCCCGGCCAGCGCAGTCTCCGGCGAGCCACCCCGCTGTCTCCGGATCAGAACCCTAGAGCAGCGGACACGGCCAGGACACAGCTCATGTCAAGGACACTCGGACACGTGAAAGTCAGATTCACGGAGCCCTGTTCAGGTAGCGTTTCCCCTCTCCTCGTAATTCCGTTTTCATTTTCGTTTGTTGCAACGCGTAGACTGTATAACCCTCTCGATGCCCGTGCAACCCGCTTGGTGCGTCGCGTCCTGTGGTGATCGCAAACCGCGATCCAAAAACAAAAAAAATAACGCCCTGTTTCACCCCGGAACTGAGTACGTCCCGCCAAACGGGATGACTTGGTCGTACGCGGTCTTTACCGAAACGTACGCGCCGTCGATACGGACGTGTGGGATTTCGCAGAAGTTGATTTGGATGTGCGTGCACACCGAAATAAATGCGTATCCGCCGACAACGTTCCGTATTCGTCCGTTCTGGAACACGCTGTAACTTTGTGTACACACGTCGGATCGAGACAAAACTTGCGCCATCGGACTCGTAGCTATACGCTGGTCCTGTGACCCAAGTTTGGTTCGATTCTGAGAACGTTGATAAAATTGCGTATCGTGGGGCCCACCAGCTCCACTTGAAGGGCGATTTTTTGATCGGCTTATCAGAATCCAATTCTGGAAGTTCCGTTGGGTTCGTATCATCGTTCCTGACTTGTTGACACTGAGTTTGAGGAATTTGGAGACCCTTGACCCTGACACGTTTTTCGGTGCAAAGTGGCCCACATGTGGACCCCGCTTTGACCAGAAACGATGATTTTTGCCCCTGTGTCCAAATTAGACTTAAGGACAGACGTTTCTAGCTATTTGATATTTTTTGAGACTGTTGGTGATGTTTATTACAGCTTTTGGAGGAGTATCTGTAGATCACACTGAGACCAGAGCTACAGTTGGTATTCCAACCACAGGCAAGTGTACCTGCCAAACTCTGCAGTATTGTTACATATTTTTCTTGCTTCACTTATATTGCTATGCATGCTTAACCTAGGACCGTGTGACTTACTTAGCGTCCAATTATTAGTCGGGTGCCAATATCGTACGCGGCGTTGTGTATTGTCATCTAGAGATGGACATCCGTGACACTTTATATTCTCGTACTTGTCTTATCAAGTACATCATGACCCAGGACACTTGACACTATTTATGAGACAGAATCTTCCTGAGATATTCATGGTGATTCTGTGTAGGATACATGATTGACATAGACATTATATTCTTAGATATTATATGACTTGTTGCATTAGCTATGATCCCGCTTGACATGGACATGAGACGTTATGGACATGAGATGCGTGGTTACATTGGGCAGAGAGAGACACACAGGCTACAGGCTGTCTTATATATATATCTACTACCTTTGTGAGGTCGTAGACTCTCGTAGCAGAGCTAGACACATTACCGGTTATTACCGCTACCGGCTCCCCGACACAGAGCTTGTAGTGGCTCAGCCTGAGTACTCGTGATGCTCTCACTTACATTTCACATAGATGGTTACTTACTTGCCCTATTTATTCTATTTATTTGATGTACTGCATTTATTTTGGCTTGTATTATCTTGTACCTTGCTATGTCCCCTGAGGACCTGGATCCGGATTATGTCCCCAGGATTTGCAGACGAGGTCTATCCCGAGGTATACGGGACCGCAGCTGGAGCAGATACAGGAGCTATACCGACACCCGAGGATGAGGTGTTAGCTGAGGAATTTCCTGAGCATCTATCTTTCATGCTCAGTATTTATTTTATTTCAGTCATTTCTATTTGGTCTGTTGAACCAGTGTATCAGATTTTTATCGGGTTGTTCCCCGAAGTACTTTGTTGAGACTGGTTGATAATTTACATTTTCTTATTTCTGTGGATCATATTTTATCTTGTGTGGATGAGATTAGTTGTGACATATTATCGTAGACCTTATTTTACAGCTTAAGTACGTCCTGATGGATCCATTAAATTGGGTTTGTCCATCAGTGTGTGCTGCTGGCCATTGCCACGTGTCTAGTCCCTCGGTATTTTGGGACTGGGGCGTGACATGATTTTTGTGGTGGCCCATGCAGGTCTACGACTAAATTGTTCAGTTTTAACTTAGGGACCGAACCAGCCTGCCCTAAGGATAGGATAAGTTATAGGATCTCATCAATTATTTGAACCATTTTTGAACTCTATATCGAACTCGAACTAATTGCTTGATTTGCATCCTGTGTTGATTCCTCTGAGCGTTCTTATAGTTTATCTTTTGATTGCAGAGTAATGGATCCCAGGAACGAAGATGAGATTCCCTTGGATACGCCACACAATGCTGTGGTTACTTATGAAGACGAAGTGACACCAGGGAATGGAGGACAATCATCTCAGGGAGATCAAACCGGCCAGCCTAATCCAAGGTTCCGGCGTGATGACATCCCACCTCCACCACAGTTCACTCCACAGATGCCAGTTTTCCTGCCAGGGCAAGCCATGGACGGGCAACAGATGTTTCAGATGATGTATGCCATGATGCAAGCCCAGCAGCAGGTTCAGCAAGAGGCTCATCGCTACGAGGCAGAGTATTTGAGAACCAGCCTGGTATCCGCATTGGAGCAGGCAAACCCACCAGCGAGGCGATCAGCGACAGGATCTATCACCGATTTTTGTCAGCTCAAGTCTCGTACCTTTTCTGGTAAAGAGGGACCAACCGAAGTTCACAAATGACTCACGAACATACAGCACCAGTTGGAAGCAGCTGAACTTCTGAGAGAAAAATGGATGACTGCCGTCAGGATGCAGTTAACTAAAAATGCACATCATTGGTGGTTATCAGAAGAGAGGAGGCTCGGACAGGACCGAGTCACCTGGGAAGAGTTCTCCAGACTCTTCCAAGAGATGTATATTCCAGCAGTTGCATGATCGAAGCTCAGAGACAAGTTCAACCGCCTTATCCAAGGCAATATGTCAGTGGAAGAATACAACGCAGAATTTATTCGTCTGAGTCGCTTCGCCCCTTCTCTAATCCCTACAGAAGAAGAGAAGGCTGAGAAGTTCTTTGACGGACTAAAGTTCGAGCTCTAGAGGTTGATTGGATCGGTCGCACCTACATCATATACCGACGTCCTTGCAGCAGCACGACGCATGGAGCGTATTACTAGAAGGGAGTCAAATCTGAAGAGGCCAATCACATCAGCACCAACCAGGACATCACAGGGGGATTCTGCAAAACGATCACAGAGGAGTATACCAGAGAGAGCAGCACACAGGGCCATATCTCTTCCTACTTGTCATTACTGCGGCAAGGTAGGACATATTGAGAGAGAGTGCAGGCATAAGTTGGGACTATGTCTTAGCTGCGGATCCATCCAGCATCTATCCCGGGACTGTTCTGAACGAAGAGACAGAGCACCGAGACTAGCTTTACCTGCACCAAGGCTAGCTTATCCAGCAGTAGGAGCACCACAAACAGGAGTTGGAGGAGTCAGACCACCACCTCCAGGAGAAAATCAGTAGAGACCACCACTGGCACCACAGGCAGCTCTATTTCAGCAGGCTCAGCAGCAGAGAGGCCAAGCTCAGGGACAAGGCCAGACATTTGCATTAGCTGTTGAGGAGGAAGCTACTGCAGGAGAGGTTATCGCAGGTACTATTTTAGTAGCTTTATTACCAGCTGTAGCTTTATTTGATTCTGGAGCATCGCATTCATTTATAGCAGCTAGCTTTGTAGCCACCCATAGAGTAGCTACCGCACCCCTTCCGAAGATTAAGAGAATTCTTACGGGAGGTGGAATTATCCCAGTTAGTGACGTCTGTAGATCATGTTCTGTAGTAGTCTGTGGAAGAGAGATGCGCGCTCAATTTCTAATATTTTCTATGCCGGATTATGATGTTGTACTTGGTATGGACTGGTTAAGTCAGTACCATGCGACTCTTGATTGCCGACTTGGACGAGTTATATTTAGACCGCCTGGACAACCAGAATTTGAGTTTCTTCGAGGAGCAGTAGAGCAAGGAGTTCAGCCTACTCTTAGGGTACTATCTGTAGAAGGGGAGACAGGTTACCCAAGAGTCATATCAGAGTTTGTGGATGTATTTCCTGATGATCTTCCAGGTTTACCACCTGATCGGAAAATAGAATTCACAATAGACTTAACTCCAGGAGCAGAGCCTATCACTTCATCAGTATATCGGCTAGCACCTAAGGAGTTAGTGGAATTGAAGGAACAGGTTGATGATCTTTTGGAGAAGGATTTCATTCGGCCCAGTGTTTCACCTTGGGGAGCACCCATATTATTTGTGCCGAAGAAGGATGGAACAGTACGGTTGTGCATTGACTACAGGGCACTAAATGCTATGACCATCAAGAACAGGTATCCCTTACCACGCATTGATGATCTATTCGATCAATTGAGTGGTGCTAGGGTATTCTCGAAGATTGACCTTAGATCCGGCTATCATCAAATTAAAGTAAGGAAGGAGGATATACCGAAGACAGCCTTCAGGACCAAGTATGGACATTATGAGTTCTTGGTTATGCCGTTTGGTTTAACCAACGCGCCAACAGTGTTTATGAGTTTGATGAACAGAGTCTTTCATCAGTACTTGGATAAATTTGTGGTTGTATTTATTGATGATATTCTAGTATATTCCAAGAGCCATGAAGAGCACGAGGAGCATCTCAGAATCGTGTTAGAGACCTTGAGGCAGGAGAAGTTATATGCAAAACTCAGTAAGTGTGACTTTTGTATGGATAAAGTGCCTTTCTTGGGATATATCATATCAGGAGAAGGACTTTCAGTTGATCCGGAGAAAGTTGCTGTAATAGAGACTTGGCCTACACCTACATCAGTTGCAGAAGTGAGAAGTTTTCTCGGACTTGCAGGATATTACCGAAGGTTTGTAGAAAATTTCTCGAGGATTGCAGAACCTATGACGAAGTTGACACGTAAAGACCAGGAGTTTATATGGACAGAAGACTGCCAGAAGGCCTTTGAAGAATTGAAGAGAAGATTAACAACAGCACATGTCTTGACTCTTCCTTCAGGGTCAGGAGGTTTTGTTGTTTACAATGATGCATCAGGTAGTGGACTAGGATGTGTTTTGATGCAGCATGGGAAAGTCATTGCTTATGCATCGAGACAGTTGAAGGTCCACGAGAAGAACTACCCAACGCACGATCTGGAGCTAGCAGCAGTTATATTTGCACTGAAGATTTGGAGGCACTATCTTTATGGAGAGAAGGTAGAAATCTTTACTGATCACAAGAGTCTGAAGTATGTATATACTCAGAAGGAGCTCAACATGAGGCAGAGACGTTGGCTTGAATTGATGGTAGACTTTGATATAGATCTGCAGTATCATCCGGGAAAGGCGAATGTCGTAGCAAACGCTCTCAGCAGGAAGCCTACGGCTTATTTCTTGACGATGCAGCCCGAGTTATTGAGAGATCTACAGGAGCTTCAGATAGAAGTTGTTTTACCAGGACAGAGTGGCTTGCTGGCTAATCTTGAATTTAAGTCGTCACTTGTGGAAAGAATTAAAGAGGCATTACCCACCGATGCTAGATTTCGAAGACTGAAAAAAAGGACAGAAGCAGGCATGTAGACAGGACTTCGCATACATGAAGACGAGACATTAAGGTGTGGAAATTGCCTGTATGTACCAAATAGAAAATTGAGACAGGAGTTAATGACTGAAGCACATAGCTCTATGTACTCTGTTCACCCAGGAGGAACCAAGATGTACCGAGACTTGAGGCAGTATTATTGGTGGCATGGAATGAAAAGGGAGATTGCAAGATTTGTGGCTAAATGTTTAGTATGTCAACAAGTAAAGGCCGAGCATCAGAGGACTGCAGGTATGTTACAGCCGCTTCCTATACCAGAATGGAAGTGGGAACATATCACGATAGATTTTTTCACAGGATTTCCAAGGAGCCCCAGCGGAAGAGATGCGGTATGGGTTATCGTGGATCGACTCACTAAATCGGCACATTTCTTGCCATTTAGAGTTGGACAGTCCACAGAGGTACTAGCCGACATGTATATGCGACAAATCGTAAGATTACATGGAGTGCCGGTTAGTATTGTATCGGATCGAGATTCAAGATTTACATCTTATTTCTGGCGAAGCATGTAAGAGAGTCTTGGCACCAGACTCAAATTCAGCACAGCTTACCATCCACAGACAGATGGTCAATCGGAGCGCACGATTCAGATCTTGGAAGATATGTTGTGATCGTGTATGCTAGACTTCAGAGGATCTTGGGAAGACCATTTGCACTTAGTGGAGTTCTCCTACAACAACAGTTATCAGGCCAGTATTCAGATGGCACCATTCGAGGTATTATACGAAAGGAAGTGCATATTGCCGATATGTTGGAGTGACGTTGGTGAACGTCAAATACTGGGTCCAGAATTGATAATGCAGACAGTGGAGAAGGTAAAACAAATTCAGAATCATCTTCGAGCAGCTCAGGACAGACAGAAGCATTGGACTGATATGCACAGGCGTCCCCTAGAGTTCAAAGAAGGAGAGCACGTATTCTTGAGGATTTTGCCCACTCGAGGTACTATTAGATTCGGCAGCAGAGGCAAGTTGAGCCCAAGGTATATCAGGCCATTTGATATTCTGGAGCGCATTGGTAAGGTGGCTTATCGTCTTGCATTACCTCCATCCTTAGAGGGAGTGCATGACGTATTCCACGTCTCACAGCTAAGAAAGTACGTGACCGACCCAAGTCACATAGTCGATCATTCAGAGATCGCAGTGGGCCCTAGCTTGAGATATGAAGAACAACCAGTTGGCATCCTCGACATCAGTGAGAAGACATTGTGAGGACAGATAATTAGACTGGTCCGTGTAGCTTGGAAACATCATTCTCCTGGCGAATCGACCTGGGAACGGGAGGATAGTATGCGCCAGCGTTATCCTCACTTATTAGCGGATGCAGTTATAACCTAAGCATTCTTGTAATTTCCATAGTTTTTTGCTTTAGTAGTTATTCTTTGATTGCGAGGATGCAATCCTCTTAAGGGGGTAGATTGTAAATACCCTAATTTTTTCAGAATATTTTTAATATAACTTTTCCCAATTTTTGGTATTTTTCTGGAATTAAAACCTAGGTGATGGTGATTAAAAGATTTTTATATGCTCTTAATTGATGTTAAAATATTATGGAAATAATATTTTGTGGTGTAAAATGGAAAACCGGACATAGGGTAATTTTCTGTGAATTTATTGGACTCCGGAAACAGTTTTAAAGCCCTAAAAAAAACCAACTTAGAATTAAACCCAATCAAACCGTTGACTGAACCAAACCAAACCTGACTGAACCAAACCAAACCGCTGACTGAACTGAACTAAGCCAACCCAGCATAACGGGTCTGGTCGGGTCGGATCCGAGTCAAACCCGACCCGGACCCGAAACCCGGATTTCGAAACCCTAAGCCCAATTCGGGTCGAAAATACTATTCCGACCCGGCGGCGCCCGTATAAACCCCCCCCTCGACGTTCGTGCCCAGCCCCAGCCGACCGAAACCCTAACGTCGCCGCCCCTTTCTCCAGATCCCTCTTATCCGCCGCTACCCGCTCGAACTCCTCGCCGTCGACCACCCGATCGTCACAACCACCCGTCCCCGATCATCTCCTCCCCCAACTTCACCCGACTGCCCCGCCTGGAACACCACCGCCCCATCGGATTCCTCTTCTCCATCCGCCGCTTGACCCTCGTCCGGCCAACTGACCCCCGCGCTGCCCGACAGTGCAACCCCCTCTCGTCCGGTCCACCCCGCAGCGACTCCGGCCCGGCCACTCCACCAACCGCCTCCGCTCGTGTCGACTCCGTCCGGCGAAGCCAACCCCGGCCAGCGCAGTCTCCGACGAGCCACCCCGCTGTCTCAGAATCAGAACCCTAGAGCAGCGGACACGGCCAGGACACAGCTCGTGTCAAGGACACTCGGACACATGAAAGTCAGATTCACGGAGCCCTGTTCAGGTAGCATTTTCCCTCTCCTCGTAATTCCATTTTATTTTCCGTCTGTTGCAACACATAGACTGTATAACCCTCTCGATGCCCGTGCAACCCGCTCGGTGCATCGCGTCCTGTGGTGATCGCAAACCGCGATCCAAAAACAGGAAAAATAATGCCCTATTTTACCCCGGAACTGAGTACGCCCCGCCAAACGGGACGACTTGGTCGTACGCGATCTTTATCGAAACGTGTGCACCGTCGATACGGACGTGTGGGATTTTGCAGAAGTTGATTTGGATGTACGTGCACACCAGAATCAACGCGTATCCGCCGACAATGCCCCGTATCCGTCCGTTCTGGAACACGCTGTAACTTTGTGTACACACGTCGGATCGAGACAAAACTTGCGCCATCGGACTCGTAGCAATACGCTGGTCCTGTGACCCAAGTTTGGTTCAATTCTGAGAACGTTGACAAAATCGCGTATCGTGGGCCCCACCGGCTCCACTTGAAGGGCGATTTTGTGATCGGCTCATCGGAATCTAATTCTGGAAGTTCCGTTGGGTTCGTATCATCGTTCCTGACTTGTTGACACTGAGTTTGAGGAATTTGGAGATCCTTGACCCTGACACGCTTTTTGGTGCAAAGTGGCCCACATGTGGACCCCGCTTTGACCAGAAATGGTGATTTTTGCCCCTGTGTCCAAATTGGACTTAAGGACAGGCGTTTCTAGCTATTTGATATTTTTTGAGACTGTTGATGATGTTTATTACAGCTTTTGGAGGAGTATCTGCAGATCACACTGAGACCAGAGCTACATTTGGTATTCCAACCACTGGCAAGTGTACCTTGCCAAACTCTGCAGTATTGTTATATATTTTCCTTGCTTCACTTATATTGCTGTGCATGCTTAACCTAAGACCGTGTGACTTACTTAGCGTCCGATTATTAGTCGGGTGCCAACACCGTACGCGGCGTTGTGTATTGTCATCTAGAGATGGACATCCGTGACACTTTATATTCTCGTACTTGTCTTATCAAGTACATCATGACCCAGGACACTTAACACTATTCATGAGACAGAATCTTCCTGAGATATTCATGGTAATTCTGTGTAGGATACAGGATTGACATAGATATTATATGACTTGTTGCATTAGCTATGATCCCGCTTGACATGGACATGAGACGTTATGGACATGAGATGCGTGGTTACATTGGGTGGGAAGAGACACACAGGCTACAGGCTATCTTATATATATATCTAGTACTATTGTGAGGTTGTAGACTCTCGTAGCAGAGCTAGACACATTACCGGTTATTACCGCTACCGGCTCCCCGACACAGAGCTTGTAGTGGCTCAGCCTGAGTACTAGTGATGCTCTCACTTGCATTTCACATAGATGGTTACATACTTATCCTATTTATTTTATTATTTACTGCACTGCATTTATTTTGGCTTGTATTATCTTGTACCTTGCTATGTCCCCTGAGGACCTGGATCCGGATTATGTCGCCAGGATTTGTAGATGAGGTCTATCCCGAGGTATACGGGACAGCAGCTGGAGCAGATACAGGAGCTGTACCGACACCCGAGGACGAGGTGTTAGCTGAGGACTTTTCCTGAGCATCTATGTTTCATGCTCAGTATTTATTTTATTTCAGTCATTTCTATTTGGTCTGTTGAACCAGTGTATCAGATTTTTATCGGGTTATTCCCCGAAGTACTTTGTTGAGACTGGTTGATGATTTACATTTTCTTATTTCTGTGGATCAAATTTTATCTTGTGTGGATGAGATTAGTTGTGATATGTTGTCGTAGACCTTATTTTACAGCTTAAGTACGCCCTGATGGATCCATTAAATTGGGTTTGTCCATCAGTATGTGCTGCTGGCCATTGCCACGTGTCTAGTCCCTCGGTATTTTGGGACTGGGGCGTGACAGGAAGCGGATACATTTGGCTTTTTGCGGTGCTGTCTGTCTCGTGCAGTACAGCATGACCGGTGGCGGAGGCGGCACATGCGGAATGGGCGGTGCATGCGGCAAGGGCGGCGCATGCGGCATTGACACCCGATTTTGGGTGATCTGGTCGATCAGCGCATATGCGGCTTGGTGTTTCCTCAGGCCGCATAGGTGCTATTTTATTCTATTTATATAGAGGACCTCCTCTTTCATTTGGGGAGAGATAATACAGATGAAAAACGGAGAACACCAGATCATATGCGGCCCAGAGTGTCTCCCTCTCACATGGTATTTTTGAGTATTTTCGAATGTGACTTTGAGCATTCCAGAAGTTCTTTTGTGAACTTATTGGTTCCTAGGGGAAGATCGTCTGTACGGCGAATCTTGTTTTGAGCAACGGTGTTTTGACTGTAACACCCCGTTCCGCTCAAGCGGACTGCCGATTCAAACGGTAAAAGTACAACGTCCCGACCCACTTTGCTCAGGCGAGAATACTCGTTTGAGGCAAAGGATATCCAGACTAGTCCCTTCAGGAGTTCGGCTTAGGCTTTCAGAGGCTCGCTCAGAGTATAGCTCAACCGAGGCAAATCATCGCTAAGGTGGGTGGCTACAGTGAACTTGTCTTTACTTAGCCAACACACTTAAAATATAGAATGATACATGCTAGTCGCTAGGTGAATCACCCCTGCATGCTAATAATAATACAACGCACCTAGCTAAGGGAATAATCCCAACTTGTGTTGCTTGTTTTAGAACATGAAAATGAAATATTATTTATAATCAGACCCTCGCATGCTACCTTTGTCTTGTGCAACTAGACTTCGCTATGCCTCGAGTAGGACGATATATACATGCTCTTCTTAGTGCATTGTACACTTGTTTATACTGCACAACCCTAGATCATGTCACTCAGTAAGTCCCTTTATGGTTTCACTTCTCGACTTACCTTCGGGCCCGAGCTAACGTGAATGCTTATGGATATAACAAATGAATGCTTGCCTGCTTACATGTTGCCTCGATTCAATGCTTGTCATATGATTGCATGCCAATATCAACTGAATACTATCTTGCCTTGTTTTCATCCAACCCACCAAAAGACTATCTAATAGTCGTTCGGAGCCAAGCATACGAACATTGAAAGTATACGGGACCATTAGGTCGCCAAGGCATTTCTCGAATCAGGGGACTACATCAACGGACTGTTAAGCAAGATAACAATGCCTCAGAGGAAATGGATACTCATCTTGTACTCAATCTAATGGCTCAGGGAGACTATCCAAGACAGATCATGCTATGTGATTGTCTCATGCTCGTATTGCCTTAGATTGTTCAAGTTAAATGAACACTGAATCAAGAATCATGTCATGTAAAGCAATAAAATCACAGCTCGTGGAGCATACTTGTCCTGAACAAAATTGAGTTATCCTCTGAACCTGAAACCCAAGACCCGCATGGTCACGGACAACTTGTGCACAAGGGGGATTACAGCATCCCATTTTGCGGATATTCTCGGGACACTAGGACCGATCCGGTCTAGATGAACTCCATGTTGTTCTCTCCTTGTTTATGGGGCCGATGCCCAATGCCCATGTTATTTTATCGTTCGCACCATTCAGATACCCCATACTCATTGAGAGGCGTCTCTATATGTTCGACGGGATGGCTTGCAATGCCCTGTTCAAAGAATTTCAAACAATCTGCTAGTGAGACAAACGTCCATTTTGGCGCCATGCCAGTGACCCTCATGTTCATATAGATAAGTCATCATCGCTTAGTGGCAACCCGCGTGCGAGTCATTGCATCAAGTCAATAAACTGAATCACTAAAGTCATCCTCTGAACACTTTTGGATGACCTGTATGCTCGTGCATCCGATATGAAATCTCGCACTGAAATACTTGTGTTTGCATATGTTATGCCCCTGAACTTTATTGTATATATATGCTCGTGCTTGAATTAACTTGGTTTGCCTTGGACAGGGAAGGACAAATGGTAAGTTAGTAAGTTCTGCCATGTTTCCTCTTATGTCACACGGTGCACTGCCACACGAGTTAGGCTACTAAATCTTTGCTATAAAACTGATCCTAAGGCAACTAGAAAGATAACATAATAGTTGGTGCACGGAACCTATATTACGTGTTTGGATTTGTCGAGCGGGCGAGTAGCCTCCCCACCAGTGCATTCGTGTACTGATAATCCACCAGATTGTTTGCAGGGTGCGGGAGAACCTCGTTCGGTACGGATGCCTCCTTCGTGAGTGCTAAGGCGTGGAGTTCACTCTAAAGCCTTCGATTGTTGCGTCTGAAACTGAAGCACATATACAAGACATAATGTTCGAACATCGCATGTACATTATTCCACAATTATAGCCACTTGGCACGCTTTTACTGTTTCAGAGAGAGAGATCTGAGCGAATTGTAATCTTGGCCAAGTGCCGCCTGTAACACTTGTTAATATCAATAAAGAGTTTGTCTTGCTTCAACTTGTGTTATTCAATGCTTCCGCTATTGACGACTCAGTGAACTTGTTACCAAATTTCTTATGTGTTTTATAAATTCCGCTGCACTCGGACAATCTGTGCGACTTTGTGGCTTAGACCTCTTACCGCCAGCCAATGAACCACGGCCTTGCACGGGCGCGGCTCACGCTCGTGCGGCATCACGCCCGGATGGGTCAAGCAATCCTCCCGCGAGAGCGCTGGCGCGGTGATTCTCGCCTAGCGGGGACGGCCGATTAGCCTACGGGAGATCGGGGCGTGACAGATTGGTATCAGAGCTTGGCTATACGCCTTTGGACTTTGTTTCAATTTTCTCAGTTTCGAAAGCTCGTTCGTGGGTTATGTGCACACACTCTCTCAATATCCCAAATGGAATGTTCCAACAATGCGTTTAAATACTTTCAAAAAGTACATGTGAATGATGTGATTACTTGTACGAAATTGAAATGCTAAGTCCTTTGTGCCAACCTGTGCTAGTCCTTTTGGGATTAGATTCGTGCTAGAAACGTGACTTATGTGCAAACCCGAATTGCCTATACATGTTTGCCCAACTGGTTAGTACGGAATTAAATATTGTTCCGAACGGTTAGCTGTGTAGAGTATCACGCGCCCAACTTTTGGGTTATGTGCACATAGCCTTTCAGCTAAGTTGTGTAGAGTATCGCGCGCCAAGACCCTTTGGTGAAAGCTAAGTTGCAACGAGAATGGGATATCGTTCAGTAATAAGACGAGTCAGACTTAGAATGTCAACCGATAGAACGTTATCAAACTTATCGCTTAGGCGAATATTGAAAATCGTGCTTAGATTTTGGGAAATAGCTCGAATGATATTTCGTGTCGGAAGATACAAATTGAATATGGATTTGATCGGATGACTCAATTCCGAGTGGTGTATGGATCATTTAGAAATGTCCTAACGGATTCATAAGTCTCGTGCGATAGTTGGATTGAACGATTTGGGAATGTCTTGAATAAAAGATAAGGCTTATATCGAATTAAGATTCACGGAAATGGAAATCGATATCTCGTTAAGGAAACTTGTTGGAAACTTGAGGATGATGTGAGCGACTTCGGATTGAAACAAACAAATTAAATTTGAATACAATATCGCTCGAATAGAAATTAGCCCAAAATGAATATTGTGTTTCGATGAAAGAGATGAACAATAATGGATTTGTCTTAAAGTTCGAAAGAATGGTCTTGAAATCAAGTTCGGAAAGAAAATATTCGAAATCAATCCCAACGAGAACGGTTATCTTGCGGGAGCGCCGGCGTGATAATTTCACGTACGACGGGGATGATCGAACTCATGAAAATATGTTTGGTGATTATTCCAAACGAACTCGATGAATAGAACGTATCAAAAATATGGAATAGACTTGGGCTTGAATACTTGAAATATAGTTGCTTAAGGAATGAATGAAGTAGACTATAGATTTACCGAACGGTAACATTGAAGTTGGATGATTTTGCTAGACGAATTATAATCACTGCATGAACGAACTTGACTCGATGGATATATAACTTGGATGGGGTAAACGTAAAATATAAGACGTCTTGATCGTTTTGAAGAAAACCATAATATTCAAACGTTCTTGTCTTGTGCGAGCGTAACTCTATGCTTGTGTATGCGTCACGCCAGGATTAGGACGATTATCCAGCGGGAGCGTTGACGTAGGGATCTCACGTCCAACGAGGGTGATCGAACTTGCGGGAGACCGGAGCGTGACAACTTATGGATCGTCTTAACTTTTGGTTCGACACGATAAAACAAATTTGGAATGCAAGTGATTGAAAATGGTTCGATAGATAAGTTAGTCTAGAACCTGAAATAAATCACGCTTGATAGTTTTGTGAACGGATATATGAATCAGGTTGGATGACTTGGATTATAATTTAAGGATTATAATCGAATCTTGGTTTGGTAGACTAGACTTGGAATGGATAGACTATGCAGATTACTAGGCTTGTTCTGCATCTCGAATATAGTAGATTTTACTGAACATGCTCGTCCCCCGTGCAAACCAACTTGTTATTGAGAGTAGGAAAAATTTGTGCTCGATGTTTAAAAATCTGAGTGAAACGAGCTTGGGTAGAATATCTCATCCAAATGAACATTGGTTTTACCCTAGGAACTGGGGCGAGCATCGTGCGACGAATTTGCACGATATATCGTGTGCTTAAACTTGTACTTATGACCTTGTGAGTTGACCTAGCAATTAGACAGACGACCATGTGCCGAGTGAATGAACCTGTGTTACCGACTTTAGCACATTGCTTGAACAAGCTATAGAACTAAGGCAACAAGACTTAGGGTTAGACTTGGGAACGGTAATGTGTGTTATGTTTGACCCGAACGAATGAACGCTAGTCGGTAAACCGATTAGATCGTGCTTAACGGTAGTGCAAATCTGAATTGAGTTGGAAGGATATGGAATTGGATTGACCATGTTGGAAGTATCCTCGTGATTCAGTAAGACGAGAACCCTTGAGATTTTCTCAAAAGTAGCTTGTCCGATTTCACTACCCCTAAGTTTGGTTGAATGCATATGTTTGAGGAACGCCTTGAACGTGTGCACGATCCAAGACTTAAGAGATGTGAAACTCGAGTGCTAAGTGTAAACCCCCTCAGCCAAAATATATATTTTGTGTGTATTTTATATTATTATATTTATTATAGATTATTTTAAATATTGAATTTTTTTAGAGTATTCTCTTAGTTAATTAGAAAATAAATTTTTTGATATATTTACTTATATAAATATTTATTTAGAATTATTTTTAGGCTATTTTAGATTTTTCTAGAATTTTTTGGGTAATTAAAACATAAAAAACGTAAATTTTTAGAACTTCCATGATTTACTATGTGATCATACTTGCATGTTGTTCCTAACAAATATTTTTTTAGGTTAAAATATTTAATTATATTTTTCTGTAATTTATTTAAAATTTTAAGAAATTTATTTGGATTTTTAAAATTATTTAGGATTTATTTGGTTATATATAGTCTTAATATTAGATAGATGCTAATTTAGTGTTAATAGATATTAATAAGATTATATATAAATTATTTGTATTATCTTTAATTTTATTTAAGATTATAAATTATTGAGATAAACTCAAACTCTATTTTAAATTAATTCAAATCCTGAGACTACTAGGAAAGCCACTTCATGCATATCCTATCCTTATTTAAACTGATCCTAATCATATCCAAATTAGCCAATCCTAGTCGTATTCAATTAAGTTTTATAAATACCTATTAGAATTATGGAATAAACTCATCTTTCATATTTTTTCTTCCTAAAACTCCTCTCTTTTTCGTCCAAAAATAGTCGAAATTTGTCATAAATTCAGCCTCATTTTCTAGTAGTTATGACGACTTAAAAAGACGATATCTCCTAGCTCCGGACTCCAAACGCGCTCAAGTTTTTTTTGTTAGAACAATATCAAGGTTAATTTTTTGAATATATAAATTATTTTAATAATTTCAGAACCTATTTTTCCATAAAATTCTAAAAGTGTCACTTGTCCAAAATCAGACGTGTTTTTGTATTTTAGAGATTTTGGGAGATCCCGAACTCGGAATTACGAGCTGTTTGAAGTTTCGAAAATTTAACATGATAGAATTACATAAAATTATTTTTCTATAATTTAACATGAAAGGTTATTCTACTGTAAAATTCGTGCAACGTAGATGTAAATAGAAAATTACCGAAAACTGTCATCTATGCGCCCTTGTGGCCATAATTCTTTACCGACTTATGATTTTGTGAAATCATGGATTCCGACATTCATATAGCGCTAAAATCTATAGAATTTTATACACAAATCTAGGATTTGAGTTGGTTGACTTTTTGGTCAACGGATTGCCTCGATTTGCGTGCCACGGATCACAAATTTGTAAAGTTGACTTTCTTTGGACCGAAATTAGGGTTTAACAATAAAATTAGATTATAATAAGATTAAAATACTATTTTAGGTTATTTTATTCAGATTTAAAATAGATTAAAATGGCGGAAACTATTCACCCACTTTTGTAACCTAACTTGTTTAATTTATGTGACGGGTAGATCGGACGATGCCTTGAGTTGCGACTTCATTCCTTTTCAGACCAGGCAAGATATCTTGCCAAATTACTTATATTACTTTGCATGCTTATAATATTTTCATATATTTATTATATATGTGTTTTCTTTCAGTCATAATTATATATTATATATGTTTACACACACTTGACACATAGTATCATGGGAGGGGAGAACAATCAGTAGGCATATGGGCTATATCCACTCTGGTAAACCATAGTAATTAGCACGCACTATGGTAGTTGTGTCGCGATGGTCGCTACCTTTGAGGTATGTTAATTTCTGGTGTCGTGATGGTCGCTACACTCGAGGTATGACGGCTTTTGATGTTCATGGACGTGTGTGTGAGTTGTGAGATAGATAGAGTATCCTACACCTACCCATACGTCGAAAAGGTTGTCCTTATTATGCATTTCATATAGATTGTCTAGTACAACGTACTTATATTTTTTTTTTCTATTATGCATGTTTTACTGTATTCAATTGGCATACTTCTATGTATCTTGTTACGTCCCTCTGAGGACCTGGTCCCTTTCCAGGTGTAGACGATCATAACTATTTGCAAGAGCACGGATCAGGACTTGATACTTCGTTATCTTTCGAGGAGGCCTTCTCTTCGAGTCTCATTGTTCATTAGATGTACTTATTTGGTTTCTCTTATATTCTAGTTTGGTAGTGGATTTGTCTCCACCCAACTACTTATTCTTATCAAGCATCTTATACTTGATTTAATTATATAGTTGATTGGTTATTCATTTATATTTGATTCTGTGGATGAGATCTAGTTATGCCCTGTGACTTATGACATAAATCTATACCACTTGTTAATTGTTATTCATAATACAGCGTACGTATGTGTTATGATTTCCATATATTATAGTTGCCATATACGTACGGCTGGCATGCTTACGTATTCCTAGTCCTACGTATTTTGGGACTGGGACATGACACCAAGACTTTTCTATCGCTAAGTTGGTTGGCGTGCTCATGCTAGAGGTGCACTTCGAATCTGTGCACGATCCAGACCCGCGATATGCTGATCTCAAATGCTAGTGCAAGTAAATATCTGCACGAACAAGTATAACGACTTGTATAAGTTTTTCTCAGCCTTAGATCGTTATTCACGATAGATTGAGGCATGCCTGCGTTAAGAAAAATGTCCCATGCTAAGGCATAAATGAGACTGACTCAGCATACACTTAACACGGCGTAAGGATCGAGTAGGTGATTGTTTTCAAATGAATTTAGTGGTACTAATTGCTACGCTTGGGATAGATTCGAGAATGCGATAGAACGGCTTTCCCTCAGGAAGTCTCGAGGACGAGACTTTTTATGAGTGGTGTATGATGCAATACCTCGTTCTGCTCAAGTAGACTGCCGATTCAAATGGCAAAAGTGCAACGTCCCGACCCGCTTTGCTCCGGCGAGAATACTCATTTGAGGCAAAGGATATCCAGACTAGTCCCTTCAGGAGTTCAGCTTAGGCTTTTAGAGGCTCGCTCGGAGTATCGCTCAACCGAGACGAATCATCGCTAAGGTGGGTGGCTACGGTGAACATGTCTTTGCTTAGCCAGCACACTTAAAATATAGAACGATACATGATAGTCGCTAGGTAAATCATCCCCTGCATGCTAATAAGAATACAACGCACCTAGCTAAGGGAATAATCCCAACTTGTGTTGCTTGTGTTAGAATATGAAAATGAAACATTTTTTATAATCAGACCCTCGCATGCTACCTTTGCCTTGTGCAACAAGACTTCGCTATGCCTCCAGTAGGACGATATATACATGCTCTTCTTAGTGCACTGTTCACTTGTTTACACTGCACAACCCTAGATCATGTCGCTCAGTAAGTCCCTTTATGGTTTCACTTCTCGGCTTACCTTTGGACCCGAGCTAACGTGAATGCTTATGGATATAACAAATGCATGCTTGCCTGCTTATATGTTGCCTCGATTCAATGCCTTTCATATGATTGCATGCCAATATCAAGTGAATACTATCTTGCCTTATTTTTATTCAACCCGCCGAAAGACTATTTAATAGTCGTTCGGAGCCAAGCATATGAACATTGAAAGTATACGGGACCATTAAGTCGCGAAGGCATTTCCTGAACCAGGGGACTACATCAATGGACTGTTAAGCAAGATAACAATGCCTCAGAGGAAATAGATACTTGTCTTGTACTCAATCTAATAGCTCAGGGAGACTATCCAAGACAGATCATGCTATGTGATTGTCTCATGCTCGTATTGCCTTAGAATGCTTCAAATCAAATGAACACTGAATCAAGAATCATGTCATGTAAAGCATTGAAATCACAGCTCGTGGAGCATACTTGTCCAGAACAAAATCGAGTTATCCTCTGAACCTGAAACCCAAGACCCGCATGGTCATGGACAACTTGTGCACAAGGAGGATTACAGCATCCCATTCCGCGGACAGTCTCGGGGCACTGGGACCGATCCGGTCTAGACGGACTCCATGTTGTTCTCTCCTTGTTTATGGGGCCAGTGCGTAATGCCCATATTATTTTATCGTTCGTACCATTCAGATATCCCATACTCATTGAGAGGCGTCTCTATATGTTCGACGGGATGGCTTGCAATGCCCTGTTCAAAGTATTTCAAATAATCCGCTAATGAGACAAACGTCTATTTTGGTGCCATGCCAGTGACCCTCCTGTTCATATAGATAAGTCATCCTCGCTTAGCGGCAACCCGCGTGCGAGTCATTGCATCAAGTCAATAAACTGAATCACTAAAGACATCCTCTGAACACTTCTGGATGACCTGTATGCTCTTGCACCTGATATGAAATCTCGTACTGAAACACTTGTGTTTGCATATGTTATGCCCCTAAACTTCATTGTATATATATGCTCGTGCTTGAATTAACTTGGTTGCCCTTGGACAGGGAAGGACAAATCGTAAGTTGGTAAGTTCCTCTGTATTTTATCTTATATCGCATGGCACACTGCCACACGAGTTAGGCTACTCAATCTTTGCCATAAAACTGATCCTAAGGCAACTAGAAAGATAACATAATAGTTGGTACACGAAACCTATATCACGTGTTTGGATTTATCGAGTGGGCGAGTAGCCTCCCTACCAGTGCATTCGTGTACTGATAATCCACCAGATTGTTTGCAGGGTGCGGGAGAACCTCGTTCGGTGCGGATGCCTCCTTCGTACGTGCTAAGGCATGGATTTCACTTTGAAGCCTTGGAGCGCTGCGTCCGGAACTGAAGCACATATACAAGACATAATATTGGAACATCGCTTGTACATCATTCCATAATTGTAGCCACTTGGCACGCTTTTATTGTTTCAGAGAGACAGAGAGAGAGATCTGAGCGAATTATAATCTCGGCCAAGCGCCGCCTGTAACACTTGTTAATATCAATAAAGAGTTTGTCTTGCTTCAACTTGTGTTATTCAATGATTCCGCTATTGACGAATCAGTAAACTTGTTACCAAATCGCTTATGCGTTTTTATAAATTCTGCTGCACTCGGACAATCTGTACGACTCTGTGTCTTAGAGCTCTTACCGCCAGCCAACGAACCACGGCCTTGCACGGGCGCGGCTCACGCTCGTGCGGCATCATGCCTGGATGGGTCAAGCGATCATCCCGCGGGAGCTCTGGCTTGGTGATTCTTGCCTAGCGGGGACGACCGATTAGCCTGTGGGAGATCGGTGCATGAAATTTACCACCCCAGAAAGGAGCTTCTCTTATGTTTTTTCTTTGCTTCGTTCTTTCTCATTGTAGCGTCTATGGACGTAAAGAGAAGAAAGTTTTACTTGTTGCTTGTTGTAATCTTTATTTTTTTCGGAGCCAGTTTGTAACATGTTCTTGGTTTGTGCTTTGTTGGAATCAAGTAATATCAGATGAGGAACTCTTGTGTGAATCTCTGATCTCGATGATAACTTGGGTTCCAGTAGAGAGCAGACCTTCGGGTCTCGCCAGCAGCTCTGCTATGGCCCACGTTCTACCATCTTTGATCTGTCTTGGGACCAACAATCTTAAAGCAAGATCCGAAGAAAGATGTAGAACATCCGATCAAATCTTCTCGGCAAAAAGTTTTCACAAACTTGAGAAGATTGACGGGATACACTTCGAACATTTGGATGAGGGAAGGAATCCTTTGTCAAATGTTGAACATGAGTTGTCAGAACCTACCATTTCCTAGGATAGAGGAGTTAGCGTTTGAAGGATGCGCATTCCAGTTGGAAGAAAGATTATAAGTTGACCAAGGATTACAGAGTATGCACATAACGAGACTTACTGTATGACAGTTCCTGGAGTTTGGCAAGACTTGGCCGCATAGAAGTCTCTTGCCGCATGAAGACTCCTGCCGCATAAAAGACTCATAGCAGATGGCAGATTCATGGTGCATTAAAGGTCCTGCCGCATGACAGAGATAGCCGCATAGTGTCTTGGACGCAAGCAGGACGCATGAAGGCTTATGCGCATGGCATGACTTGGCATATAGAGGCTTTGCACATGAAGGTCACTGCTCTGGCAGGACTTGACGCATGGCTGGAATTGGATCTTGAAAGCAGAACCAATTTGAACCAATATAACAAGGTATAGCTAAAACTTGGTTCCTTTGATTACTTAACTTGGTTGCTAGGATTGCACGGGTTGAGTTATCAAGCGTGGCTACTGACTGGTGGATAGACACTGGTGCATTCAGCCACACATGCTCTATGAAAGAGTTATTCACCAAGGAAGAGCACTATCTAAGAATGAGGTCTCTATGGCGAACAAGTGTCAAGCAGAAGATCAAGGGATCAGGATTATGATTCTGGACTTCCGGCTTGAGAAAAATATTGCTCTTATTGAGTTGTGTCACATCTGACTAAGACATGTTCTTTTCAAAGATGTCTATGTTCAGGGATATCTCCAAGATGTGGGGGTAAGAAGATGGAGACACGTGATGGCTATGTTCAGACATAGATAGTCAGGAAGCCGTTTAGACGGATGACTACAACTACAGATCCTATGGAGCCGGTGCGCTCAGATATCTATGAATTCTACTCTGCACAAAGGGCCGAGGTAAAGTTTATCACTTCTTTTTTTAACGATTTCTCAGGAAACGCGTTCGCGTATCTTCTCATAATCGAAGGATGAAGCGTTCGAGAACCTCAGGGCCTTCAAGTTTGGAGCTGATCGTCATATCGGTCTATATCTCGATAGACTCAGAAGTTTTTTTTTAGGAAAAGCATCATTCTTTGGGTTCACATCGTTCAGCTTAGAACATGGAATTGACTATGGAACATGCATCGTTCTTTGGATTTGCATCGTTCAGTTTGGAACATGTAATTGACTATGGAACATGCATCATTCTTTGGATTTGGATCTTTCAGCTTAGAAGATGAAATTGACTATGGAACGATATCTTCGTACTCTCCCTGTCCATTGAAGGTGAAGATAGGACGAGCAGTTAACAGTAATGATGACTTCTATATTATTGTTCAAAGGGCCTTCCAGATTGTCTGTGAAAGAAGGTTGCACTTACGGTCATGTCTCTAGTACCGTTTGTCACTTCTGAGGTAACTTTGGTTCAATGTCATATCCACATAAATATTGTTCGATTGTGGGGGCTTTCTGGAGGACCGTATCGGCCAGAGTTGTTGGCACTTCTATAGAAGAAGACGTAGTCCAAGAAGGAATCGTCTTTTGAAAAGACAACTTTTAAACCAAAACTCGAAGAGAAGTCAGCTAGAAGAGTCAGGAGGTCGAAGGACCAAAGAAGATCTTCTCACCTATCATATAAAGGTCATACCACTTACCAATGATGAGGCGATAAAGACCAGCGACTCGGTCTGCTGGGAGGAGGCAGTCCATGAAGAGATTGACCCTATAACAACACTTGTGATGTTGATCAATCTGCCTGAAGGAGCTAAACCTATCTGATGCTTATATATCTTCAGTAGAAGAAAATGGAAGCAGCCATAACAGTTTAGTTCAATAATAGGCTTGTAGCCTAGGGGTTTTCTCAGATAACATGGGATTGAGTTCTAAGGTACCTCGTTGAGGGCGTTATATATTAGGATGATGATTGATGTAGCTGTTATTCATAAGCTGATTGTTTATCAGATGAAGGAAGACAATCATGAGAGATTCACGGACAACAGACAAAATTATTGTCATTCAGGTTTGAAGACAGTCTACGGGTTAGTGATATCTCAATGTGGCCTGAAGAAATCCAAGGATGTGGCAGCAGAAGTTTGATAACTCATCTAGTCAAAGTTGTTGCAGGATCAACGAGACACACATGTGTGTGTACACAAAGTTCGCTGATAAGAAATGAGTCATCTTTTGTATCTATGTGAACAACTAGCTAATCCCAGCTGTGGATATAAAACTATCACTAGATCAAAGATGTCCTTTTCTCCAGACTTAGGACATGGGATTGCGGATATCATCCTTAAGGATATAAGATAATCCAGATGCCAGGGGACTTCATCAGTCATAAGCGTTGTACATGAAGAGCTGAACACACATTTTGGGTATCATGAACGATACTCCTCAGGTGTGACAAGGAGATGAAGCCTAATCTAAGGGAAAGCATCATACAGTTGGTGTACTCAAGCATTATCAGGTAAATTATTCAATCTGCGAGTATCACCAGGCCTGATATAGCCCTCGATGTAAGGATGCTGGGTCAGTTCACGAGCAGTGTGTGTGTTGTTGAACATAGAAAGCAGTGAAGAGAGTCGTCAGAATCCTCAAGTAGGCTCAGTAGTATATCCTACACTACAACAGTTATCTAGTTATGATGGAAGTATTCTGTCATGCCCCAATTTCTACTAAATTGATAATCGTCTCCCGGACGTGATGCCATGTACGCGTAAGGCGCGCGTGCATAAGACCTAGGCATAATGATATACTTTAGAACACTTGTAACAGAGTACGCAAATAAGATATCGCACAATGAGATATAGAAAATTTCTCTTATATTGATAATGAACATCTGGTTACAGACTCTTGACCCAAAAGTAATAAAGACGCCGCACGAGCTTATAACTTGGACGCAAAATGAGATAGCCGATCCATACATTACATCCCTTACTTATATTTCAAAAGCACAAAACACCTTGGGTGCGAGTTAGCACCATCGCCTAGCAGCTTCGAAAAGGAAAGTGTGAGCTTATTTCTTGATTATGTACTTGGGCTCCCAAAAGTCACAACACGAATGCGCCGGATCAGGGAAGGGTTGGAGAAAGCTTCAGCTCCTCGTCGCGTCGCCTTGGCTCTGGGAACCTGCTGCAACGAGGGCCAGTTGTCACTACCATATCCTGAAAATAGGGGTATTTTTGTCTTTTTATATATTATAAGTATTGTGTGTATTTAATTTAAATAATTGCATGATATGTATATTATATATATATTATTGTATAGTGTTCATTAATGTTTGAGTTAGTAGACTAGACCTAGAAGCCTACTAGATGAACCCCTGACCGAAGTATACGGTTATGGATTTAATTAGTAATTATTTAGAATTAAATATTAAGGTTATAATTAATTACCGTGATTTTATTTCATTATTGCACCTTACCGTTGCTTCGATATTTAGAGCGCTACCCTAGATTTTGCCTTCCAACAAATTCCACAATCTTGTCCTAGACATGTCCGCCTTCCATTCTGACCCTTGTGTAACTTATAATTATGTTCTCTTGTGCTTCATTTTAGCCGCACAATTTTTGTCGCAGACATTATTATTTAATTCTTAATAAATCCAACCTTGTACCCTTGTGCGTTCCAATCGAAATTGGAGACACAATCTCAACCCATCTTGAGCAACCTAAATTAGGGTAATATTCTATTCTGAGTCTTCTTCACTCATGCCACTTGTGTCCCACTTAATTTCAGCCCCTTGTACTTCTAATTAATTTTAGAACACCTATTGTATTTAGTTTAATTAAATAAAACCAAAATCCAACTTTGTGCAATTTTCCAATTGTTGAACACTTTTATGCAAAAGTGCATTAAGGTGTCTACTCCATTGGACACAACACATAAAGAAACCCATTTCTCCTTCATGAGAATTTTTCCATAATTTTTGAGAGTGTGTAAAACTCAACAACGACCTCCTAAAACATAGCCCTCCTTTACTTCGAACCAATGCAATCCTGGCCATTCGTTTTGAATCAAACTAAATCCTAGCCCTTGAAATATCTCCATGGCAAGCCAAGGCCTTTTTCCAAATATTGACCAAGTCAAACTTTTCTAGGTCAAACCAACCCCTTACATGTGTATATATATTCTCTTCTTCTTTTTTTTTTTCTTTTTCTATTCCCTTCAACCAAACCAGCAGCCGATCCATCCCTATTCTTCTCCTCCCCTTTCCTTCAACCCCTCGGCCGCCGAACCGAACCCCTCGCCGGAGAGCCGCCTGTGCTCGACCAGAGTCGCCGGCCTTCTCCGCCTGCTCCCACCGTTCTCCCATCCTCCTTCACCGCCGTTAACGAACCCGCCTTTATCCCCTCGGCCGCCTGCACGTCGTCACGCCGGAACTGACCAGTCCCGAGCTGACTGTTGCACCCAGAAGCTGCCTCATCATCCTCGCTGAACCGGAGCCGATCGCTCGTATTTTCTCGACCAGACCGCCGGAAGCCTCGGCCACGACCACGCCTGCACGACCCATCCGGCCACCTCGTCGACCGGATCACGACCAGAGAACCACCCGCGTCATCTCCCCTCACCTGACTGCCATCAACACCCACACCACCACTGTCACCGGTCCGCTCCGCCTGAGCACAACCCGCTGCCATCCCCGCCTCCACACGACGACCAACCCGCCGGACCGCCTCCTTGCTCCCTGCCCTCGCCGAAAACTGACTATGACCCCGCTGTTCTCCCCTTTCTCGACTTTCCTGTTCTCCTCGACACCACGGATCCCATCCACCACCATCGTCCGGCAGCTCTCCTTCCCTCGTCGATCTCCGTCCCGATCACACTGCCTTCTCCCTGTTCATCAACACCATCACCATTATCACCATCATCATCGTCACCATAGTCATAATCATCGCCATCATCGTAGTTATCAACATCATGGACATCGTCGCCATCATCGTCAACATCGTCATCATCACCATCGCCATCGTCATCGCCGATTTCGTGCACGTGCACATGTTCGAACCTGTCCCTACTCCTTCATTTTATGTGATTGTGTGTGTATGTGTATATATTTAGGTATCCCATTAGTATATGTTAATGTATATAATTGGTATATATGTATAGTATATGTATTCTCTAGTATACGCTAATATTTATATAATTGGTATGTGTACATATACATATATATATACATAGTATAAATTTAATTAACGTATATACAATATATATATTGCATATATATTTAATTAGTGTATATATATATTAATGAGTATTAATGTATATGCTAGATAATAATATGTATATATGTCTATGTACTAGATGATCCGAGTGTAACCACGGAAACCCCGTAGTTACATTGACATGTGACCATGTAGCATGATAGCAGACTGCCATATGTACACCGACGTACTGGCGAGACCCGTATCATTTTGACTGTCTGTCTTGCACAGCAATTACAGACGCAACACCCGTGCGATTAGACGTACACTTGACCCTAGTTGACCAGTGTCATACTAAGCGTAGCCCTGAGTTCAATGTATTTATGATTGTGTGTTAGTGTAATGTCTGATGCAATATTGTATTATATGCTGTCTTTAGGACTGTTGGATTTTCAGACAAGACCTCAGAAACCGGACATTGTTATTACCAGCAGCAGGACCCACAGGCGAGTACATTCTCTGACAGTTTTCATTATGTTGATTATCTCTATAATTCTAGTTGTATAGCGTACATGATTCTGACACTGTTGTTTAAACGAGTTAGCATCATCGAGACCTGTCACGAGGAGTCATGATTTGGAATCCATCGTGCTAGCTGGGAGAAACGGGGAAATATTAGTAGCTTATGTGATCATACCCAACTTTACATGAATCATAGCTCACCCACACCTCACGTCGGTGCAGCCTGACCATTACATGCCTCATAGCCTGTTATGTATGATTAGCCTGACTATTGCTTGCATCATAGCTATCCGGATGGTTAGCCTGACCCTACATGAATCATATATAGTCATACATAGTAAGCCTGATCAGTCCCAAGCCGATCATATGATATGCTAATATTTCACACACTTAGCTAGATGTTCTTGACATGTATCTCTAGTATATTGATCTATCATTCCTTATATTCTAGTTATTGTTCTAGCATCCACTGATATTCCAGTTCATGGTTCTAGTATACACTTGTATTTTTGTTCATTGCTAGTGCACCATTGATAATGACATATGCTCCAGTATTTCTATTTCTAGTATATTCATGCTCACCAGTATTTCTTATTTCTAGTACATATATCCATCTTGTATTTCTTTACACTGTATTATAGTTTTTGTTAATATACATGGAACTGCTGTTAGTGCTTGTACTTTGCTCTAATCCTGACTGAATATTTTTTTCAGACTTTGACTTAGAGGACTTGTTTCCGGCATACTTAGAGACTTGGATATTATTGATTGCAGGTTAGATTATTTTATTGTTTAGACTTGTCTTGTATTTCATTTATTTTTTTCGATATCTCATCGTGCTTTATTTTTCGTGATTGAGTATTCCATATTATATTGTGATATCTGTGTCTCCTTATGGAGTTGGATATTCATGTGAGAGTGATTAGATAGTATCATGACCTAGACAATGTTCTGCCGCCGATGCTGCGACGTAGGCTGGATGTACCCACACACTCGTGTCCCAAATTCTGGGTACGGGTCGTGACACATTTTTAGTGGTGTCCCATACAGGTCAGACTTTGCAAGTTGTGCGATGTCGTGGTAGTGCGACGTCTTAGTTGTACTATTGCGTACCTGCGATAGAATATAGGACATAGGATACTAGGATGAGAGAGGATACTCAATCACAAATTATTTAAGAGATTCCTGGGACGACCCTTGAGAATCTTATTATAATCTCCAATTCAAATCTTTTCCCCTTGTTCCGTCCGCTCTCACTTGTTGTTATTGAATTTGATTCTATTGATCAGTTGTAAAATTAATTCTTGGTGTCGTCGTTAAGTTTGATTTCGTATCGAGATGAATTTTACGGACTAAAATTTACGGTATCATCTGATGACATATGTTGATGAGGACAGTGAGAAAGGTAAAACATCTACTTTGGTTATGGAGCCTAGAGTTTATCGCAGCCATATTAGCTGTCGTGGCAGAAACGTAGGAACCTGACCTTGGATGTACATATCTTAGTTATAAAATTTAGAGTTTCTCGCAGCCATACCGGTTGGCGTGGCGAGGATTCTAGATGACGTGATTATAGAGTTGCATACCTTAGTTTTGGAACCTATCGTTTATCGCAGCTATGCTTACTGGCGTGGCAAGGATTCTGAGTGTCATGATTTCGGACAGACGTGTATGATTATCAGGTTGTATCTTAAATTGGTTCTTAAAGTATCATCTCAATACTTATCTACTTCTGTTATTACAGGACTTTGTTCCATCGCTTCTTTTCTTTACTAGCAGTAGAAATACCTTCAGTCCTTAATCCAGCTCCTTTTTGAGCTTCTTTTCTTTGAGGATTCTTTGTTAGCATGATAATTGATGACTTACAATTAGGTCTGTGTCTTGTATCAGTGTTGACTGTTGAGAATATGACTTATGAGTTTGTAAGTATTTCTTGGTTGGACATGTGAGCAGTAGGCATCAATCTAGAGTTAACCCATAGTGTAGTGCCTTGTAGCAATAGTTCTATAATAGGTGCCATTATAGTTAGTATTGGAACTATAGGTAGAAGGAGGAGAAAAGAGTATCAGTGATGGTTCCAGAAGTCAGCATCAGAGTCAGCATGCCAGTCCTGGATAGCCATGAATTTATGTAGCTGGGTGATCCATGTAAATAATTAAGTATCAAGGAAAATTATATTGGAAATTAATGGAGCATGATATTCAATTTGATGGTTGATTACTTGGGTGTGTCAAGAGTAAAAAATGTATATGCATAAAGGGTATTAATGAGTGTGCCATGGGTAGAGAAATATCAAGATTGATCATGGAAGGTATGAAGTGTATCACGGATTAATGTATCAGCCTGTAAAAGGTTAAAGGGGGATACTTATACATCAATAGAGATATGGAACCATATGTCTGCCTTTAAGAGTGAAGTGAAGCATGGGTATTATAGAAAGTGCAAGTAATCATGAGTTCTAGTAAGTGTGATGAGGTAATCTAATGATGAAGTTAGTGTTACCATACCAAGAGTACTAATATTTCTATATCGAGGATTAGTTGAGCAAGGTGCTAATAACAGTAAGTACTTCGTGTGATGATAATTAGATTGGTGTATCAGTTAATAGAGATAAAAAATCATTGGATAAAATACGTATGATGATAAATTTGATTATTGGGAGTTATAGTACAAGTAATCCGGACAGTGCAAATTTCAGTACACATTTGAGGGGTGTAGACAATTAGTATATTTGTATGTGTACCTTGAGTGTTAGAGACTGTGAGTATGTATATATATACTTAAATAGATGTGGATTTAAATTTATAATTTGAAGATTGGAAATAAATTTCAATTTTTAAGAATTTTGAGGAGTTGAGATTTTATGTTATTAAAAAATTTTGAGGATTCAAATTCAATTCAATAAACAAAGTCAAAGCTATAAAGATTTTTGGAAGTGATTAAAATTTTATTTTAATATTTGAATATTTGACTTTTGAGGAAAGTATATGCATTTTATTTTAAATTGTTCAAGAAGTTAAATTTTGATGATTTTATTTTGAGGCTTAAATTTTATGGTGGGTACGAAATGTATAGTATATGAGTGGATGAAGTGCATGTGTAAGGATCTGTTGGCTTGAGCATGCCTGAGATGGCACTTCAAACTGACTTGGGTGTCCATCTAGAGTTGTATTAGAGAGAGAAGTACTTAGTGTGGTGTGTTGCACTTGGTGTGCACTTGAGTGATAAGAACAACTAGTATAAGCAATTGTAGTATGTAAGAGAGCTAGCAGTGGGTGTGCTTGTAGTAGAAACAGTGGTACCAAAGGATAAGGGTATCAAACTTTGGATGCATTATTTGACCATGGTTGTGTTAGAGGTTCTTGGTATCAGATTTTGGTATTAATAGACATATATGTGCAATGCGAATGTATCCATGGATATCTTGTGGACTAGTAATTAGTTGATATGGGTATCAGTGTAAAGGGATAGGAATTTGTGAGTGAATATGCCAGAATTAAGTGTATGATAGAGGTTGAAGATGTCCAAGTGATGGGTTAGAAGGCTATGTTCTTTTCTTTCCTTCTGTTCTTTTTCGTCTATTGATTGATTTCTTAGTACTGTAGCTTGTGTCAGTGATTTCTCTTGCTAGAATGTAGTTAGTAGTACACCCCGACAGAGACTTCAATACCATGACAAAAGTGACCATAACAATGTATGTTTTCTCTAGATTGCATGTTGTATGACTATAGGTAAGATTTTTCATAGACTTTGATTGTTGGGGGTTTGACCGTAGGGAAGAAATTAATAAAGAGGTTATGACTTGACAGAGAGAGACAAGGTACCTTAAATTTCGAGGATAAACATTAATTTAAATGAAGAGAGTTGAGAATTTAATATGGCGAAATTGACGATTTTGTTAAATAATTGATTTTATGAAGATTATGATATAATTGAATTTGTCATTAAAATTTTGAGGAATTTAAGAAGATTATCATTGTATTTATTTGACTGCAAGATATAGATTATTTTGAATATTGTATTTGAAGACTTCGTAAGTACTATATTGTTTGAGTATTGTGTGGAAAAAAAATCAAGGAATAAGATCATTAATGGATTAGATCTTGAATTCAAATTTTTGATGAGATTTTTAAATTTTCTAAATATACATTGATTGGAAATTAAAGGATTGGATATTAAAAAATTTTATTTAGTGACTAATTTAAAATTTTAGAGGAGATTGTGATAAGAATGGAATTTGATTTTAAATTTGAAGATTTTTAGGAATATGATATTTATAGAATTTTGAAGATCGTGAAATAACAATATGGATTTACTTCATGATTATGTGAATTGATGAATTTAAATTTTTGATGGTAAAATAAATAAATAAATACATACAACTATTGAGGATCTTAAATTTTGAGGACGAAATTCTTTTAAGGAAGGTAGACTTGTCACTACCACATCCTGAAAATAGGGGTATTTTTGTCTTTTTATATATTATAAGTATTGTGTGTATTTAATTTAAATAATTTCATGATATGTGTATTATATATATATATATATAATTTTATAGTGTTCATTAAAGTTTGAGTTAGTAGACCAGACCTAGAAGCCCACTAGATGAACCCCTGACCGAAGTATACGGTTATGGATTTAATTAGTAATTATTTTGAATTAAATATTAAGGTTATAATTAATTACCGTGATTTTATTTCATTATTGCACCTTACCGTTGCTTCGATATTTAGAGCGCTACCCTAGCTTTTGTCTTCCAACAAATTCTACAACCTTGTCCGAGACATGCCCGCCTTCCATTTTGACCCTTGTGTAACTTATAATTATGTTCTTTTGTGCTTCATTTTAGCCGCACAATTTTCGTCGCAGACGTTATTATTTAATTCTTAATAAATCCAACCTTGTACCCTTGTGCGTTCCAATCAAAATTGGAGACAAAATCTCGACCCATCTTGAGCAACCCAAATTAGAGTAATATTCTATTCTGAGTCTTCTTCACTCATGCCACTTGTGTCCCACTTAATTTTAGCCCCTTGTACTTCTAATTAATTTTAGAACACCTATTGTATTTAGTTTAATTAAATAAAACCAAAACCCAACTTTGTACAATTTTCCAATTGTTGCACACTTTTATGCAAAAGTGCATTAAGGTGTCCACCCTATTGGACACAACACATAAAGAAACCCATTTCTCCTTCATGAGAATTTTTTCATAATTTTTGGGAGTGTGTAAAACTCAACAACGACCTCCTAAAACATAGCCCTCCTTTACTTCGAACCAATGCAATCCTGGCCATTCGTTTTGAATCAAACTAAATCCTAGCCCTTGAAATATCTCCATGGCAAGCCAAGGCCTTTTTCCAAATGTTGACCAAGTCAAACTTTTCTAGGTCAAACCAACCCCTTACATGTGTATATATATTCTCTTCTTTTATTTTCCTTTTCTTTTTCTATTCCCTTCAACCAAACAAGCAGCCGACCCATCCATATTCTTCTCCTCCCCTTTCCTTCAACCCCTCGACCGCTGGACCGAACCCCTCGTCGGAGAGCCGCCTGTGCTCGACCAGAGTCGCCGGCCTTCTCCGCCTGCTCCCACCATTCTCCCATCCTCCTTTACCGCCGTTCACGAACCCGTCTTAATCCCCCCGGCTGCCTGTACGTCGTCACGCCAGAACCGACTAGTCCTGAGCCGACTGCTGCACCCAGAAGCCGCCTCGTCATCCTCGCTGAACCGGAGCCGACCGCTCGCATCTCCTCGACCAGACCGCCGGAAGCCTCGGCCACGACCATGCCTGCACGACCCATCCGGCCACCTCGTCGACCGGATCACGACCAGAGAACCACCCGCGTCATCTTCCCTCGCCTGACTGCCATCAACACCCACGCCACCACTGTCATTGGTCCGTTCCGCCTGAGCACAACCCGCTGCCATCCCCGCCTCCACACGACGACCAACCCATCGGACCGCCTCCTTGCTCCCTCCACTCGTCGAAAACTGACCATGACCCCGCTGTTCTCCCCGCGCTCGACTTCCCTGTTCTCCTCGACACCATGGATCCCAGCCACCACCACCGTCCAGCAGCTCTCCTCCCCTCGTCGATCTCTGTCCCAACCCCACTACCTTCTCCCTGTTCATCAACACCATCACCATTATCACCATCATCATCGTCGTCGTAGTCGTAATCATCACCATCATCGTAGTTATCAACATCGTGGACATCGTCGCCATCGTCATCGTCGTCAACATCGTCATCATCACCATCGCCATCGTCGTCGTCATCGCCGATTTCGTGCACGTGCACAGGTTCGAACCTGTCCCTACTCCTTCATTTTATATGATTTTGTGTGTATGTGTATATATTTAGGTATCCCATTAGTATATGTTAATGTATATAATTGGTATATATGTATAGTATATGTATTCTCTAGTATACGCTAATATGTATATAATTGGTATGTGTACGTATACATATATATATACATAGTATAAATTCAATTAATGTATATACAATATATATTGCATATGTATTTAATTAGTGTATATATATATTAATGAGTATTAATGTATATACTAGATAATAATATGTATATATGTCTATGTACTAGATGACCCGAGTGTAACCACGGAAACCCGTAGTTACATTGACATGTGACCACGTAGCATGATAGCAGAATGCCATATGTACACCGACGTACTGGCGAGACCCATATCATTTTGACTGTCGGTCTTGCACAGCAATTACATATGCAACACCCGTGTGATTAGACGCACACTTGACCCTAGTTGACCAGTGTCATACCTAGCGTAGCCCTGAGTTCAATGTATTTATGATTGTGTGTTAGTGTATTTATGATTGTGTGTTAGTGTAATGTCTGATGCAATATTGTATTATATGATGTCTTTAGGACTGTTGGATTTTCAGACAAGACCTCGAAAACCGGACATTGTTATTACCAGCAGCAGGACCCACAGGCGAGTACATTCTCTGACAGTTTTTATTATGTTCATTATCTCTATAATTCTAATTGTATAGCGTACATGATTCTGACACTATTGTTTACACGAGTTGGCATCATCGAGACCTGTCACGAGGAGTCATGATTTGGAATCCATCGTGCTAGCTGGGGAAAACAGGAAAATATTAGTAGCTTATGTGATCATACCCAACTTTACATGAATCATAGCTCACCCACACCTAACGTCGGTGCAGCCTGTAGCGCCCCGTTCTCCCGGTACGGAGAGCGCGGCTAAGAAAAACTAGACGGTATCGTTCGATCGGGATAGATTGAAACAAGAACTCATCCTCATTATGGATTTGTTTCTTCGGAATCGATTCCCATATTCAGTGGACCGTGCCCCCGGGATAGACTTAGCGGCAGAGTCAGGAGGGACCTCTCCGCTTCTATCTTTTATTGCCTCAGATTTTGATGTCGCTTGTTGCTTTCGTGCTTTGTGTTGGTTTTGGAATTTGCTTGTTTTCCTTGAACGGTTTCGATGGTTTTCATTGTCTTCGTTCATTGAACTGCACTTCAATTTCGAGATTGGAAAGAGAGTAAGGAGTATTGATCGAGCTGTTCGTAATGCAGGTGAACGAGCAGTAGGCGGCTTGCGAGCGGAGTCGTGAAGCGCCTATTTCCTTCTTCCTTCCAACGATCTAAGTGAGTGGCTACCATCCCGATTAGCTAGCCCTGCTTCCAAGCTTTACAGCTAAAACACTTGCATTCTTGTGCCCCGATCAAACGATACCAAGTAATAATAAAAGAAACCAAGATAAAAAGGGAATAGACTTGGATATTATGCTTGTCAATCAAACATGTGAACTGTTATCTTATTGTATGCTAGTTCGTTGCAAATGTTCTATAAATTATGCTAAGTTTAGAACATACCTTGTATGCGAATAATTGTTCAAGGAGGCTATGCAAAATAAATCATGTGATACTGCTTGTCCTGTACTAGTGTTGCCTCAACTGTATGAACTGTTAACTGTCATGTACTCATGATTGCCTCAACAGCATGAACTGTTAACTTAGTAAACATACAGTTCGATCACGGACAACTTGTGCACAAGGTAACTGGTTCCTGCGGACGGTCGCTGGGGCACTGGCACCGATCCGGTCCGGACGGAACTCTACTGTATAGTCTACTGTACTAGGCGAGATGGCTTGTAGCAACCACTGTACTTTAGCTGCAAACCATTTCTGTCTAAGACTAGTGTCCATCGTGGCATCACGCCAGTGATCATCTTGTATATTTAAACCTGTTGCAAACTAACTTGTGTCTTCGTGGCATGGAAGGCAAGGTAAGTATTGTGTAGGTCGTTCAGACGGGCAGGTAAAAGTCACCTAACGGTGGCAAGTTCATTTTCATAAATTCTATATGCTGCTTACTTGTAAATGAACTAAAGCAAGATAGAAACCCACAAAAATATGCATGCTTCATTAAAACAACGTGTTGATTGGTATAGTTCGGTTAGCTTGCCTTCACCAATATGTTTCGACATGCTGACCCTCGTTGAAACAGGTTCTCCACACCAAGACGAATCGAGCGAGGAGCCGAAGTCATCTTTTCCGATCTAGTCCAGCTGTAGGCGCATCCTGATCGCGCCACTTTTGAAGTACTTGAAGAAGAAGCTTGCAACTTTATATACAATGCAGCTTCGTGGCAAAGCCGTCCTCCAGCCAGCAGGTCTTTATCGTTTTGAAGTTTATAAAGGGATGTAATATACAGGAATGCTATCTCATTTTGAGTCAACACTTTTGTAAGCCCGTGCGGCATATTAGCTGACTCGTTCAGAAGTTTGTAATAGATGTTCATTATCAATAAAGAGAACTTTTCCATGTTCAAATCTGTGTTTCAATTTATCTGCGTACTCTGAATATGTGCTTGTTATGCAAATCATTAAAGCCTTGTGCGGGCGCAACCCCAGGCCCGCACGGCGGTCACTATTTGGGGGACGCCTCAACGATTCTACGGAATCGGTGTTTGTGGTGGAAAACGAAAAGAATGAAGTGTATTCAAGACGGGGTTTATACAGGACCCGTGTTCTTTTGTTTACAAACAAACTTATACAATGTAATCCTATACGAGGATGTGGGAGTACAATTTATTTAATCTGGGTATAAATTGCTATAGGTGTCTGATCTGCAGTCGATCACTTTAGCCCTTGGACCACACGATGATGAAGAAGTGCCGTAGAAGACAGGAAGCCGCTTCGGAGGTTACAGAAGAGGGTGGATGCACGATGCCAAGGTCGCCGATCCCTACCCTTTGCCTGAGCGCCGGGTTCCTCTCTCTCTCTCTCTCTCTCTCTCTCGATCTCCTCTCTCTTCTTGCTCGATCTTCAATTGTTCGACCTCTTCTCTGAGTCTTCAATTGTTCGATCTTTCAATTTTTCGACCTTTTCCTCTGTTGATAGAGGTCTCTATTTATAGAGTTTTAGTGACAGTGACCACTCAGTTGGTGTAAAAATCGAGGAGTGGACAGCACAGCACTCTTCTACACGACGGTTAAAGTAACCAATGCCTGCGTATAGATGATCTTTTGAATGAGCGTGTGACGCGGGTCCAACTAAGGGACACAATGCGTACAATTGCTACGAAGATCACGGCGTAAAAGCCACGTAGGTAGGTATCCCCCGTGTAGGAGAGGTGGGCGTAAAAGTCGATGTCTGTCACCATGGCATAGAAGCCAAGTAGGCATAGAAGCCGGGTGGGCGTAGAAGCCCGACGACATAAAAGCCGGGTGAGCATAGAAGCTGAGGAGGCGTAGAAGCCATCTGGGCACAGAAGCTGAACGGGCATAGGCGCCACCGCGTAATGTGCTTGGGGAGGCATGGAAGCCGAGAGAGCATAGAAGCTGAGGAGGCGTAGAAGCCATCTGGGCACAGAAGCTGAACGGGCATAGACGCCACTGCGTAATGTGCTGAGTGCTGACGTGGACGTCCTTTAGCCGGAATCACGGCTTTTGAAGATATTATCAAATCCCCCGCATTAAATACAGAGATCTGCCATAATCCTGTGCATTAATTGCGAAGGCGTGTTCTGAAGGCCTGCCACCGTTCAGGGACGTACCTCGAGCCATGTGTGGAGAACAGCTTTAGACGTGGCAGTCTGTTTATCTTCCGCGGGGCGTAGATGGTTCTCGTCCGCCTGTATAGAACAAGGCAGTGTATCCCTTTGTATACGTAAAAGCAGTTTATGCAAAGGGGATGTCACTAAACGACGGATTGGCGACTCTTTATCAAATCCCTTGCATTAAATGCAGAGATCCGCCATCATTCTGTGCATTAAATGCAGAGGCGTGTTTTTGAAGGCTTGCAGCACTTCTGTGCGTCAGTCGTGCCTCGAGGAGACTGTTACCGCCTTGTGCGCCAATCGCAGAGACGTGCCTCGAGCCCTGCGCAAAGTGCAGCTTTTGACGTGGCAGGTGGTTTGTCCGTTGTGGAGCGTAAATAGCCCATGTCTGCCTGTGTAAAACAAGGCAGCATATCCCCTTGTGTATGTAAAAAGCAGTTTACACAAGGGAGATGGCGGTAACTGACAGCCTGGGTCGTAGTGCCGTGCCATCATTATAGCCGTCGTCTGGGTAGCCGAGCCGTATCCCTTTGTCAGAAGTTCAGACGTCAGGTTGATTGCAGGGTCTGACAGGTTCGTCTCGGAGAACACGAAGCGTTCCTCGTACGCTTTGAAAGCGGATGTGTTTTTACGTCATAGGGGTGACGAGGCCCCTTTGCTTTACGCTTGAGGCGGCCTGGACATACTACACTTATGCGGATGGTCCTGAGAAGCTCTTGACTTGCCTGCTTGATGGCTCTGAGGTCATCTTTTTATGCTGCCCCGCACCAATAAGTTGCGTATAGTCATCCGGCGTATTTTTCATGCTTCTACAATCGGGTCGTGACACAGCCTGACCATTATATGCCTCATAACCTGTTATGTATGATTAGCCTGAATATTGCTTGCATCATAGCTATCCGGATGGTTAGCCTGACCCTACATGAATCATAGCTAGTCATACATAGCAAGCCTGATCAGTCCCAAGCCGATCACATGATATGCTAATGTTTCACACACTTAGCTAGATGTTCTTGACATGTATATCTAGTATATTGATCTAGCATTCCTTATATTCTAGTTATTATTCTAGCATCCACTGATATTCCAGTTCATGGTTCTAGTATACACTTGTATTTCTGTTCATTGCTAGTGCACCATTGATGATGACATATGCTCCAGTATTTCCATTTCTAGTATATTCATGCTCACCAGTATTTCTTATTTCTAGTACATATATTCATCTTGTATTTCTTTACACTGTATTATAGTTTTTGTCAATATACATGGAACTGCTGTTAGTGCTCGTACTTTTTATGCTGCCCCGCACCAATAAGTTGCGTATAGTCATCCGGCGTATTTTTCATGCTTCTACAAGACCCCCTTCAAAGCTTTTAAATTCCTCGGAATTTGAAACGCTTTGAATGAAGCATGAACCGTCCCTCGTAACTCAAAATACCTTCTGAATGGAGCCCGAAACGGTCAAGTTTGACACGTTCTTTCAGGCCGGTCTTTATGGCAGATTTATTGGGGGCCGGTGTGATCTCTTCTGGTCAAGAAAGAGTATCTTCTCTGTGAACTCTTGCAATTGACCGCTTTGAGAACCGTTCGGATGTACGCGTACTCTGGCCTGCGTATCCTTCAGATGTGCGGAGAGTCATAGCATAAGATCATAAGTTCGTAGCCTCGTGAGCGTAAACTAAATGCCATTGAGCGTGAAATCGTAGACTTGTAGTTCCTGAGCGTAGAGTCGTAGGTTTGTAGCCTCTCAAGCGTAAGAGCTACCGAGCACAAGGGCATCCGGGCATAAAACCATAGACTTATAGCCTGAGAACGTAAAATCGTATATTCGTAGCTGTCGAGCGTAGAAAGCTTCTTAGCGTAGAACTGGAGATCTGTAGCATGTGAAAAGGAAATCTTTCGAGCGTGAAGTAGTGGATCTGTTGCTTCTAAGCATAAACTAAACACCACCGAGCGTGAGATCATAGATTTGTAGCTGCTGAGCGTGAAGTCGTAGGTTTGTAGCCTCTCGAGCATAAAAGCTTACTGAGCACAAAGGCATCCGGGCATAAAACCATAGACTTATAGCCTGTGAGCGTAAAACCGTAGATCTGTAGCTGTCGAGTGTAGAAAGCTCCTTAGCGTAGAAACCACGAATCTGCTTCGCGCGAAAACTTTTCAAATTTGCTGACTGTCCGCCTTCCCTGAGTAATAGGCTGACGTAGTATAATATCATGTTTTGTTGAGGACATCCCACTGGGGGATCTTTGGTGGACCTATTATTTGTTACGCACAATAGTACAAATAATAAGTTAAAAAACAAGCCCTATCAGAGGTAATATGACTCTGTGGGAAAAGCAGAGAGACGTAGTTCAGAGATAATATGGACATGAACTGACCTTTTCTCTGTTGGGGAAACACTCCATTAGGGATGGAGGTATATATCTGCTCAGAGGTGATATGGACATGGCAGTTTTTGTGGACCTAACCCCACTGGCGTACTTAGAGTTAAGTACGGGTGCTAAGTTGGAATGACAACTGATATCAGAGGTAATATGATAATCGATAGCCAAAACAGGAAAGTTTGTTCAGAGGTAATATGAACATGGCAAACTTTACTGGGAAAATACTCTATTAGGGATGGAGGTATATATCTGCTCAGAGGTGATATGAACATGACAGTTTGTGGGCCTAACACCGCTGGCGTACTTAGAGTTAAGTACGGGTGTTAAGGTGAGATGACAACCGATATCAGAGGTATCATTAACATGATAATCGATAGTCATACCAGGATGGTTTGTTCAGAGGTAATATGAACATAACAAACTCAGCTGGAGATTTTAGTTCAGAGGTAATATGAACATGGCTATTTTGTGGATCCATCACTTTTTGCGCACCTAAGTGCAAGCGATAGGTTCGAGACAAGCCCTGCTAGAGGTAATATGGACATAGTAGTTTTTGTGGACTTAACACCACTGGCGTACTTAGAATTAAGTACGGGTGTTAAGTTGAGATGACAACCGATATCAGAGGTATCATTAACATGATAATCGATAGTCAGACCAGGATGGTTTGTTCAGAGGTAATATGAACATAACAAACTCAGCTGGGAATTTTAGCTCAGAGGTAATATGAACATGGCTGATTTTGTGGACCCGTCACTTTTTGCGCACCTAAGTGCAAGTGATATGTTCGAGACAAGCCCTGCTAGAGGTAATATGGACGTAGCAGTTTTTGTGGACTTAACACCACTGACGTACTTAGAATTAAGTACGGGTGTTAAGTTGAGATGACAACCGATATCAGAGGTATCATTAACATGATAATCGATAGTCAGACCAGGATGGTTTGTTCAGAGGTAATATGAACATAACAAACTCAGCTGGAGATTTTAGCTCAGAGGTAATATGAACATGGCTGATTTTGTGGACCCATCACTTTTTGCGCACCTAAGTGCAAGTGATAGGTTTGAGACAAGCCCTGCTAGAGGTAATATTGACGTAGCAGTTTTTATGGACTTAACACCACTGGCGTACTTAGAATTAAGTACGGGTGTTAAGTTGAGATGACAACCGATATCAGAGGTATCATTAACATGATAATCGATAGTCAGACCAGGATGGTTTGTTCAGAGGTAACTTGGACATAACAAACTCAGCTGGGGATTTTAGCTCAGAGGTAATATGAACATGGCTGATTTTGTGGACCCATCACTTTTTGCGCACCTAAGTGCAAGCGATAGGTTCGAGACAAGCCCTGCTAGAGGTAATATGGACGTAGCAGTTTTTGTGGACTTAACACCACTGGCATACTTAGAATTAAGTACGGGTGTTAAGTTGAGATGACAACCGATATTAGAGGTATCATTAACATGATAATCGATAGTTGAACCAAGAAGGTTTGTTCAGAGGTCACTTGGACATAACAAACTCAGCTGGAGATTTTAGCTCAGAGGTAATATGAACATGGCTATTTTGTGGACCCATCACTTTTTGCGCACCTAACTGCAAGCGATAGGTTCGAGACAAGCCCTGCTAGAGGTAATATGGACGTAGCAGTTTTTGTGGACTTAACACCACTGGCGTACTTAGAATTAAGTACGAGTGTTAAGGTGAAATGACAACCGATATCAGAGATATCATTAACATGATAATCGATAGTCAGACCAGGATGGTTTGTTCAGAGGTAATATGAACATAACAAACTCAGCTGGGGATTTTAGCTCAGAGATAATATGAACATGGCTGATTTTGTGGACCCATCACTTTTTGCGCACCTAAGTGCAAGCGATAGGTTCGAGACAAGCCATGCTAGAGGTAATATGGACGTAGCAGTTTTTGTGGACTTAACACCACTGGCGTACTTAGAATTAAGTACGGGTGTTAAGTTGAGATGACAACCGATATCAGAGGTATCATTAACATGATAATCGATATCCGAACCAAGAAGGTTTGTTCAGAGCTCACTTGGACATAACAAACTCAGCTGGGGATTTTAGCTCAGAGGTAATATGAACATGGCTATTTTGTGGACCCATCACTTTTTGCGCACCTAAGTGCAAGCGATAGGTTCGAGACAAGCCCTGCTAGAGGTAATATAGACGTAGCAATTTTTGTGGACTTAACACCACTGGCGTACTTAGAATTAAGTACGGGTGTTAAGTTGAGATGACAACCGATATCAGAGGTATCATTAACATGATAATCGATAGCCGAGCCAAGAAGGTTTGTTCAGAGGTCACTTGGACATAACAAACTCAGTTGGGGATTTTATCTCAGAGGTAATATGAACATAGCTATTTTGTGGACCCATCACTTTTTGCGCACCTAAGTGCAAGCGATAGGTTTGAGACAAGCCCTGCTAGAGGTAATATAGACGTAGCAGTTTTTGTGGACTTAACACCACTGGCGTACTTAGAATTAAGTACGGGTGTTAATTTGAGATGACAACCGATATCAGAGGTATCATTAACATGATAATCGATAGTCAGACCAGGATGGTTTGTTCAGAGGTAATATGAACATAACAAACTCAGCTGGGGATTTTAGCTCAGAGGTAATATGAACATGGCTGATTTTGTGGACCCATCACTTTTTGTGCACCTAAGTGCAAGCAATAGGTTCGAGACAAGCCCTGCTAGAGGTAATATGGACATAGCAGTTTTTGTGGACTTAACACCACTGGCGTACTTAGAATTAACTACGGGTGTTAAGTTGAGATGACAACCGATATCAGAGGTATCATTAACATGATAATCGATAGCCGAACCAAGAAGGTTTGTTCAGAGGTCACTTGGACATAACAAACTCAGCTGGGGATTTTAGCTCAGAGGTAATATGAACATGGCTATTTTGTGGACCCATCACTTTTGCGCACCTAAGTGCAAGCGGTAGGTTCGAGACAAGCCCTGTTAGAGGTAATATGGATGTAGCAGTTTTTGTGGACTTAACACCACTGGCGTACTTAGAATTAAGTACGGGTGTTAAGGTGAAATGACAACCGATATCAGAGGTATCATTAACATGATAATCGATAGTCAGACCAGGATGGTTTGTTCAGAGGTAATATGAACATAACAAACTCAGCTGGGGATTTTAGGAGTGAGGGAGCAAATTGTCACCTGGGAGTGGGACCAGTTTGCAGTGGTCCTTTTCTCGCTTATAAATACAGAGTGATGACTTTGGCGTCGATCAACTCCTGGATTTTCTTCTTCAGTAGGTAGCACGCCCTTGTGGGGTGGCGAACATATCTGTGAAAGAGACAATAGTCTGGATCATCGACATTGGCAGCCCTTTCAGGGTGTCTGATGTTGGGTAACTGAAGCTTGTTTCCCTTTATCAGTGCATTTGAAGATGTCAATGATATCCTCATTACTGAAAGAGAGAGTCCCTTTTGGCCTTCGGACTGCCGGTACCTGAGTCGTGCGGTCTTCGGGGAGGATCGTCAGAGTTGCATCATCTTCAGACTCAGACGGAATACTACCCCCAGCTTGGGATGCTGTTTTGTTTTGTCGGGGGAGACTACCCCCAGACATGTCATTGTCCACAGAAGCAGATTTAGAAGGAATTGCCTCCGGGGCTTTGGAGTTCGTATGAGACGAGGCATACCCTAACCCGAAACAATTTTGTTGATGATAAGGATCACCGTGCAACGATATTCGTCGTCCTTTTCCGTTATTGAGGCCAGGCTTCAGCTTCAAATCATAACCCATATTTTGTATAATTTTTAATGCTTGAGGGCTATATCGGTGGACTTGCATTCTGCCGGATCAGACTCGTGAGCATCTTTTTGTTCAATCGGTCTACTCTGCATGCGACCGAAGATAATTGGATGATGATCGTCGCTAGAAGATGGGACTATAAAGACGGTATCTTCATATGTCGTGACGATGTTAGCTGTTGATGCTACCCCCCATATGCTCTCCCCATTTTTAGTAGTTAAGGGCACTAGGTCATGATTTTGACCTCTGCCTCTACGCTTCTGGATCAGGAAATTGCGCAAATCAGGGATTTCAACAGAAGGAGGAGAAGATTGCTTGTTCCTTCCATTCACCGCAGTGGGCATACGGATGTTGGGAACCCCAGTTTTCCCTGTGCCACCCGTATACAATAGGTTGGCCATCTGGGTAGCGGATAACCCCTGAGGAGGGTGTCTTTTCGCAACCTGAGCTTGCTTTACGTCGAGGGACTTCGCTTAGCGTAATTTGGAGATTTGCTCAAACTGGCGTAAAGCTGAAGAGGTCCTCAGCCGGCCATCGGCTTCTCGCGTAATCCGGAAGGTATATAGATCGTTCCCTCGCTGGCGTAAAGGCCGAGAAGTTGAGTACTCTACCGCTTGCTTTCCCTTGCGGAGATCATAGCGCTCATCTGGTTCCCCGTAGATGTCAGATGTCGTCTTGTACGCGGAGCGTGACCTGTACTTCTGATTTGGCGCTAAGGCATCATTAGAAGTTTTGTCTGTACCGCGCGTAGCGGGAGACTGGTTTCTGCGCGTAAAGCGCAGTGGATACTCCTGGGTCAGCGCTGAGACTTTGCCCGAAGTTTTGTCTGTACCGCGCGTAGCGGGAGACTGGTTTCTACGCGTAGAGCGCAGTGGATACTTCTGGGTTAGCGCTGAGGCTTTGCCCGAAGTTTTATTTGTACCGCGCGTAGTGAGAGACTGAATTTTACATGCGGGGCACGGAGGGAGCGATGCTACAACCTCATTGGTCGGAGAGATCGGAGAGTCCATAGGAACGGTAGAGGATGTCTTGGGTATCCAGACCTTGCGCAGCTTCCTGTTGTCTTGGACGGAGAGAGGGTGAGAGCTACCCCCGGTTCGAAGCATGTCTTCGTAGGCAGACTGGTCGAACTGGACGACCAGTGTCTTCTTCGCGGTTCCTATAGATACCGCATCGTGTTGAGCAATTACTTTCTCATCGGAAGAGAAAGATGTCCCTAGCAGAGTCGCCATCTTATTTGTGGTAGAAAACGAAAAGAATGAAGTGTATTCAAGATGGGGTTTATACAGGACCCGTGTTCTTTTGTTTACAAACAAACTTGTACAATGTAATCCTATACGAGGATGTGGGAGTACAATTTATTTAATCTGGGTATAAATTGCAATAGGTGTCTGATCTGCAGTCGATCACTTTAGCCCTTGGACCACACGATGATGAAGAAGTACCGTAGAAGACAGGAAGCCGCTTCGGAGGTTGCAGAAGAGGGTGGATGCACGATGCCAAGGTCGCCGATCCCTACCCTTTGCCTGAGCGCCGGGTTCCTCTCTCTCTCTCTCTCTCTCTCTCTCTCGATCTCCTCTCTCTCCTTGCTCGATCTTGAATTGTTCGACCTCTTCTCTGAGTCTTCAATTGTTCGATCTTTCAATTTTTCGACCTCTTCCTCTGTTGATAGAGGTCTCTATTTATAGAGTTTTAGTGACAGTGACCACTCAGTTGGTGTAAAAACCGAGGAGTGGATAGCACAGCACTCTTCAACACGACGGTTAAAGTAACCAATGCCTGCGTATGGATGATCTTTTGAATGAGCGTGTGACGCGGGTCCAACTAAGGGACACAACGCGTACAATTGCTACGAAGATCACGGCGTAAAAGCCACGTAGGTAGGTATCCCCCGTATAGGAGAGGTGGGCGTAAAAGCCGATGTCTGTCACAATGGCATAGAAGCCAAGTAGGCATAGAAGCCGGGTGGGCGTAGAAGCCCGACGGCATAAAAGCCGGGTGAGCATAGAAGCTGAGGAGGCGTAGAAGCCATCTAGGCACAGAAGCTGAACGGGCATAGGCGCCACCGCGTAATGTGCTTGGGGAGGCGTGGAAGCCGAGAGAGCATAGAAGCTGAGGAGGCGTAGAAGCCATCTGGGCACAGAAGCTGAACGGGCATAGACGCCACTGCGTAATGTGCTGAGTGATGACGTGGACGTCCTTTAGCCGGAATCACGGCTTTTGAAGATATTATTAAATCCCCCGCATTAAATACAGAGATCTGCCATAATCCTGTGCATTAATTGCGAAGGCGTGTTCTGAAGGCCTGCCACCGTTCAGGGACGTGCCTCGAGCCATGTGTGGAGAACAGCTTTTGACGTGGCAGTCTGTTTATCTTCCGTGGGGCGTAGATGGTTCTCGTCCGCCTGTATAGAACAAGGCAGTATATCCCTTTGTATGCGTAAAAGCAGTTTATGCAAAGGGGATATCACTAAACGACGGTTTGGCGACTCTTTATCAAATCCCTTGCATTAAATGCAGAGATCCGCCATCATTCTGTGCATTAAATGCAGAGGCGTATTTTTGAAGGCTTGGAGCACTTCTGTGCGTCAGTCGTGCCTCGAGGAGACTGTTACCGCCTTGTGCGCCAATCGCAGAGACGTGCCTCGAGCCCTGCGCAAAGTACAGCTTTTGACGTGGCAGGTGGTTTGTCCGTTGTGGAGCGTAAATAGCCCATGTCTGCCTGTGTAAAACAAGGCAGCATATCCCCTTGTGTATGTAAAAAGCAGTTTACGCAAGGGAGATGGCGGTAACTGACAGCCTGGGTCGTAGTGCCGTGCCATCATTATAGCCGTCGTCTGGGTAGCCGAGCCGTATCCCTTTGTCAGAAGTTCAGACGTCAGGTTGATTGCAGGGTCTGACAGGTTCGTCTCGGAGAACACGAAGCGTTCCTCGTACGCTTTGAAAGCGGATGTGTTTTTACGTCATAGGGGTGACGAGGCCCCTTTGCTTTACGCTTGAGGCGGCCTGGACATACTGCACTTACGCGGATGGTCCTGAGAAGCTCTTGACTTGCCTGCTTGATGGCTCTGAGGTCATCTTTTTATGCTGCCCCGCACCAATAAGTTGCGTATAGTCATCCGGTGTATTTTTTATGCTTCTACAATCGGGTCGTGACACAGCCTGACCATTATATGCCTCATAGCCTGTTATGTATGATTAGCCTGAATATTGCTTGCATCATAGCTATCCGGATGGTTAGCCTGACCCTACATGAATCATAGCTAGTCATACATAGCAAGCCTGATCAGTCCCAAGCCGATCACATGATATGCTAATGTTTCACACACTTAGCTAGATGTTCTTGACATGTATCTCTAGTATATTGATCTAGCATTCCTTATATTCTAGTTATTGTTCTAGCATCCACTGATATTCCAGTTCATGGTTCTAGTATACACTTGTATTTCTGTTCATTGCTAGTGCACCATTGATGATGACATATGCTCCAGTATTTCCATTTCTAGTATATTCATGCTCACCAGTATTTCTTATTTCTAGTACATATATTCATCTTGTATTTCTTTACACTATATTATAGTTTTTGTCAATATACATGGAACTGCTGTTAGTGCTCGTACTTTGCTCCAATCCTGACTGGATATTTTTTTCAGACTTTGACTTAGAGGACTTGTTTCCGACATACTTGGAGACTTGGATGTTATTGATTGCATGTTAGATTATTTTATTGTTTAGACTTGTCTTGTATTTCATTTGTTTTCTTCGATATCTCATCGTGCTTTATTTTCCGTGATTGATGATTTCATATTATATTTTGATATTTGTGTCTCCTTATGGAGTTGGATATTCATGTGAGAGTGATTATATAGTATCATGACCTAGACAGCGTTCTACCGTCGATGCTGCGGCATAGGCTGGACGTACCCACGCACTCGTGCCCAAATTTCGGGTGCGGGTCGTGACATCAGTACTTCGAAAAGTACCGGTGAGGGCGAGCTAACCCAACATACCAAATCGATATCGTATTCGTGTGAATATGCAACATTATTATTATGTGATTTTTCTATCTTGCCTTAGTTCAATTCTTTATATACGATAGAATGGAATGACATAACAAAATGTTCCACCGTTCGGTGACTTTACCTGTACCGTCTGAACCACTTGTACAAAACTTACCATGAACTTCCTTGCCACGAAGATATAGTTAGTCTGCACAGTTTAAATATACATAAAGATCACTGTCTTGAGTAGCCGTCATGGACCATAGTCTGGGCAGACGACGATGCTTACAGTGCAGGTAGCGATCCCCGCTACAAACTCCTGCCTAACCCGTGCTAAGTTGCCAGCACGACTCACTGATGTTCCACCCGGGACGATTCTGCCTCGCTGCCCCGGGCGACCGTTTGCAGGAACTATATACCTTGTGCACAAGTTATCCATGACCATTGACGATCTAAACACTAAGTTAACATATGAAGCATTTCAAAACATCAATATGAACAGAGCTACTTTAGCACGGTGCGATGGCATAGTCTACTAGCTGATATGATCAATTCACAAGTTATGTACTACTCATTGAACAGTTATAGATGAATAAGTTCTAACTACAACTGAACATAAAATAGATGTATGCATAGCGGACAAGCACGCAATAATGTAATCGTTTGAGACTTTATATGACAAGCATTATAAGTGTTTCAAGTCTACTTCTTCTTTAATCTTGACTCAATTTTATACTTTTGGTATCTTTGATCGGGTTGCACAAACGAGTCAATTTATTAGGAATGAAGACTTAGAAGAAGGGTGCTAATCAAATTAAAGCCACTCACAAGTTGGTGATTCAAAAAAGAGAGAAAAGGGAGATCTTCAAGACTCCGCTTGCGCGTCGCCTACACGATCACCTGCACGCACCAACAGATGATCAATTTCTCCTGCTTCGGTCTCCAATGGTTCGATATGAAATGCGAAATCTAAAGAAAGAAGACAATAAAATTCATCAAAACCATTCAAGAAAACGTAAGGCACAAAACCAACAAGAAAGCAACCAAGCGGCATAAAAAACGAGCAAAGAAACCAGCACAATGGAAAGGCCCCTCTCAACTTTGCCGCCGAATCCTTCCTTGAGGCACGATCCGTTGAATATGGGACCTGATTCCGAAGAAACCAATCCATAACGAGGAAATGATCTTGATTCAATCTGTCCCGATCGAACGATACCAAGTATTTCTTAGCCACGCTCCCCGAATAGGTGGAACGGGACGCTACATCTTAACCAACTAAAAAAAATTTTGTCTTCGAAACTTAGGAATAGAACCTACCCCTAAGGAATAATGAGGGAAACTTTTCCTTCATGTCTGATTCGAGTTACCAGGTCGACTATTCGACCGAGTGGTTCCACCAAAGAACGCGCACTAGCAAGACTGCCCGATTCCGTAACTGCTTCTCTTTACGATCTAAGATCTGAACGGGTTCTTCGGCGTACGACTGTAGAAGCATGAAAAATACGCTGCAAGATTATACGCAGTATACACAAAACCCACGTAAAGCAGAGTTTTCAGTGCTGTGTGACGTAAGATATGACTTCAGAGCCATCGGCGTACAGCAGAGCTTCATCGCTAGTACAGCATAAAATACAGCTCCAGAGCAACCCACGTAATGCAGTATTTTCAGACTGCTTCAGCGTAAAAAGGTTGTTATATCGCCACTTTGGCGTAAAACCTGCTCGCTTTTAATGCAGTGGGAAGTTGTACGAGGAACCCTTCGTATTCCTCGAACGAACCTGTCAGATCATGCAGTGAACCTGACTCCTGACAAAGAGTACTGCACGACTATCCAGACGACGGCTGTAATGATGATTCGACACAGAGACCCAGACTGTCGTTTAGTGACATTTTCTTGATATAAATTGCTTTTACGCATTCAAGGGAATACGCTGCCTAGTTTTACACAGGCAGATGTGAGCTTTTACGCTCAGCAGAAGACAAAACGAACCGCCACGTCAAAAGCTACTCTTCGTACAGAGCTCGAGGCACGTCTCTGCAATTAATGCGCATGATGGGGGCAGATCTCTGCATTTAATGCATGAGATTTGGTTCTACTTTCAAGGACCGAGTAAGCCATAATTATGGCTAATACGTCCACATCATCATCTCTGCATGTTACGCCATCAGACTATTTTCAGCTATAGGAGCACGTTGTACGCTATCTCCTTGAAATACGCCAATCAGGCTATTTTTAGCTATAGGAGCACGCCGTATGTTATCTCCTCGAAATACACCAACTCAGGCTATATTTGCAAAGGTACATGAACAGGCTATCTAGTCCAGAATACGCTCAAGACCTTAGTCAAAGGAGGATAACTGGCCATCTCTACGCTGGTTACCTATCCACGCAGCGTCAAGCTTTACGCAGAATTCGGCTTCTACGCCCACTTGGTTTCTATGCCAACTCGACAACAATTCGGCTTCTATGCCAACCTGGCTTCTACGCCTACTCGGCTTCTACGCCTACTCGGCTTCTACGCCATCAGAACAACTATTTGGTTTCTACGCCATAGTGACAGTTATTGGCTTCTACGCCAACATTTTCTACGCGAGGGGCAGTTGTCCACGTGGCTTGCATGCCGTGATCTTCGCAGCAGTTATACGCATTACCTCTTAATGGGACACGCGTCACACGCAGAGTCAAAAATCATTTATACGTGGGTGGCAGTTATTATAACCGCCGCGTAAAAAGTGCCACACTCTCCACTGTTCGGCTGCTACGCCGACTGGACGGTTACTGTCACTAAAACTCTATAAATAGAGACCTCCGTCCATAGAGGTCCACGGTCAAAAACTTGGAGGTCAAGAGTCAAGAATCGAAGAGAGAAGAGTATAGACAGAGAGTAGTGATCGACGATTTTGACATCGAGCATCCACTCCTTCTTGCAATCTCTGAAGCTTCTACTTCTTCAACAGCACTTCTTCATCGTCGTGTGGTCCAAGGGACAAAGTGATCGACCGCAGATCAGACTCCTATAGCAATATTTACCCAGATTTAAATTTTGTACTTAACATCCTCGTATAGGATTAATAGTACTTCTTGTTTGTAAACCTAAGGAAGGGTTTCGTATAAACCTAGTTTTATTTCTTTCGTTTATTATCAAACAACGACAAGTCTGCCTGCAGATCCAGTTGACCAAAATCTACCATGTGGTTCGGGTCATGCACGCACTTTCTAAGCTGTGACACATGGAAAATATTATGCACTTCTGACAGGGCTGGTGGCAATACAATTTGATAGGCAACTGAAGTGACTCGTTTGAGAACTTCGAACGGACCAACGAATCTCGGACTTAACTTCCCTTTTAACACGAATCTCATAACTCCTCGCATGGGCGAGACCTTTAAAAACACATGATCACCTTCATAGAACTCAAGGGGTCGACGACGAATGTCGGCATAACTTTTCTGCCAACTTTGTGCTACTTTTAGTCGCTCTCGAATCAATCGAATATTTTTGACTGTTTGTTCAACTAGTTTCGGCCCAAGGATTTGACGTTCCCCAACTTTATCTCAGCAGATCGGTGACATACAATTTCGCCCATACAGAGCCTCGTACGGAGCCATCTGGATGCTGGACTAATAACTGTTGTTATATGCAAATTCAGCCAACGGTAGGTGGACGTCCCAACTTGACTTTGAATCGATTGCGCAGAGATGCAGCATGTCTTCTAGTACCTGATTCACCCACTCTATTTGGCCATCGGTTTGAGGATGGTAGGCTGAGATGAACTTCAACTAGGTTCCCATCGCTGACTGAAGGTTTTCCCAGAAACGTGATAGGAATCGTCCGTCCCGATCAGACACTATAGAAACTGGTACCCCGTGCAGCCGAACTATCTCATCAAGGTAGATCTGGGCGAGGCGATCGATGCTCCAAGTAACTTTAATGGCAATAAAGTGCGTTGACTTGGTTAACCGGTCGACGATGACCCAGATTGTGTCGTTCCCCCATTGCGTCTTTGGCATGCCAACAATGAAGTCCATACTTATGTGCTCCCACTTCCATTCCGAGATAGCAAGATTCTGCATTTCTCCGCCCGGTCTCTGATGTTCTGCTTTCACCCTCTGACAGGTTATGCATTGCGACACAAAGAGTGCCACATCCTTCTTCATGTCGTGCCACCAAGTAATAGTGCGAAGGTCTCAATACATCTTCGTGCTCCCGGGATAGACCGTATAGGCTGCATAGTGAGCTTCTGTAAGGATCTCCTTTCTGAGTTCTGTGTCATTGGGGATGCATAGCCTTCTCTTAACTCGCAACACTCTATTCTCATCTACTGCAAAGTCCTTTGCCTTCCCCGCTAGAATCTGCTCGCACATTTTTCTTAGGAATGGGTCATCCCTCTGAGTAGATGTGACCCTCTCTAACAGGTTGGGTACGAATCGCATCTGAGCAAATCGTGCGCCAAGATATCGAATTTGGAGTTCAATGCCCATTTCCTCTAAGTCCCTTTGTAACCTGCGATCAACGGACAGGAATCCCACAAACACTCGACTCAACGCATCCGCTATAATATTTCCCTTGCTAGGTGTGTAGTCGATCGTCAAGTCATAGTCCTTAATTAATTCTAGCCAATGCCGCTGTCGTAGGTTAAGGTCCGTTTAGGTGAATAAGTACTTTAAGATCTTGTGATCTATGTAAATTCGGCAAGCCACCCCATAGAGGTAGTATCGCCACAATTTTAGCGCGAACATAATTGTCGCTAGTTCCAGGTCATACGTAGGATAATTTTTCTCGTGCTTTTTCAGTTGTCTTGATGCGTAGACTATCACCCTATCCTGCTGCATGAGTACACACCCCAAGCTCTTTCCTGACGCATCGCTGAATATTTGGAATTCTGAGGTCTCGTCTGGTAGGGCAAGTAGTGGGGCAGAGGTGAGGCGATGCTTTAACTTCTTAAACGAGGCTTCGCAGTCGGCGTACCACTCGAATACGACTCCCTTCTGTGTGAGGTGAGTCAGAGTTGATGCTAACTTGGAAAAGTCCTTTACGAAACGTCTACAGTAGCCCGCTAACCCGAGGAAGCTTCGAATCTCACCAACAGATACAGGCCGCTTCCACTCGACGATGGCTTCAACTTTCTTTGGATCGACTGAAATGTCTCTCGCATAAATGGTGTGCCCGAGGAAAGATACACTACTCAGCCAAAATTCGTACTTACTCAGTTTTGCGTATAGCTTGTTGTCCCGAAGAGTCTGTAGCACGGTACGCAAGTGCTATGCATGTTCCTTCCTGTTCTTCGAGTACACCAAGATATCATCAATGAACACTACTACAAACTTGTTGAGATATGGCCAGAACACACGATTCATTAAGTCCATAAAGGCGGCAGGGGCATTGGTTAATCTGAATAGCATCACCAAAAACTCATAGTGGCCGTAGCGAGTGCGAAAGGCTGATTTTGGCACGTCGTCAGGCCTAATCTTGAGCTGATGGTAACCTAAGCGAAGGTCAATTTTCGAGAATACCATCGCACCTTGTAGTTGATCAAAGAGATCATCGATCCTGGGAAGGAGGTACTTGTTTCGAACAGTGGCTTTATTCAATTCACGATAGTCGATGCAGAAACGCATCGAGCCATCCTTTTTCTTTACAAATAATACAGGTGCATCCCACGGAGACACGCTCGGACGAATATACCCATGATCTAGTAATTTTTACAACTGAACCTTTAACTCTTTTAGTTCTGCCGGGGCCATTCAATACGGAGCTCTAGAAATTGGTCGAGTTTCTGGAAATGTATCAATAGTGAACTCTATCTCTCGGTCGGGCGGCATGCCGGGCAACTCGTCGAAAAACACATCAGGGAAATCTGCCACAACAGAAGTAGGCTCAATATTTGTGCAATCTCACTGCGTGTCTCAAACGGACGCTAAGTATCCATCACAGCCAGAATGTATCATCCATCGAGCAGACATTACAGAGATCACCATGCAGGCATTCGATTCTCTTGACGGTGGACTGCACGCATAGCAAAACTCGATCTCGCCAGGTAGATGAAACACGACTTTCTTTTCCGCACAATCAATGGTAGTCGAGCAAGCGCTGAGCCAATCCATCACCAGAATGATATCGTAGTCCCTGATGTCTAAGACTATCGCATCAAGTGATAATTTTCTTCCATCGATGCAAATATTACATTCATGACAAACTAAGTGAGCTGGCAAATCCACGCCCGATGGAGTACGGACGCTAAGGTTTAGGCCTAGCGGTGTTATAGAAAATGTGTTCTCGGCGACAAAATCCGCCAAAATAAAACTATGTGTTGCACCAGAATCAAACAATACTCGAGCAAGTACATTATTGAAAGGTAATATACTTGACACCGTCATGTTCGATGCGAACGCTTCTTCCCGAGTCAGAGCATAGACCCGGCCCTGAGCGTTCTGCGGTGCCGTCTGGTTCGCTCGAGGTGCCTGACCATGATTCTGAGACGGACGATGCTGCTGTTGTTAACGGCATGGAGGAGGATCGTTGGGGCGATCCCGACAATCACGACCTATGTGGCCAAAATTACCACAAACAAAACATCCCCCTTTTCGAATGCATCAGTCGTTAACATGGTGCCCTGGCCTGTGGCAGTAGGCATAAGGTTGCCCCTGGATCTTGGTCCTGAGAGCCGCCGTTATTGTGGCGCTTGTGCGCATTGTTACCACATGTGTTGCTAGGGCGCTTGTGATAAAAAAATTGTACAGCGCTGGTGCAAACTGGGTGGTACTGCGACTCTAGGGAGAGGGCATGGTTTAGGGACACTTGCAACAGAGTACGCAATTAAGATATCATACAATGAGATATAGAAAAGTTCTCTTATATTGATAATGAACATCTGGTTACAGACTCTTGACCCAAAAGTAATAAAGACGCCGCACGGGCTTACAACTTGGACGCAAAATGAGATAGCCGATCCATACATTACATCCCTTACTTATATTTCAAAAGCACAAAATACCTTGGGTACGAGTTAGCACAATCGCCTAGGAGCTTTAAAAATGAAAGTGCGAGCTCCTTTCTTGATTATGTACTTGGGCTCCCAAAAGTCACAACACAAACACACCTGATCAGAGAAGGGTTGGAGAAAGGTTCAGCTCCTCGCCGCATCGCCTCGGCTCGGAGAACCTGCTGCAACGAGGGTTAGTACTTCAAAAAGTACCGGTGTGGGCGAGCTAACCCAACATACTAAATCGACATCATATTCGTTTGAACATGCAACATTATTATTATATGATCTTTCTATCTTGCCTTAGTTCAATTCTTTATATACGATAGAATGGAATGACATAACAAAATGAACCACCTGTACAAAACTTACCATAAACTTCCCTGCCACGAAGACATAGTTAGTCTGCATAGTTTAAATATACATAAAGATCACTGTCTTGACTAGCCGTCATGGACCATAGTCTGGGTAGACGGCGATGCTTGCAGAGAAGGTAGCGAGCCCCGCTACAAACTCCCGTCTCACCCGTGCTAAGTTTCTAGCACGACTTACTGATGTTCTGCCCGGGACGAATCGGTCTGGTGCCCCGGGCGACCGTTCGCAGGAACCCTATACCTTGTGCACAAGTTATCCATGACCATTGATGATCTAAATACTAATTTAATATACGAAGCATTTCAAAACATCAATATGAACAGAGCACAGTTCGATGGCATAGTCTACTAGCTGATATGATCAATTCACAAGTTATGTACTACTCATTGAACAGTTATAAATAAATAAGTTCTAGCTACAACTGAACATAAAATAGATGTATGCATAGCGGACAAGCACGCAATAATGTAATCGTTTGAGACTTTATATGACAAGCATTATAAGTGTTTCAAGTCTACTTCTTCTTTAATCTTGACTCAATTTTATACTTTTGGTATCTTTGATCGGGATGCACAAACGAGTCAATTTATTAGGAATGAAGACTTGGAAGAAGGGTGCTAATCAAAGTAAAGCCACTCACAAGTTGGTGATTCAAAAAAGAGAGAAAAGGGAGATCTTCAAGACTCCGCTTGCGCGTCGCCTACACGATCACCTGCACGCACCAACAGATGATCAATATCTCCTGCTTCGGTCTCCAATGGTTCAATATGAAATGCGAAATCTAAAGAACGAAGACAATAAAATTCATCAAAACCATTCAAGAAAACGTAAGGCACAAAACCAACAAGAAATCAACCAAGCGGCATCAAAAACGGGCAAAGAAACCAGCACAACAGAAAGTTCCCTCTCAACTTTGCCGCCGAATCCTTCCTTGAGGCACGATCCGTTGAATACGGGACCTGATTTCGAAGAAACCAATCCATAACGAGGAAAGGATCTTGATTCAATCTGTCACGATCGAATTATACCATGTATTTCTTAGCCGCGCTCCCCGAATAGGGAGAACGGGGCGCTACATATTCAGTGATGTCAGTTGGTGCTCAGGAAAGAAGAATAAAAGATCCACAGAAGGACGTGACTTTTCCAGGAGTGGTACTGCTATATCGTGGAAGTCGAAGAAGCAGTCTTTACTCTCAGAGTTCTTTGCACTATCAGCTGCAGCATATTAAGCAGGATGGATCTGGAAGCTCTCAGATGATCTTCCTATGGTTAGTACACAGATTCGGGTGATACCGACATACTGTAAAAACCAGAAAGCTGCAGTAGTGGCATCTATTAATCTCTTCAAATGTCTGAAGAGAACTGTGTGGATAAAATGCAGAGCACTGAATGAGCGCAGCTAGCGTGGATCATTACAGTAGTTAATGTTCGGAGCCAGGTGATTCTGGTAGATCCGTTCATAACCGGCCAGTACAGAACACTAAATGAGCGCAGCTAGCGTGGATCATTACAGTGGTTAATGTTTGAAAGCAGGTGATTCTGGCAGATCCGTTCATAACAGGCCAGTACAGAACACTAAATGAGCGCAGCTATCATGGATCATTATAGTGGTTAAAGATCGAAGTCAGGTAAATCTGGCAGATCCATTCATTATTGGCCTCAAGCGCCAGCTGATTGTAAGAACTATAAAGGGGCGTAGTACTCCAAGATACCGTAGGGTGACACCACCATGAGGTACCTCGATAGGGTAAAGCCTCGGCTTCGGGCCATGTCACAGTGGCAGTAGCACCGCATATAGTCAAAGTCAAGCACTATAAAGGAGCGTAGTACTCCATGTTACTGTGGGGTGACACCACTATGAGGTACCTCGACAGGGTAAAGTCTCGCCTGCAGGCCATGTCACAGCGGCAGTAACACCGCACATAGTCAAGGACGCACCATATATGGGCTTGGAGGACCTCTGATATTACGTCTCTACAATCCTACCATTTAGTTTTATGTTATTGGTTCAAAGAGAAATCTACCAGGCATCTAGCTATTGGTTCAAGGGATGACCATTGACCAGGAGAATATCAGGTACAGTGGGTAGTCCTCGGGGACATTGTGGGATACGTACCCGGAACCACTGTGGTCTATTATTTGTTCTTGATCAGAACATTTCCTATGGGAGGATGGATTTGAAGCCTTAATGAGTTCTCGGACAGAGTGAATGTCCGGCATGCGTTACAGGAAGCACGAGTAGTTTCAACACTATAAGGGACTTGTATCTCATGCTATAGTGGCGTGACACCATACGAGGGAGCGAACCTCGACTTTGGGCCATGTCATAGCGGAAGTAGCATCGCACATAGGCAGGTAGCCTAATGCTGAAAAGAAATAGAGAGTGGTAGTACAGCACTACAAAGAGGCATGTGACCTCATGCTACAGTGGATGACACCACATGAGGGAGTGAACCTCGGCTTCGAGCCATGTCACAGCGACGTAGCACAGCACGGGAGTACAAGGCTTCATGCTGGGAGTTAGTACAATACTACTAAGAGACATGTGACCTCATGCTACAGTAGGTGTCACCACACGAGGGAGTGAACCTCGAATTTAAGCCATGTCACAGCGGCGTAGCACCGCAGAGGAGAACAAGGCTCCATGTTGTGTGTAGTTATGGCACTACTAAGAGGCATGTGTCCTCATGCTACAGTGGTATGACACCACAAGAGGGGGATCCTCGACCCTAGGCGGCCATGTCATGCAGTGTAGCATCGCACAGAAGCGCAATACTTCATGCCGGATAATAAACTCTCTATAGTAAAAGAATTCACCTAAGTGCATGGATAGAGGATCTCTTGAGGGAAAGCGTGTAGAGGCCCAAGATACATACACTGAGACCAGGTCAGTACAGGGCCTTTAACTTGCGACCGGATGGCACAGCTGAGGTCATTGTGTGAGTGGGAAGAATAGCAACTATGGTGCAGAATTCAAGACCTAGTCCATTCTTATATCGTACTGTTGTTTGAGCCATGCGGAAAGATTCAAGTCGTCGTCGACATTTATCCTAATGCATGGTGGCAGCCACTGTGAGGAATGCTCGACCATATATTGTGATATATGTGGGAGATTGTTGGTGTTTTCCACTTAGCTTTGGAAGTTTTAGTCCCACGTTGAAAAACCACCAATGTGTATATCTTAATATATAGCTATGCTTAGTAATGATATATGCACATGGGGTGAAGGCCCATGTGGGTTGACTTTTCCTAGAGGGATTAAGTGTGAACTCCCTTATGACAATATTTTGTCATCACCTTTGGAAAGTTTTTCTTAGGAGTTAAGCCCTGAAGGGGCTTAGCGACTTAGACTCGGACTCGGGCTCGAGCTCAAGGGCGCAAAGTGGCGCTTTGTTGGTGCACTTTGCACTTAGCACGTCAGCATCGTCGCATGGCGCCCTAAACTAGGGGTAGGGAAAAAAAAATTATCTATGCATGAGGAAACTAACGTATGCAACAAGCATTATTCGGTTTTGGACCAAAAATCAAACCGAACCGAATAAGAAATTCGATTCGGTTTAAAAATGTTTCGGTTCGGTTTCGGTTTTAAAAATACTAAAAAAAATTATTCGGTTTCGGTTTTGGATTTCGATTTCGGTCCAAAACCAAAAACCGAATAAGATTTATACAATTATGTAAATATCCTAATTCTATGCATATTTTGTGATTAAAAATATGTATATTTTGAGAACAGCAATTCTATGTATATGTGAAGCTCAACTTTAGACACAACTTTAAAATACAATAAATATGTGTATAAAATTATAACTTTTAATATAATTTAAACACGATTCCAACTTTGGGTCCGATTCATAAAACAATAACAATGTTCTACCGAACAAACTGAATAAACCGAATAACCAAATAGCTTATTCGGTTCGGTTTCGGTTAATTTTGGTTTCGGTTAATTTCAGTTCGGTTTCAGTTTTAGATATTTAGAATTCCGGTTTATTCGGTTTTGACTATTTCGATTTGGTTGAAACCGAATAAACCAAAAGCTCACCCCTACAGTAAACCCACATCTTAAATATCACAAAAATGACAAAATATGTATTAATACAATAGCAAGTTTCAAATGTATCCAAGAACACCCAGGAAGTATCAGAGTCGGAATGGCTTCAACTACAAGCAACTAGAAGGCAAACATCCAATGGTTAAAGTACTAGAATTTGACTGGTAATTCACAGAAACTATGACTCACGACAATAAGATGTAGATGTAGAAAATGTGGTATATGCATAAAAGATGCGAAGACCCCCACAAGGTGTTATTTTGTTAATATGAGATGAAGCCTTAAATATTGATATAATCAGTAAAGGATTTGTAATGCATATCATAGCCACTCCAAAATGCTGGTATAAGAGTATATTCTAATTACTATCTACACATGTAAAGTTACCGAAATAACTATCCTAATATGTCTAACCATGTATGTGCATTGGCAAGCTGAGTTTGTCAACGCTTAAAGCCTTCCATATAAGAACTATTCAAGCAACTTGAGCATTGCTTGTTTGTAAAATCAAAACCATGCTCAAACTTGAGCACAATGCTCAAGTAAACAAGATTGTCTACTTTGCTACACGTACAACAGAAGACGAGAAGAACACACAAACAATGAGAATGAGAGATTAATAACAGATGCTACAGTTAGGATCATCCTTCCACATTTAGAAACAAATGTGAATTGACATAGAGCTGATGATATACATCACCAAAAGTAAATGCTTGAGAGGCCAGTAATCTCATAATAGCTTTGTAACTGACAATCTAAACTGGTCACTGTTGAAGCAAGAGACCCTCAAAAGCAATTAATTTTCAGGTTTCAGGATTTTTAGATCATGAGAATGGGCTTTTCCTTTTGTTGTCAATGTGGTGGCGTTGAAACAATAGATATTGCTGCACCAGCAAATTAAACAAACTCCTATTTCCAAGCCAATTTACAATTAATTCTCTCTCTATAGACATTAAAACACTTCTCCTAAACCTCCTCAGTAGACCTTGTAATCTCGTAGAATTAGAGTATCAGTTCCGGATATTTGTGCCTGAACCAAGTCGATAGTGTTGACAGGATCCCCATTCATAATCTGCCTATGTGCTTCTTTTAACTACCATGTCATGTACTTGAGTTAGGCCATGTCATGTACTCAAGTTAGGCAGCAGTTGAGTATATTGGATCAGAGTGCTACTTTTACTCTCTTCCGACCTCTGCATGCCTATGAGCAGATATTAAACAGATCTTTCCAACTTTTAACACTAATATCCAATAAGGTTGCTAGGAGAGACTTCTTATGGATTCGCCTCTATGAATACCTTCTCCTCTCCAAGAACCCTTACTACTACACATGAGAGCCTCACTCTCAATTTAAATCAACACAAGCCAAATTAATAATATATCATCTTCAAACACATTCTTTGACATCGATGACCAGCCACCAACACAAACCCCAATCGCGAAAGAAATCCTCAGATAGGATAACTGTTGGGACAGCCATTGTGATCAAAGCAGGTCGCTGAACTGCTAAATAAAGAAGATAAAGTCAGTAAAGAAGATAAAGTCACAAGGCTTGCATATGACATACTCCCAACTCACAAAGAAGAGGCAGTCAGCAATCTACCATCTTAGTATCCAGAAACAGCCAGCTCCACATACTAGCATATAAAGAACTTCCCTTGACTAGCAGACATAACTTCCCAAAGTATCTATTTTTACTCTATTGGATTGTTTGTGTCATGGTTATCTTAGTAGGCTTGGGAGCAACCCCTAGCAGATTGCCATTGGGCCTATAACCTATAGGCTATAACAAAAACCTATCCAGTGAAGATAACTGAGCTTCTCCTAGAAATATTACTAATCCAGATGTTGTTTCCACCTTCATTCCATGGCCTCAACCTAGTCTCTAGATTTTGTAACTAAGCCAAATACCAGTCCTTTGCCAAGCTACGATACCTACACAACCACTTCCAATGATAATCTTATATTGCTAGCGGCTATTAGAAACCATGAACAGAAAATGCCAATAAACTTCACCACTGTGAACTGGTGGGAGGGACATTGGACATATGGACCTACTGCCATACCCTTGGGTTTCATGGCCTGTATGTACATCAATTCTGCTTACTCTTGCAGCATCCCCTCTCTGTCCCCCAACGGTCACGAGTTTGCTGCATTTCTTTGTTTGGATTAACATATATCAATATCATTCGAATTTGTGGATCATATTTACCACATAGGTCCCTTCCCAAATGAAACGACAAAGGTACTAGCCCCACCAGCTCCATAATATAAAATTATATCAGACTTCAATTTTTTACCTCAAATAATGAAAAAGATGTAGTTCAAAGGACATTGTTAAGGCAAATTGGTGTGCAGAAGGGACAACCATAAACCTAACCCACTGATACGTCACATATCCATTACAGTTTGTTAAGGCAAGCGCGAGCAGTTTTTCATTCCTGTGTAGTTAGCTGATTGACATGATTTGATAATTGAAACAAGGAAACACTTGGCATACATAATTCTGTTTAATTCTCATGAAAAATTAATATTATATGAATACAATGAAAAATTACGATTATATGAATACAAAAACAAGCATTTTATTATCTTTGTCATACTAAACACATCGTATTTTGCTGACGAAGATGGAGAAATGATACGAATTACATTCTTCAAGAGAATTATTTGGTGGAGGATAAGAATGCATGATAAAAAAAAGGAATAACAGCTCAAAGATTCAAAGATGTATATAAAAACTGTGTGCATCGTGTTAAGGAAAAAGCACCAAGCTGCATAGACACGGATACGGATTTGAATACCACATGGATTCGAAGTTCTAGAAATTTTGGAATACGTATACGGTTATATACACACATGAAGAGAAAAAACTTGATACATATTTTATATATTTATTCCAAATAATATCTACATTTAAGCATGTTTTGAATAGCAAGTAAGTTCCAAAAATTTCTAGAAGTAAGTTCTCACATCTCAATTAGGTTTGGCACGATCACGTCCATTAAATCACTTTCAACATGTTGTACAAATACGGACAGGGATAGGGATACGGACACAATATCGATGTGGAATAAGGACATTTCCAAATAGGTACAAAATAGATACCTATGTTGCACGAATACAAACATGGGTACGGACACCATATGGATACGGACATCATTTTGCCGGGTCCGTGCAACATAGCTTTCAACTATGTTTTAGGTTCCTTCGGAGCCTAGACATATGTGAACCATATCTGACCCGGCTGTCAAGAAAGTATCATGTCCAATTCGTGGCGGATACCGATACGATCCTCTCAAGGAGTACATGTACAACAGTGTACTAAGTAGCCAACTAATGCCAACCTATCAAAACTTATGGTTGCATATGCAAGGTATGTAGCCTAACAGAACTATGCAGTATATTGCAGCACATTCTCATCCGAACAAGTGCATCAATCAAGATGCTAACATTGTAGCGAATTATGTATCATATGATATGATATGATGTAAACAGGAAGTTACGATTCCCAATTAAGCAAGACCTAGTAATGGCACAGATAATTTCCTAATTGTGGTAAAAATACAAGCATTAAGGTATCACAACAGTTCTTGTGAATGACTTGTAAAGCTGACAGCCTGACACAAATAGTTGCATGAACACTTCATAATTTAATATATTTATAATGGTTCACATTAAAAGGGAAGGAAACTAGCTCCAAAAAAGAAGTTAGTTATTTCACCACAGAAAATATGGTCACTCACAAGCGTTATAAGTTCATATAATTCGTCAAAGAGAACAATTAGGAAGAGATTGATCCAAGAAAATAGGTGAGCATGCTTCTGAATAAAGGGATGAATATAGAGGCAGAAATGGAGCTCATGGCTATACCCTTGCGTTAAGAACTTGATGCATGACTCACAAGTTGGATTATAGAAAATACCAAAGAGCAATTTGAGACATTACGAAAGAAATAATACAAGAATAGCGCTTGTAGAAAAAAGCCTCGTCCATAGATGGTAAAAACTAGATAAACAAGAACATAAATAGCCATATTTTACAATAAGAATGAGATGGGTCGATATAACATCAGAATTTTCACACACCAGTGACCCAAGTAAATGAAAATGGATGTGTCCATATAGAAACAGAAATTGACATTTACTTTGATGGTCAGTAGAACTCCTCAAGAGTATTATACACTCTTCCTAGGAAGTAGAAGAAATCATGAAAGAACTTTGGTGCTTAAATCAAGACAAGCTAGAAGTAACAAACATTTAAATATTGGATTTTAAGTTTATTTTATCTGGTGCAAGTTTTTTGATGTGGTGCATGTATTACCAGCAGATGAAGGTAGAACTGGTATGAAAAAAAGATAATAAAAAACTAGTATAGGAAGAGGAAAGGAAACCTGATTTAATTCAAATCGCAAATATTTGGTCTAAGTTTAGAGCATGGACTAGTTACCATTATAAATAGTTCATGTTTACTGGTACAACTAACTAAAATGAGAAATAGTTCAAGGGTATGCACCTGTCTTGATTCTATTTCAGACAACCAAGTTTTGCATAGCCCGCTGTGCACTTTTTATTATCTTCTGTCCACACAATTGTTGAAAGCATACAAACTTGGGCACGACGAGAAAATTATAGGCACTTGTGACATCATAATCTGTCCTGGTTATTATCCATAATTCCACTTCATGTTATGTTCATTTTCCTATCGGATCTATTGCATATATTGATAAGCATCAAAGAAGACATGATGAGTTCCCCACTCTTCTTTGATCCGTCTTAGGGCCGAGTGGCAGCCTCAATCAGGGTACACTTATATTTAAGAATAAAAATTAGGTCATTAATGATGACAAATAGCACCATTGAAAATCAAGTTGGGAAAGTTCTAGTCATGTATACATAATATGAATTCTCGGTACTTTCAGCTTGAATCATCTTGGTATACTAGTGAATCCTTCTCATATAAATATCAAGAACAATGTACAACTATCTGCACATGAATAAAATATATCAAAAGAAAGAAGAATAAAACAGCATATGTGATGTAGATGTACAAGAGGAACTTGCAACATTGATATAAACCACTGTCATCTAAATAATTTCCTAATAACACAAGATGACTACTGAACCAGTGTTACTTGGACATGAAACTTAAAGTTCAAGTGTGGAATGCTTAAAAACAGGGACATAGGTAGCTTTCAAAACCCAGTATAGGAGCACAGCTCAATTTATGGATGTGCGTAAAAATATGTGCATATGAAGATATATTGCAAATCTTCATAATCAATCGCATGGTAACTATGTCGCACGGATACTCCTAGGGAGGACCGTATTCGTGCCCGTATCAATATCCGACACGTATTGGACATGACACTTCCTTGACACTCTTGTCAAGAGTTTGGCTCACCTATGTCTAAAGTTCAAAAGGGACCTGAACATAATCAAAAGTGATTTTGGCACGTTCATAATCAGCCAAATATAATAACATAATTGATATATGAGAAAACATCTCTTTGTAGTGAATCCTTTCTGGAACCAAGTTATGATCAAGAGTATGCTTAAATATATATCATTAAGATATAATCTATAAAATATGTATATAGGTGTGCTTTCATGTGTATAAATAAGTGTATCCATGTCGTACCGGTATCTCAAATTTATCAAAACTGTCGTATTCCGAATATGTATCGTGTTCGTGTCTATGCAACCTAGACAAGCTTAAGTATTTACTGGCAGTTGGCATTGACTTAATTTAAACATCTTCCTTATGAGATAGCAAAAGATGAAATGTAAATATAATATTCTTGAACCCTGTAGAGATGAAAAGGTAGATGGATGACTCGAGTACATGGTTTCGTATTTGGTTTCAGTAAATTGCCCATATTATTCCCTACTGACCAGATTTGGAAGTATTGCGAGCCTCGTCCTAAGCATAGTTTTAAGTATCGGCCGATACCGATCCGATACGGCCGATACCGATACAGTTTGGCATGTCCCGATCCGATACCAACCGATACCCGATACTGACTGATACCGACATTAGAGGTCTCTTTTCCGATCAATTCGGCAAAGAAAATTGAATAAAAAAGACCAATTAGCAAGGGTGTAAAAGCATAGTAAGGTTGTAAAAACATATAAAAGAGGAAAACTTATTTATCGCATATAAATCAATTGACAAGGGTGACAACTATTTCATTCAATATCAAAAATACTAAGAAACAACACTGAAAATACTTTAAATTAAGCATAAATGTATAAAATATATTCTCTAAAATGTTAATAATTTACTAATAGTTGTTTGCTTTCCGATACCAAAAAATCCGATACTCCGATCCGAAACCGCCGATACTACCAATACCACCGATCCCGATACTCATAGGAATGGTCCGATACCGATACCGATACTTTGAACCTTGGTCCTAAGTTTAAGCTATGTATTTAAAACAATTGCAAATAAATAACAGTATTGCAAGTGATTTACTTGAAAACTTTATAAATAGTACAGAAATTAGATTCTCAGGAGTTGAGCAGATCGTCTCTAGAACCTAGAATCCACTTTAAGTCTAGGACGGATTCCTCTCCAAAAACATCGTTGTCATGTTAGGTATTATGTCAATATCAGACACGTACTGGAAAAAGCACAGACATGAAATATAGACAAATGCACCAAAATCAGTGTTGTTCACATGTCACCACAACCACGTCTGTATTTGTGCCTTGTCATGTTTGTGTCCCTGCAACATAGAATTTATCTTAGGTTTATGCAACCCAGGCCGGACACTTTTTGGACAAGACACAGACGACACCATCCAATAGAAAGTTTAAACATAAAGAAGTCGTCTTGTCTTAGCCTTTTTTCAGATCGTCTCAAATCGCTATGTACTTTTATTGAAGATTGCAGACTAAATTTTAGCAAGTCGATCAAAGTTTTGACCCTTAGAAGGTAGCTTTTATGATTGTTGGTTTTAGATCATTTCAAGGACAGAAATCTGCATTAGACCTACTTAAGGGCTGTTAAGCAGGTCAACTACATGATTGCCAAAACAGTTGGTTCTTGTTAAGCTTGAGGGTGTGCACTGCTGGTATTGGATAGGCCAATATGTTTCCCACTCATGCTTATGAACTACATTTCAAGGACAGAAATCTGCATTAGACCAACTTAAGGGCTGTTAAGCAGGTCAACTACATGATTGCCAAAACAGTTGGTTCTCGTTAAGCTTGAGGGTGTGCACTGCTGGTATTGGATAGGCCAATATGTTTCCCACTCATGCTTATGAACTAGTGTTTTTATTGGACATCACTGATCATAGGAGAAATGCAAATGTTGATTATATAAGATGGATAAGATAGTTGTCAAATCTTTCCATAGGAAACTATGATGATGTTTGCGACTCCAATTGCAAGTAAATAGATTGTAACTCAGTAAAGCTATCAACTGACTGGACTCGTCGCTTAACACCGCCTTTTATTATGCAAGGTGGCTTACCCCAGAGAATTGGGCATGAGATTGTTTGATATGGGCAAGGACTAGTGTAAGAAAAGATGACAACATGGAGCTTTTCTTAAATATCTTTGGTACTACTTCCCTGTTGCAATAAAATGATTCCTTCAATCGAGGTACATCGAACTAACAAGTAATATTGATCAAAACTAGAGAACAACTAGATGTAGAGTGCATCACAAAAAAAAAATAGAACGGGAGAGGTTTGTAGTACCACATTTTAGAGCCGTAGAATAAAGCAGAAATTGCTTGCAAATTGATACTTACATAGAGTGCAGCTTCAGAAGTTCAGAAAATACTACTCTCGGAAGTGCTAAAGGTTTACACTGCACTGCACTGCACTGGTAACCATATAACTCAGAATGCCATTGAATAACTCCTTTCTAGTCTAAGCCTTTTTTTCCTACTGTGTACCTACTAGCTCTAAGTTGAAGTTACTGAATTAGCAAGTTGGTTTCATCTATGGTGTTATTTGTTTGTACTGGCATGCCTAGGATTGTTAGGCTATTTGTATATTGGGCTGTTTGAGTTCCATTTTACGCTTCTCACTTCAAAATAGATGTCGACTAATTCTTTTCAAGTGCTAAAGTTTTACATAGGTTATTTATGATTCTTGGTTGCATACTTGCATTTACACTAAAGGTAACTTTACCTACTCGCCAAATGACCTTCTAGATTTTGTGGCAAGACCCTCCTCTTTAGCTCATAGCTACCTTGGGTAAAATTTTGGCACAAACATGAAGGCTGATAGTCTACCCTAAGAACTTGTGGATTCTTTTGAGGAGATTTCTGCTGCTCCATTGCAGACACTATTCTGATGCAAGAAGGCTAATGAGCCACCAAAAGGTTACATGTCCATGTACACATCACAAACCAAATATGCAGTAACTGCTAACAAGTTCCTGGTCAATTCAAGAAGCAGGAAACAACTCAAATAATATTTAGATTGAAATGAAAAAACAATCAACATAACTCTGCATCAGATCCAAACATACTACTAAAGAAAAAACAGGCAGAGTTAAAATAACAGACATAATCACAGTAAAATTCGTCTTATGGATGACTGCAAGTAATGTAAGAGCTACAGTAAAACATAATTTAGACATTTGAGTTCAGGAAAAATATAGAGCTAATTTGCAAGTACATACCCAGCTATAGCAGATAAATGATTCAGACATTTGAACTAAGACAACCTATAAGTATGAACAAGTTGAACTTAGATGATCACAGGGAAAGAAAAACAGGATTTAGAAGCCCTCAGAGAATAATTGAAGGAAAGAACAGATATTTATGCATATAGCATTTTATCTACCTGACATATAATCAGCATATTCTTTTTCTCAATCCAGACAAATAAATAAAGCAATCAGTCTCCAGTTAAGAGTAAAAGAGGAGGGGGGTGGGGAGGAATTAATAATGTTTGACATATAATAGTATTATAGGATAAGATGGGCAGACAAGTGCATTAAGTGCAAAGAACATAACAATTCAAAATCTCAAACCCTCTAACCTTTTGGCAAAGATAGGAGACAACAGTAAACCAAACAGATCATTATGCTCAATTTAACATGAATACCATACTAGTGTTCCTTAAATATCTCGAGCAAATTTAATTTGTCATGTTCGAACTAAGGTCAAGAAGCGGAAATGTCAGTCGATCCTCATTATTGCTAACAAATGTCTGGTCATTGTCTTGATAAACTCATCATTTTAGAAGGTATAATCACTAGCAAGAATGCTTATAATCAATCAAAGAACGCTGACTCAAAGCATATGAAGATTCAAGAAAACCAGGCCAAACCATTAGAATATAACTCGTCGCTTAAGGATTGTAATGGAGCAAAACTACCATACTTGTGCATCAAAATAATTTTAGAAGACATAATCACCACCAAGTATGCTGATAGTCCATCATAGATCGCTGACTCAAAGCATATGAAGATTCAAGAAAATCAGGACAAGCCATTAGAAAGTAAGAAAAGGATTCTAATGCAGCAAAATTACCATACTTGTGCATCAATATAATAAGTAAAGAAATAACAGATGAAAGGGAACAGCTGTCTAAATTACCCTATGGCACTGTGCAGATAGTGAAGACATGGATCTACTACTAAAAGTATAAGAAAGCACAGATATGAAACTATGGGACAAATTTTATTACGTTAGCCCCTAAGCCCTTGTTTGAAATAAAAACATACTGTTTATCACACTACGGCCCACAGACCGTCAGGACATGACACCATGCACAGGCCTCTACGTGCATCACCACCTAGGCAATTAACTTGCCAAAATGGTTAACCCAGATGTATACATGATTACATGAGACTCAAGTACTCGTATATATGCATAACAAAGTTCCTTATTCTATCCAATATGGGACTATATGGGGTTTCACACTGTTTATTGGAATGAAGATAAAATAAATGCAAGTTATCATGATATTCACAACTTTTCGCAACCAAGATCCGAGTGACTGAACTTGAATAACACCATCCATGAAAGCTCTAAAGCAACTGAGAAAGATAAAGAATTGGTCTTGCACTTATTATAAGTTTAACTTCAAGTTTCCAAGAAAACAGGCTGGCTCAAATAGCTACCACTTGCACACTGAAACTGACTGATAAACTTTAGAAAGCCTAAAAAGAGCGTAAATCATTAGATTTGGCATGTGGAAAAGATACCAACCAAAGGGATGTACTGTATTCCTCTCCAATTAGAAGAAATTAAAAAAAATTGCCCATATACTAAAAGGGCGAATCTACTCAACAATACAAGTACAGTGGTACAAGATAGACTTGGTTTCCCCAAAATTACCTTTCCTTTCCAACCATTCATATGTACGTGAGCTGCCTCCCTGTACCCTATAACTTCCAGCTCATGTCTGCTCTTATCAGAAACAAAATTAGCACGGTCCCTAGCAATTAGCATCAAAATATCCTTCAACTATTTCTTTCTTTCTAGCATTTTGCAATAGATGGGCACTAGAGAAGGCATGGCCACTGATGGAACGCTCATGAGTATTCTCATTCCTTGAACTCCATTCACAGAGAGAGGATCTCTCTGGAGATGATAAGCAATCTCGTTCCCGATGATGTCTCAATCTAACACCATTATCTGTATAATGCCTTGGCTTCAACCGCCAGTTTTGTCTATTCATCTGAATACTGGAACTGATGTTCTCATGGTACATATGTTTTTCTTCAAAATTGTAATTATCAACATCCAAATTCATCCCATTATGGGTAAGAAGATCACTCTTCCGAGAATCTTTTGTGCACGATTTTTCACTGCCATGTTCAGCATATGTTCTGCTCTTGTAAGTTGGTGACATCTTGGTTTCCTTGTAAGAAGGTAAATTATCTCTATCATCACTACCATAAGTAGATTTCCTTTTTCTCATCTTAGAGCTTGTATCCCACAAATCACATCAGTGCGGTGCTTCCTGTAAATCAGGTTAAAAGCAAGTTCTTTATCTTTTCCAACATGTGACTGGGCAGTATGCTCAAGTCTCGTTTTGTGTACCTAAAAAGAGAGGTTATGTTCGTGAGGAATTAGCCTGCCCCCTTCTTGATCAGTTCTAATGTCATTTCTGGAATCATCTGAATAGTAATGGTAGGAATAGGTTGAACCTTCAAATCTAGTGTTTGATCTTAAAGGTGCCTTATGGATTCGTCTAGATTCTTTCCCCATTGGATATCCATCCTTACATTCCTGAGAGTGACTCTTGCCTTCATAACAAGGTTCAAAGTATCTGTATCGGAATCGGTATCAGACCATTCCTATGAGTATCGGGATCGGCGGTATCGGTAGTATCGGCGGTTTCGGATCGGAGTATCGGATTTTTTGGTATCGGAAAGCAAACAACTATTAGTAAATTATTAACATTTTAGAGAATATATTTTATACAATTATGCATAATTTAAAGTATTTTCAGTATTGTTTCTTAGTTTTTTTGATATTGAATGAAATAGTAGTCATACTTGTCGATTGATTTATATGCGATAGATAAGTTTTCCTCTTTTATATGTTTTTACAACCTTATTATGCTTTTACATCCTTTCTAATTGGTCTTTTTAATTCAATTTTTTTTGCCGAATTGACTGGAAAAGAGACCTCTAATGTCGGTATCGGTCAGTATCGGGTATCAGTCGGTATCGGATCGGACATGCCAAACTGTATCGGTATCGGCCGTATCGGATCGGTATCGGCCGATACTTTAAACTATGTTTCATAGGAGCTGGAAGTGTGTCGATCTTGATCACCAGATCTGGAATCAACTTCCAACTTGCATGCATCACTTCTGAAAGGATTCTCTTCATCTTTCTTGTAGTCAACTTTACATTTAGCCTCCCTATAAGTTCCTCCAGAAGTACTTCCATTCACCTTCGAAGAATGATGCTTATCAGAATTGGTAATATCCTTGCATATCTGCCCCTCGTAGCATGGAGACGGTATACTGCATGCATTTTACCAAAGGACAAAGTCATATTTAAATTTCAAAAGATGTGTAGAAACAGGTTGTTTGGAACAGGGGACTATATAACTATAAATATATCAAACATAATTGTATATAGAACAAATGTTGTATTTCCCTCCCACCACCCACATACAGTAGCTCACGCTGCTTCACGCTGCTTCAACGCATTATAATTTATTTTCATCTTGGAAGAGTCCATCACATGAACCAAAGATCTAGGGAATTGTTGCTGAGCTCCTGGATATGTATCAAACTATTTTTTTTATATAGGCTGAAGACTGAAGACAAAATCGTGATGAATTAAATTTTTGATTGCTCTGCCATTTGGAAGTTGTTTTGCCTGAACCTTAAGTCTACTGCGCATAATGTATTCCTTGACATGGAAATGGTTGTTGGAACAACGGAATAAACAGTAGTACAGCAGAATTGTGGGACGGTTGATACTTGATACTCCGTGTATGCAAATTTAGTGTGCCAAGATATGTTAACAAAGACACTGGAGAAAACATAGCTTGGTTCAAAGTCAAACTAAATGTTCCCTCCGGTATCAATCCTAAGCATATCAGCTGACATGAAAATATTCAGAATGAATTTGCAGTTTAAACAAGAGACATTTAGCAACTCAATTCAATCATAGCTTCCAGGATGTTTCTCATGTCCATTCTCTGGTATACTAAGTTTCTATTGTCAAGATTAGTTGACTCAAACAATGTGTATCCACGTTATGCCAAATTGAAGTAAATAAAGTTGAATCGTCGGGCATTTAAATGACTTGATCAATATCACTCAGATATATCAAAATCCATACATTACGGTAAAGAAAATCCAGAAGATGGTGTTCTTGATACACAAAACTTTGTAGTATCACCAATCTCACAATTTGCTAGTGCCAACCAACCATAACATTTGTGCAATTTGCCATCAAGCAAGACAAAAAGGTGAAGGAATGACTAGGAAATTACAAATGAAAAGAGATGAAATATGGGAAGCATACATGTAAGCCAACACGAATTTCTCAATATGAATATTTTGTACGCAGAAGAGAGTTAAGATGTATTCACCATCTATACATTAAAACCAAACCAACAAGAGTCAAACAGGAAGAGAAGTAAAAAAGGTTTTTGATAAGGGCACTACATACTTTACTTCGGGCTAGCCCAGGATTGGGACTAGCCCATTAATGAACAAAGTTTACTCACACTAGCCCAAAAGTTTACTCATACTAGTCCAAACTTTAAACCCTCCAAACCCCACCGGAGCCCTCCCCCCTCCTCCCTTTCTTGCCGGAGCCGTCCTCCTCCACTTCCTCCTCCTCCTCCTCCTTGTCTATGGCTCCCAAAGTCTCGAAAGAATCAAGGTACAATTCTTCCTTCTCCTTGTTCTATTGCATTTAGAAAATTTTCCAAAAATTTTAAAAATTTCTATTGCATTTCAAAAATTTTGAGTGATTATCTTTCCATTCTTCAAATGAGGGCATACAAATCCTGAATGTAGTTTAGGATGTAGTTTAGTCGTTTATCTGGATGCTCGTACCCGATTTTAGGGCATACAATTTCGACATTCGTCGAATGTATCGAGCAGAATCGAGCGGGACTGTAGAAAATTCTACAGTCCTATATAGATTTAGGACTGTAGAAATTTCTACAGTCCTATATACATTAAGGACTGTAGAAATTTCTACAGTCCTAAATGTATAAAGGACTGTAGAAATTTCAACAGTTCCAAATAATTTAGGACTGTGAAAATTTCTGCAGTCCTGTATACGTATAGGACTGTAGAAATTTCTACAGTCCTGAATGTTAAATTAATTTAGGATGTTAAAATAATTTTCTTTTTTTTGTCTTATAGTCACGACCCTCGGAAGGGCACTGTGGATGAAGATATCATCAGAAGACGCCCTACTGCGTCGATGCGTAAGGAACGCAATGTTCCGCGTACTATTGAACCACCTCTCACTATCCGCGACCCCGAGGCATGCCCGGAAGTTAGGAAACGTCGACTGACGAAGAAGACTGTCACTCGTTCGAAGAGACGTGCTCCTCCTAGTACTTCTGGTTCTTCTTCCTTCTCCGATGAGGACATTGCAAATATCCCAAATCGGCCAACTGATGGTTCAGGACCTTCTCAGCATGCAGATAGTCCTGTCGAGAGTCTCCCACAAACCCTCGGAAACTGGGCTACTGATGGTTCAGGACCTTCTGAGCAGCCAGATAGTCCAGTCGAGACTCGTCCAAACGGTTGCTCTATGTTACCGTCGATCGAGAACCATATTGCATACCAAATATGGAACAATCCGGTAAGTACATTACGTTATGATAATTTTATATATAGTTGCAAGTTCATCCAATTATTTATAGATTAGTACATTTTATATAGAGATATAACTTCATCCAATTGTTTACTTTTCAGGAGAGTTCTCGTATGTTAACAGTGATAAACCACGGCAAAAAATGTAATACATAGAGGTTTGAATTATTGGGAGACGATGTGAAGGCAAAAATTATTCCCACCAATTTACAATATTTGGGTAACTACTTATATACGACGGTGGATAATGCACTGATATCAGCATTTGTAGAACGATGGCATCCAGAAACCAACACTTTCCATCTACCAAACGGGGAGTTGAAGATTACCCTTGATGACGTCCATCGTATATTGGGACTTAGGGTTGATGGTCGAGTGATGATGAATCATACTTTTGATGAGTCGAGCATCAACTTTTACGACCATATCGTGGATTATGTATCAGGGTGTCTGGGAGTTGATGCCACTAGTTTTACCACTCTTCGAGAATTCAAGAAGTCTTACGGACTTCCTTTAAAATATTTGGAGGAGATATTCGCTGATCCGGATCCCGAAGTGGATAATAGCGATAATATGGCCCGTGGATATATGCAGTTCATCTTAGGGGCTGTCGGCATTACGGATAAGTCTGGAACGTCCATACATGCCAAATATCTCCTGAATTTGGACAACATAGACACGGTGGAAAAAACATCTTGGGAAAGCGGTATACTAGCATACCTTTACCGCGAGCTTGGTGCGGCATCCCGCGTGGGTTCGAAGATAATATTTGGATGCCAGACTCTACTCCATGTATAGATATCTTTGTCAACTTGTATACATAATTAAAAAATTTGTTGTTAATTTTTGGACTAATATTTTTTTAACTTGGTTACGTGAAGGCATGGATATACGAGCACTTTCCAACCCTGCAGCGGGCTAAACTGAACCGAGGGTATATGACGAGCACCTTCCTAGAATGTGCAGATGGAAGCCAACTAAGGAAGATGCCAAACGTCCACACACATTGGCCGCCCTACGGAATGCACTCGAAGATATGACGATAGAAGAGGTGAATTGAGACCTAAATTTTTATTGTTTGGTAATAATTGACTAAATTACGTTATGCTAAATTGTATGCGTTGCAGATTGTTTGGGATCTATATCGTAATTTACGACAGACTAATCGTCCATTGCAACCAGTCGCTTTATATCACGGTCTGATAAGTTGTCATAAAATCGAGGAGGCTTATATGCCTGATAGAGTGCTCCGTCAGTTTGGCTACGTGCAAACAGTCCCAAAGCGCACATTGAAAATGATAACTGCTCCGCGAGGTACAAAATCGCTAAACTATATTCCTGCGGCGTTCAACTGGGTCTCGGATTTCTTCATCGAGTGGCAACGTCACGTTATTAGAGAAACCGAACGGCAAGTAGCAGTAAATATGAAGGAATGTAGCGACGACTACCTCGCCTACTACGCTGGTGTCGGACTGCCTACGTTGTTCAAACGCGGAGGCGATATTGTGCGTGTACCGTCAGATCTTCCTGCCAAATCGGTCTTGTAAGCTGCATTGGTCAAGATGGTGAGCCAACTTCTTCAGTTTCAGTTTGATATATGTAAATGTTTATAACCTAACAAATTTTATTAATTCTCATGAATAGGCTAGGAAAGTGAAGAAGTTGGGAAGAAGCCTCGTAAGTTTCCAGGGTACGAATTAGATGGCCATCAATGACGAGCTACAACAAATCCACAACGCTCAAGATTTCCCTTTCTTGGAAAATAGAGAGCAACGTACAAAGAGGCGGCATGAAGTTTAGGCCTTGTTTGAAGACTTGTAAAACTTTGTATCCTGTGTTTTAAGACATGTAAAACTTATATGTTTAAAATTTTGACGTGTAAAACTTTGCTTTAATTGGTTATTTTTAAGTTTGGTACAATCTGCTACAATTTATGTTTTAAGTTTACTACATACAGTTGTTAAATGTTCAGAGGCAGGGGCTAAAAACTTGGACTGTTAAATTCTGGACAGTCCTGAAAGCTATCAGGACTGTCAAAAAATTGACAGTCCTAGTTTTATATAAAATTTTGCAGAGACAGTGAGTTAAGATTAGGACTGTCAAAATTTTGACAGTCCTCATAGCTTATAGGACTGTCAAAATCCTGACAGTCCTAGTCTTATATATATTTTCCAGTAGGTTAGATTTAGGACTGTCAAAATTTTGACAGTCCTCATTGCTTATGGGACTGTCAAAATCCTGACAGTCCTAGTTTTACATATAAATGAGCAGAGACAGTGGGTTAAGATTAGGACCGTCAGAATTTTGACAGTCCTAATTTCTTGTAGGACTGTCAAAATCCTAGCAGTCCTACTTTTACATATAAATGTGCAGAGACAGTGGGTTAAGATTAGGACTGTCAGAATTTTGACCGTCCTAATTTCTTATAGGACTGTCAAAATTCTGGCAGTCCTACTTTTATATAAATTTTTCAGTGGGTTAAATTTAGGACTGTCAGAATTTTGACAGTCCTCTTAGCTTGTGGGACTGTCAATACAGTGGGTTAAGATTAGGACTGTCAAAATTTTGACAGTCCTAATTTCTTGTAGGACTGTCAAAATTCTGACAGTCCTAGTTTTACATATAAATGTGTAGAGACAGTGGGTTAAGATTAGGACTGTCAAAATTTTGACAGTCCAGTTAGCTTGTGGGACTGTCCATAATTTGACAGTCCTAGTTTTATACATATTTTGGCTCATTGCACAACATACAGTTAAATATACAGTTCTAGTTTTATTTTTTTCATTGCACAACATACAGTTCAATATACAGTTCAACAAACATGGCTCATTGCACAACATACAGTGTAAGATGTATCAATCGATTAAAATATCAAAGTAGTCCTTCGGCAAGATTTTTGGATCCTCCATCTTCATCATCTTCTTATAGGCAGCAATTGCATCCGTATAGGGTATCGTCCATGCGATTACTTCCTCTGGTGCGTGTTTATACCAAAGCGTAGAAGGTGGAGGAATAGAAGAATGACCAATCAACCTTGGGATGACAAAGTGTTGTCCGACAAGCCCTATCGAACATAGATTGGATAGTCCGTGCTCGGCCGGGGGAGCGCACATTGGAAAGAAAGTATTGTTAATGCCTTGTGAGATAATTACAATAGGTATCTTATACCTATTAGAGAATACGTATGCAGCAGGCAGGACATCCATGTAATGGTCTGGTCCGGTAACTGTTTTCGTACAAGGTATGCTTGCCAACAAATCTCCAATAATTTCTTCGTCGAGTATCTGCCTATAGAAGGGTAGTCGAGACTCCAACTCCTCGTACAGCTCTTCCCTAACCTGTCTCCATCCTGCTTCAATTGAATATCCTAGTTGTCTTGCTAGTGCATGATATCCACAATGGCCATCCTTAGGAACATCAACAATAGACTAAATAAAATCCCGTATCTCAGGTAGAAAATTTTGAATGTATAGACTATATGAATAAGAGAAGTTATCTAAACCCTCCGCCGTGACTGCATCGTTCGTTTTTTGTTTTTTCCCCCTTCGAATAGTAAGCTTACTCTTTTTCTGCGAAAATACCACACTTTCGATAACCGACTTTGCCTCAACTTGCTCCAAATTGCGTTCAATATGTTCAAACAAGGATGAATCTCTTTTAGTTGACTACTTTTTTGCTCTACTCATTCTTGAGTGTGGTCTTCCCTTAGGAGTTGGAACAATAGATAGCTCTTGCAATCAAGTTGTTGCCGGGACTATAATTTCTTGGATTTTAACCTCAATGGATCTTCTCTCCGGTTCCGATGCGACACACCACCTTGCGTGCAGGAGTTTCACTTGTGGCAAACAAAAGAAATTATTTTGAACTTCTACCGTCGATATTATCGACAGTTGTCTCCAACGTTGATCAACAACATCTATTGAAATAGGTATAGATTCATGACGATATTCTTTAATCTCATGTACACAAGGAAGGCCGAGTGAATGTCAATATGAACAACCGCAAACCTCGGGATCATAACCAACCGACTTCGACCTACCAATCTCCTCAAACAATAAGCCCAAGGCCTTGTGAGATACTACATGGATTAAACCATCCAAGAGGTGTTCATGCTTGCATTCATGCTTTGCAATATTTAGACTCATCTCAAATGATGCTACAATCTTGTTCACCGTAGAAATAATTATCAAATGAATCGATTGTCAAACGGAGACAAAATTATCGACCGATGACCGTAGATATCTTTTTAAACTTGAGTGTGATACTTCAACCCGGTTCATAGTGATTGTGCCATAATGCTTCACCATGTTCGTCCATGCTAAGATAAATTGTTCTTTATGTGGTTCTAGCCAAGTATCTTTGATATAAGATATGCATGTCGGGTTACTCGTCTCCCACTTTTGTTGGAATATGTACCATGCTGTGTCGTAGCTGTCTGTAGTACTTGCTCGCTATACAAGACTCCAATCACTGTAGAATTCTTCGAAGCGAAGCATGTCGATTTTACTGTCCATATTTTCAAATTTTCTCTTGCATTGAGCTTGGATATTTCGATTTATATGCCAAGTGCATAGTAGTCTATACACATAAGAAAATACAATATCTATAGTATTTATCAGCGCATATTCTCTGTCGGTAACAAAAACAGAGGGCTCTTTGTATCCTGTGTAAAGGGGTTGTAGTTTCCTCTACTGTCTCACTCTTCATAAAATAAAAAGTGACTGAAAATGTTTTTTCCGTAGACATAAACCCAACAACGTAAAAAAGAGGCATCTTGAACTTGTTGGCCTTATATGTACAATCAAGGACCAACACATCTGCGAAGGACCGAGCCAAGTGTGTGCAATCAGGATGAGCCCAAAACAACGAAAGGAGTTCATCATTTTGTGGATGTCTTCTATGGTACTCCACGTAGTGATGCTCCCCAAGCAACTTCAATACTTGCTGCATCGCCATTCTTTCTTTTATACTATTATATTTCGCTCTGGCCAAACTATTATAGATCGTCCTCATGGTTGACTTGTTCCCATCTTTTTTTTGTCGCACGACAGAATAAATTTGTTTCGGTGCAACTCCGGAAATGAACAATTCTTCAACCAACTATCTCTCATCCTCCTTCAACCGTGCCACGTAGGCATAACCCGTAAGTGTCCCTGGAATAGGATGATTGTGTCTTCCATTCTTAACTTTGATTATCCACTTCACATCTTCTACATTTACAATCAACACCTTAAATGGACAACCACATTTTCTCGTCCCAACGTTTTTCATAGGGTTTTTTTTTCAACAACACCCTTTTGTTTATGATGCTCCCTAAATACATCTCCTCTTTCGCAGCCCAGCTCTACATATTTTCGGCCCGGTCGAGATCTGATGGATCCTGCAATGACAATTACTATGTTATGTCGTCTTCCAACTTCTCTGCACCAATGTAATGCTTTTTCCTGGGATGCAAATTGAATATCCGTTGAGAATATATCCTCCACATCAACCCCAATAGCAGGATGTACAACATCTGTACAAGGTTGGTCCTATAACCAATATAAAATAATCTAAAAATTAATAACTTCAAATAATTGGCAGTTCAAATAATTTACGGTCTTTAAGATTTAGGACTGTCACTATTTTGACAATCCACTTAGTATATAGGACTGTCAAAATTATGACAGTCCTATATTTATATAGGACTGTCGAAATTATGACAGTCCTATATTTATATAGGACTGTCTAATTTTATACAGTCCTTACATGATGACTGTCAAAATAGGGTTATCGTTTTACGTACCGTACGTACTTTGGAAGAACCGACATGTTCTTCGGAAGGACCGGAGTGCATATTTAATGGATTGCATGATCCGACTTCTTCATCGAAGATAATTTCATACATCACTCCTACAATAGTCAAATAAAACTAAAAAAATTTGTGACAATCGCAAAACTTATTCATCGTATGTTGTCGAAGACATACCGGAAGAATATTCGTTGGACAATCACCAAAGCAAAATTCTCTTCCACTTGGGACCACAACTATCAAATTCTAAATTTAGGTTTAGATTTTTTGACTTGGAGAATGAGAGTTTCTTCATGTGAGGGTGAAAAACAAAGAATATAAATTATTTTTACTTATATAGCTTGGTGTGGGCTAGCCCTAAGTAACTTTTAGGAGTGGCAAACTTGTAATTTTTTGTAAAATTTTAATGGGCTAGCCCCAAGTAAAATGTGTAGTGCCCTTATCAAAAGCCAAAAAAAAAAAAATCTCAACAACCCCTTACCTTTCATGTGACTTTCTCTTAAAAACTTTTTGTAAGGCATATCTGTATCCTTCCTCTACATGTTCTGAAGTGTTACTTAAAATTGATACATCTTCCTCAGTACCATCCATGGCAATCTAGATTACCAAGCATAAGTAAACTTGCATAAATATAAACTAAGCCAAATTAATAAAACGATGCATATAAAGTATAAACTAAATAAGGCATCAAATTAAACATACTTGTATCACCACATCCGAATCCCGATGCCTTGGTCGCCTTACGTCAGTTGAAGGAATGCGTTCTCCAAAACCACCTTCAACCTGAATTGCTCTACCCTTTGGCCATTGTCACAAAAGTGTCACACAGATAGCTCATGTATCAAAAGTATGACATATAGAATCTATAAAAGCAATACAATAGAGACTTAAAGGAACTAAATGAAAAGGCTAAAGTATGTACCAAACATACCACATCGAACCCTCTTTCTCCTTTCTCCATATTTTCGGAAACCAAGGAATTTATTTGCCCCTGTCCACACTATGTAAATTATATAAGATGGCTCATAACTAGTAGTCAAACCATTATATCTTTAATACAGATTGGTGGGAGAAAATTCTTGGCACAGTAAGTGTTGGGAAACGGTTTAACAAGCAGCGGAAAAATGAATGAATCTCTTCTTTTCCTCCTTGTGTGATAAAAATAGGCAAGTTAGTAAAAATAAGCAATGTAAATGACACACGATATTTACGTAGAAAACCCTTCAAATCGAAAGGGGAAAAACACGGGACCGAGAGGTCCAGATACTTCCACTATCACCAATAATAATGGGGTTACAAAAGGTCTTCTTTAGACTAAACTAGAGGCATACAATCATCAACCAAAGTTGGAATACACAAAAATAAGAACAAACTCACCTAGTCTATTCTAAAAATAATATCTCGACTTCTGACCGTCGAAACTACAATCCCACCGTTGGATCTGAACTTCAACGAGTCAGGAACAACAATCTAAAATTTTATCTAGATCGGGATTGATTTTACTATCCGATCAAGGGTAACAAAATTACTGTCGCAGAGAGATTACTCAATTTTCAGCTTTCTTTCCTACGGATTTCTCTCATTATGAAGTGGAATTCTTGTTTCTTTTTGTCATACTCTCCTTCTCAAATGGCAGCCAAGGTCCTCTATTTATAGTAGGATAGAGCATGGAAATTGATGGTGAGTGAATAATACTTCAAGAGTTCCAATACACTCTTTCTCAATTCCAACACATACCTTTGGCAATACCAAAATTTGACTTCCATTGTTCCAACGGGTTCTCCAATTTTCAAGATGGTGAGTTGCCACAATTGAATAAGGAACAACCCCCAACAAATCTCCCTCTTTCGAATTAATTGGGAGGAACTACCAATCCCGCCTTCGAGCAACACTTCTCGAATTTCTTTGTTCGCAAATTCTTGGTCATTATATCCGAGCCATTCTCGTCGGTATAGATCTTCTCGATTTGTAATAACTTGGACTCCAACTGGTCTCGAATCCAGTAATATCGTATATTAATGTGTTTCGTTCGAGAGTGATATGCAGGGTTCTTGGCTAAGTGAATATCACTCTGATTGTCATAGAAGAGAATAAAATTTTCTTGCTTCGAGCCCAACTCTTCTAAGAAATTCTTCATCCACAATAATTCTTTCCAAGCTTCGGTTGCAGCTATGTACTCGGCCTCTGTGGTTGATAAAGCAACACACTTTTGTAACTTTGATTGCCATAATACGGCTCCCCCTGCAAAAGTCATCATATAACCCAAGATGGATTTGCGAGAATCATCGTCACCTGCTCGGTCAGCATCTGTATATACTTCCAACACAGGTTCACCGGAATCAAAATACAAACACATCTTTGAGGTTCCTCGAAGATACCTCATAATCCATTTCACAGCAGCCCAATACGCTTTACCCGGATTTGACAGAAATCGGCTAACAACACCCACCGCATATGGTATGTTTGGCCTTATGCACACCATCACATACATTAAGCTACCAACAGCTGATGCATACGGAACTTTGCTCATTTCTACTTTGTCTTCCTCGCTTGTAGGACATTGCTTCGAGATCAATTTGAAATGTCCAACAAGTGGAGAACTGACTAGCTTGGACTTGTCCATGTTGAATCTCTGTAACACTTTCTCGATATATCTCTCTTGAGAGAGCCACAATTTCTTGTTATTCTGATCTCGAGAAATGATCATTCCAAGCATCTTTCTAGCCGGTCCCAAATCTTTCATGGGAAAAGATTTGCTCAAGGCATTTTTTTAATGCAGTTATCTTTGTCGTGTCTCGATCAACAATTAACATATCATCGACATAAAGGAGAAGGATGATGAAATCATCATTGTCATACCTCTTCACGAATACACAGTAGTCTAATAGAGTCTTGCTGAAACCATGATCGACCATGAAAGATTCAAATTTTCTGTACCACTACAGAGGTGCTTGCTTCAAGCCATAAAGGCTCTTCTTTAGTCGGCATACCAGATCTTCTTTACCCTCAACCTGGAACCTCTCAGGTTGCTCCATATAAATCTCCTTATCGAGATCACCATGTAGGAAAGCAGTCTTGACATCGAGTTGTTCGACCTCCAAGTCCATGCTAGCAGCTAATGCAAGGACAACTCGGATTAAAAATATCTTTACTACGGGAAAAAAGATCTCATCGAAGTCTATGCCCTTTTTCTGACTGAAACCCTTCACAACTAGTCTTGCCTTGTACCTCAGTTGTGGATTACCCTCTTCAGTCTTTATCTTGAAAACCCATTTATTTTTCAAGGCACGTTTGTTCTTTGGCAACGGAACTAACTCGAATGTTTGGTTCTTATGCAAGGAATTGATCTCTTCTTGCACGGCTCATAGACACTCTTCCCGATGTGGATCAGACATGGCTTCTTCAAAGCACTGAGGCTCCCCCTCATCTGTCAGCGTCACATACTCCTTATTCGAGTTTATTGCCCTTGGTCTTCGAATCGGTTCTGGTGAGTACCTCACCGAGGCTCGTCAAATTCTGTTCGATCTCCAAAGCTGTTGTTGTGCTGGTGGATCAAGAAAAATGTCATGTTGTTCAGATTGATCACCATGAGGAACATCGTGATTTCCCTCGTCATCTCCCCCATATTCATCATTCACCATGGGAGAAGCAACTTGATCCAAGTTGACTAGAACGACTGAAGATTCTTGAGACTTTGGCTCTTTTGATTTCTCAACGTCTTCGGTGGTCTGATCTTCGAAGAATACCACATCTCTGCTTCGGATAATCTTCTTTGCAACTGGATCCCACAGCCTATACCTGAACTCTTCTTCTGGATAACCCAAGAGAATATACAGTTTGGTCTTGCTATCCAGCTTAGCTCATTCATCTCGAGGAATGTGTACAAACGCCTTGAACCCAAACACCCTTAAATGTTTGTAGGAGATATCTCTTCCTGTCCAAACTCTCTCTGGGATGTCACCTTCCAGAGGAATCGATGGAGAATGATTGATAAGATACACCGCAGTGTTCATAGCTTCACCCAAGAATCCCTTCGACAACTTTGCGTGAGATAGCATACTTCAGATGCGCTTTGAGATGGTTCTATTCATTCTCTCTACCATACCATTTTGTTGAGATATCTTTGGCACGGTCTTCTCATGCCAGATACCATGTGTTCGACAGTATTCCTCGAATGGTCCCCAATATTCTCCTCCATTGTCTGCTTGAATAGCTTTAAGCTTCCTTTCAGTTTCTCGTTTGACCTTGGCATGAAAATTCTTGAATATCTCGAATACTTGGTCTTTAGTCTTCAGGAGAAATGCTCACACTTTCCTGGAATGGTCATCAATAAAGGTGACAAAATATTATGCACCGCCAAGTGATCTATCGAACATCGAGCAAACATCAGTATGTACAAGATCGAGAATATTTTTTCTTCTCGAGAAAGAGGATCGATGAAATGATACTCGATGTTGCTTACCAGCTAAGCAATCAACACAAGGTTTGAGAGAAGTATTTTCATACCAGGGAGAAACCATAGTTTACAGTATCGGCCGATACCGATCTGATACGGCCGATACCGATACATTTTGGCATGTTCCGATCTGATACTGACCGATACCCGATACTGACCGATACTGACTTTAGAGATCTCTTTTCCAGTCAATTCGGCGAAAAAATGAATAAAAATGCCCAATTAGCAAGGGTATAAAAATATAGTAAGGTTGTAAAAGCATATAAAAGAGAAATTTAATCTATTGCATGTAAATCAATCGACAAGGGTGACTACTATTTCATTCAATTTCAAAAATACATAGAAACAACACAGAAAATGCTTAAAATTATGCAAAAATGTATAAAATATATTTTCTAAAATGTTAATAATTTACTAATAATTATTTGTTTTCCGATACTAAAAAATCCGATACTCCGAGCCGAAACCGCCGATACTACCGATACCGCCGATCCCAATACTGATAGGAATGGTCCGATACCGATTCCGATACCGATATTTTGAACCTTGGGAGAAACTCCTTTCGTGCGAGTATCTTCAAACCTTTTTCACTCATGTGTCCGAGCCTCTTGTGCCATAGCTCAGAGTTTTCATCGATCACATTAACCTCTCCGTCGTTCAACTTTGCTTGCATCATATACTGGGTCCTCTGTTTTGTACCTCGAGCCATGATCAACGATCCGTTGGTAAGCTTCTATTTTCTTCCACCAAAATAGCTCGAGTAGCCTTCATCATCGAGCTTCCCAGCAGATATCAGATTGAGCCGAATATCTGGGATATGTCTCACATCTTGTAGGATTAACCTACACCCGGTATTAGTTTCTAAATATACATTACCAATACCGACAATTTTCGAGTAACCGTCATTTTTCATCCTTACATGACCGAAGTTACCATTTGTCACGCCCCGATCTTCCGCAGGCTAATCGGCAGTCCCCGCTTGGCTCAAATCACCGTACCAGCGCTCCCGCGGGACGATCGCTTGACCCATCTTGACGTGATGCCGCACGAGCGTAAGCCGCGCCCGTGCAAGGTCAAGGTTCTGGCTGGCGGTAAAAGTTCTAAGCCACAAAGTCGCACATATTGTCTGAGTGTAGCAGAATTATAAATGCATAGGCAATTGGTAACAAGTTCACAGAGTCATCAATAGCGAAAGCATTGAGTAACACAAGTATAGAAGTAAAGAAAACTCTTTATTGATATTGAATAAGTGTTACAGGCGGCATATAGCTGAGATTATAAGTCGCTCAAGCCTCTCTCTCTGAAACAGTAAAGGCGTGCCAAGTGGCTACATTTGTGGAATGATGTATAGGCAATGTTCCAAGCATTATGTCTTATATGTGTGCTTCAATTCTGGACGCAACGCTCCAAGGCTCCAGAGTGAACTCCACGTCTTAGCACGCACGAAGGAGGCATCCGCACCGAATGAGGTTCTTTTGTACCCTGCAAATAATCTGGTGGATTATCAGTATATGAATGCACTAGTGGGGAGGCTACTCGTCCGCTCGACAAATCTAAACACGTTCAATAGGTTCCATACACCATCAATTAAGTTATCTTTCTAGTTTTGCCTTAGGATCAGTTTTATGGCAATGTTGAATAACTTAACTCGTGTGGCAGTGCGCCGTGTGATATAAGAGGAACACGGCGAAACTTACCAACTTACCATTTTTTCTTCCCTGTCCAAGGTAAACCAAGTTAATTCAAGCACGAGCGGCATATATAATTCAGGGGACAATATCATATGCAAACATCGTGTTGTGAGCGAGATTATGTTTCGGGTGCACGAGTTACATGAAATATCAGGTGTTGCAGAAGATGTTGAAGTGTTCCATATGTACAAGTATCATGCTCAAGATCGTTCAGGTGTTTTAATGTACTGGATGCGATGCAATAACTCACACGCGGATAGCCGCTAAGCGAGGATGACTTATCTATATGAATAGGGTCGCTGGCATAGCCATAAAGTACCAATTTTAGTCATGACGAGGATGGAATACAACAAAAGTATAGGAGGCGCTGCAAACTATCCCGTCCAATATACAGAAAGACTAAACAGGGAGTTCCATTCCGGATCGGATCAGCCCCGGTGCCCCGAAGATCGTCCGTGGAACTAGGATCCGAAGACCCACTTGTTAACAAGTTATCCGCGACAGGAAGTCTCTATTCTTTGGGCCTCTGGTCAGGTACAGGATCTAGTTCAAGATAGGATATACATCAGGTACAAGTTCGAGGCATGATTGTTCATAATTGTATATCGATTCCCAAGCCAGTCAATTCAGTATAGGATAAATTTTGCTCCACGAGCTGTGATTCTTGGATTTATTGATTCATGGTGCAAATCCCCTGGTTCGGGAACTACCTTGGCGAACTAACGGTCCCGGATACTTTCAGGTGCATACTTGCACGGAACGACTATTAGATAGTCTTCCGAGGAACATAGATAAATGCAATACGAGGCAAGCATTGAATCGAGGCAATATTATAAGTTAGCATATGGCAGGCAAGCATGCATTCATAAGAAAACTTAAGCATTCACGTTTGGCTCGGGCCCGAAGGTAAGCCGAGGAGTGAAACCGTAAAGGGCCTTACCGAATGACATAATCTAGGGTCGTGCAGTATAGCAAATGGAGCAGTGCACTACGAAGAGTTCATACATATTATTCTACTCGAGGCATAGCGGGATCTTATTGCACAAGGCAAAGGAAGCATGAGAGGGTCTGTTTATAAGCAATTTTTATTTCCATGTTCTAACACAAGCAATACAAGTTGGGATTATTCCCTTAGCTAGGTGCTTTGCATTGTTATTAATCATTTAATTTAATTGCACTATTTCTTAGTTAATTAGAAAATAGAATTTATTGAATTAATTTCATAGGTAACTATTCATCTAGAAATTATTGAACAAAAAAAACTATTATTATATTCTATTTTATTTATGAAGTCTTGTAGAAGAATGATAGATTATTTCTATGTACTAATATAATTTTTTGGAATTTTATTACCATAAATATATACATATATATATGTATATATATAAATAAATAGAGTAAATAAAAGAAAAAGAAAAAAAAAAGAAAAAATAAATAAATAAACAAATCCCTTTATCTAAACTCGAAAACCCTAAGCCTAAATCATAATCTCTAAGCTAACCACCCCAGCAGCTAACTACCCAACCCCGCTGCTAATTTTCCCCGCGGCCCAGGTTCACCCGCGCCCATCCTCCCTCTCTCTCTCTCTCTCTCTCTCTCTCTCTCTCTCTCTCTCTCTCTCTATATATATATATATATATATATATATATATATATATATATATATATATATATATATATATATATATATATATATATATCGAGCCAAAAACCCTAACCCTAAACCTATCGTCCACGACCCTACGCCGACCTCGACGACCGCCGGAGCACCCCGCAGCCACCGGAGCACCGCCGGCCACCCCCGCGTCCGCGTAACCGTGCGAGCAGTCCGCGCAGAAACTACAGCGACGTACCCTACTTCAAGCGAAGTTTCCCGTTCCATCTTGCGACCGATTTCCGATCCGTATTCATCGATATGTTCATGACCTATCCCCCTCTCAACTCTGTTAATTAGTTTCCATCGAACAACGCTCAACACTAGTAGAAATCAAGGCTAAGTCGAAGAAAACCCATCTTTTTAAACTGCAAAAAACTGTTTTGACCACCTATGTTTAAGGACTCATATCTTCCACCACAGACATCCAAACTCAAATCTACTTCTTGCTATGTGAAGAACATATAACCGAGATTATTCCCTGTTAATTAGATTATTTTATTTTATGTTAAATGCAGAGATAAACATGGTTGAAAATTATGAAAAAACTTGTTTTTAAAACTTTAGAATTTACGATACAGAGCGTGCCCCGCCAAACGGGACCTCCCCGTCGTGTATCAATTACACCAAAAGGCGCGTATGGTATATCCTGACGTGTGGACTTTCACGAAAACCGATTTGGACGTGTGTGCGCGTCAGAATCAACCTGTATCCGTAAAAAGTCCCCGTATTGCGACTTTTACAAAATATCGCACCATTTAGTGTACGCTCGTCGGAATGGACGAACTTGCGCCATTGGATTCGTGGTATCACGCTGGTCCTGTGATCCAAGTTTCACGCGAATCTGAGATAGTTGACCATGCCGCCTAGTTGCGGGTCCTACGATTAATTTTTAGGGCAAATTTGTGTTCGGCTCATTAAAATCCAAAATTGGACATACCGTTGAGTTCATGCTGATGTTTAGAATTTGTTTGACCTATAATTTGTTCCATTTAGAGACCTTTACCCCTGACACGCTTTTTGGTGCAAAGTGGACCACATGTAGACCCCGCTTTGGCCCAAAATTACCGTTTTATCCCTGTGTCCAAATTGGACGAAAGGGTAGTATTTTCTAGCTATCTTGCTGATTTTGGGAACGTTGGTGATATTTATTTCAGCATCCAGAGATGTTTATTTGGAGGCCATAGTTTCTGATCATGTGTACTTGACGTCTGGACGCTTACACTATTCAGATTGCTTGCCAGGCAAGTATACCTTGCCATTGTACTGTGATTTACATTTTATATGATGCATGTACTTTATTTCTGTCATTTAGTTCATATATTTTAACTACTATATAAACTGTGAGTCCAAGAATAACTTGGGTACAACGACGGTGGCGTCGTATTCTATTTTTATTTATATATATGCATGTTGACCTAGTTTATGAGACCACCCTATTATCATGAGGCATTCTTATGTTTCACTGGCTATGACACTATTGTTACACGAGTGTGAGTCTCATATAGGACACGGACTTGCGTACTCGGCTGGCCACTGGTACGTATAGGTCGTACGATGGATAGGGATAACTGCTGATAGAAATTGTATGCTAGAAGACCTAGAAATTATTTAGAGGTATCATCGTGTCATGGATGTGACATGCTTAGAGCATGGGGTAGGGAGAACAACAAGTAAGGCGTTTGGGCTCCTTTGAACTTTTTTTGTGTAATCCGTACGCTCCGCCGGAGATGTGCGGTCATGATGACCCCTATATTATTACCTGGCGGCCTCTGAGGTTCAAAAGACGTCATGCTTTGTAGGCCTCTAAATCTCCAAGAGAATCATGCCAATCCCATTTTGGCCAAATAGCCCACTTGTTGGAAAGTTATTCTCAACGTGCATTCACATAGATAGTTAGGCGACCCTATTGGATGTTTACTTTCAGTACTTTATTGGCATGTTTCTATGTATCTTGTTATGTCCCTCTGAGGACCTGGTCCCTTTCCAGGTATAGACGTGCAGGATTATCCATAAGAGTACAGACCCGGACCTGACGCTTCATACCAGACTGAGGAGGTCTTACCTTCAGAGTACCTTTGATTCATCGCAGCTAATGGATATTCTAGTTGCTATTTCCTTTATTGACATTATCTTATATTAGAGTTTGATCTCTTCTCTCATTTAGTAATTTTAGTATAGTCGATTGACAGTACATTATTTCCATCGGACTATCATTCTTTGATACTTCATATTTGAGATTCAGTTATTTATTCCTATTTCTTTATTTATGCTGTGGATGAGATATAGATTGTGTGTGACTTGTATTGACAGTATATTACCACTTATGGATTTGATATTCATGTACAGCGTACGTGTGTGTTACGATCTTCCAATATATTGGAGTTTTTGTATACATACGACTGGCATGCTATGTATTCCTAGTCCTACGTATTTTAGGGCTGGGACGTGACATGTTTTTGTGGTGGCCCATGCAGGTCGACGAATATATTGTCTCAGTTACGTTACTGTACCGAACAAGCCTGCGTATAGGATCTCATCCACGCTTGACTAAAACTCATCATCCCTTTCAACTATCCTATTTAAATGCTTGCATCATGTTTGATTCATATACTCCTTCTAATCGTTTCGTCCACCTCTGCAGAGAGATAGATTTGCGTAGTGGATGTACTGCCACCGGAGGTGACACACCTTCAGGAGTCAACGACCAAACTCGAGGGGAGGCCTCAACGACTCCTAGACTTCCGTGGCCACATGGACAGACTCACAATCCAGTTCTATCTGATCTTTCCGCATCGCCTAATGGTACTTTTCCAGCTTCATCGATACCACAGGATGGCCAGACACAGTTGTTCCAATTCTTTCAAATGATGATGCAGGAACAGAGACAACAGGCGGCCGCACTAGCTGTAGAGCAGAGGCAGCAAGCGGCAGAGCAGAGGCAAGAATTTCTGGCATCACTTGAGAGAATGGCTACACAGGCTTCTGTACCAGCCCAGGCACTAGTTCCTGTACCGCAAGCTCGAGTTGGTTCAGTCAAGGACTTTGTACAGATGGGTCCCAAGCCGTATAAAGTCACTGAGAGCCTAGAGGAGACCACGAACTGGATTATCCACACCAAGAAGTTATCAGAAGCATCACAGCTGCCTATAGATCTATGGATGACAGGCGTAAGGATGCAGCTAGATGGTAACACTCATCACTTGTAGGAATCAATGGAGCGCCAGTTGGGTACGTGTCAGTCTTGGGAATAATTGTTGGAGTGCTTTGAGAGAAAGTACTTTCCGGACACTGTAAGGGATGCGTTGTACGATCAGTTCCTCCATCTGGAGCAGGGGAACCAGACAGTTGACGAGTATGATGCAGAGTTTAGTCGCCTTAGTAAATATGGCGCTGCCCTAATACCGAATGACTTGGAGAAGGCTAAGAGGTTTCACCGTGGACTGACTCATGAGCTCCAACACTACACTAGCTCACAGTCCCGGATCTCTTATGCCAAATTATTGATATAAGCTAGATTATAAAAGACCATCAGCAAAGGAAAAGGAGGTCAACTGAAGACACAACAGGGACCAGCAAGGACACAGCAAGGAGGGCCTATCAGACGTCTTTTGGCACAGCAACAGTAGCAACACAGAGCAGGACCGTACCAGATTCTAGAGAAGTCCCACTGCAATTATTGTGGAAGACTCGGACATATTTTTAGAGACCGTCGAACTCGTTTAGGATAATGTATGAGGTCTAGTTCCGGACAGCATATGGTGAGAGACTGTCCAATGCAGCAGACATTGACGCTTCCACCGCCAATACAAAGGCTAACACTTCCAGCACCGAAGCCAGTTCAACAGATGACAAGACCAGGAGCACCTCGACCCCCAGCAGCCAGAGGATTCCAGCGAGGACCACCGCTACCTACTCAGGAGGATCAGTTCACGAGGGCCAGCCATGGACTACCACATGTAGAAGCATAAAAAATGCTGGGAATTGTCTGCGTATATATATGAAGTCCCTTCCTGCATAAAACAGAGCTTCAGAGCTGTACGTGTAAAAGTTTATGCTTCAAGACTGTTTGGCGTAAAGAGCTGTCCGCGTAAAACAGAGCTTCAAGGCTGCTTAGCGTAAAGAGCTGTCCGCGTAAAGCAGAGCTTCAGAGCTGTTTGGCGTAAAAGGTTGCTATACCTTCATGCGTAAAGTTTAATGCAGCGTAAAGTTGTACGAGGAACTCTTCGTACTCCTCAGATGAATCTGTCAGTCAAATCAGTGAACCTGACATCTGACAAAAGTACTACGGCTGTGATGATGATTTTGTACAGAGACCCAGGTCATCATTTTGTGACATACTTTTGATACAAGTCATTTTTACGCATTCAAAGGAAGATGGAGTCTTCTGAATATGCTGCCTATTCTACATTGCCAGAAATGAGTTTTTACGCTCAAGACAAGACAAAATCAGACGCCACGTCAAAAACTGTTTCTTGTACAGAGCTCGAGGCATATCTCTGCATTTAATGCACGAGATTTTGTTCTATTTGTCATGACTGGGGAAAGCTAAGACTGTGACTAATACGCTCACATCACCATCCTTGCATTTTACGCCAACCAGGCTATTTTTAATTATAGGAGTACTCCGTATGCTATCTCCTCGAAATACGCCAACATGACTATAATTGTAAAGGTACGTGATAAGGCTATTTAGCCCAGAGTACGCTCAAGACCTCAGTCATGATAGATAATTAGCTATTTTACGCTCACATCGCCATCCTTGCATTTTACGCCAACTAGGCTATTTTCAACTATAGGAGTACGCCGTATGCTATCTCCTCGAAATACGCCAACACGGCTATAATTGCAAAGGTGCGTGATAAGGCTATTTAGCCCAGAGTACGCTCAAGACCTCAGTCGTGATGGATAATTGGCTATTTTACGCTCACATCACCATCCTTGCATTTTACGCCAACCAGGCTATTTTTAACTATAGGAATATGTCGTATGCTATCTCCTCGAAATACGCCAACATGGCTATAATTGCAAAGGTATGTGATAAGGCTATTTAGCCCAGAGTATGCTCAAGACCTCAGTCATGAAGGATCATTTGGCTTTTACGCCAACAAGACGGTCATTTGGCTTTTACGCCAACAAGACGATCATTTGGATTTTACGCCACCAAGACGGTCATCTGGCTTTTACGCCAACAAGTCATAGTTTAGCCTTTTACGCCAACAAGGCAGTCATTTGACGTTTATGCCAGAAAGACGGTCATCTGGCTTTTACGCCAACAAGTCACAGTTTGGTCTTTTACGCCAACAAGACAGTTATTTGGCTTTTACGCCAATAAGAGAGTTATTTAGCTTTTACGCCAACCATCTTTACGCAGGGGCAGTTACCTACATGGCTTGCATGCCATGATCTTCGAGAAGCAGTTATACGTGTTACCTTATAAAGAGATACGTGTCACACGCAGATTTAGAAGATTATTTGAAAGTGGGTAGCAGTTGTCATAATTGCAGCGTAAAGGAGGCAGTCTTCTTCACAGTTTGGCCTTTTACGCCAACAAAATAGTTATTTGGCTTCTACGCCAACCTGACGTTTGGCTTTTACGCCAACTAGGCAGTTACTTGATTGATCTCTATAAATAGAGATCCCTAGTCACAGGGTAAAAGGGGACGAAGGGAGTTAGTTGAATCATATTCTATCATGTTCATATTACCTCTGAATAGATATGTTTAACTAATTTGAAGACAGGGATCAGAGAGAGGGACAAGACAGAGAGGGCAGAGTTAGTTGAATAATATTCTATCATGTTCATATTACCTCTGAATAGATATGTTTAACTAATTTGAAGAGAGAAGAGGAGAGAAATCATATTCTATCATGTTCATATTACCTCTGAATAGATATATTTTCAATCCTACTTGCAACTTTTCTTTGACTGACTTTTGTCTTCAGTTCAAAGAAAGTTTGAAGCTTCTTCTACAACATTTTTTTATCATCGTGTGGTCCAAGAAACAAAGTGATCGACCGCATATCAGACTTCTATAGCAATACTTCCCCAGAATCATTTTATTGTACTTAATATCCTCGTATATGATTAATTGTACTCTTTTTCTTGTTTGTAAGCAAAATAAAGGTTTCGTATAAACCTCTTTTTTATTTTGTTTATCCAAACAAAAATGGTGACTCAGCTGCGAAAGACTTTCTCCTTTGACGAGAAAGTAATTGCTCAACACGATGCTGTATCCATCGGATCGACGAAGAAGACTTTGGTCGTCCAGTTCGACCAATCTGCCTATGAAGACATGCTTCATGTAGGGGTAGTTCTCATTCCTCCTCTGTCCATAACAACAGGAAGCTGCGTAAAGTATGGATGCCTAAGACGTCCTCTACTCTTCCTGTGTCTCCCATCTATGACGTGGTAGATAAAACTTTTGGCAATGCCTCAGTGCCAATCCAGAAGTTTCAAACATGCCCTGTGCGTAAACCTTCGTCTCCCATCTGTGACGTGGTAGACAAAACTTCTGGCAATGCCTCAGTGCCAATCCAAAAGTTTTAAACATGCCCTGGGCGTAAACCTTCGTCTCCCGTCTGTGACGTGGTAGACAAAACTTCTGGCAATGCCTCAGTGCCAATCCAGAAGTCTCAAACATGCCCTGCGCATAAAATTATATCTCCCGTCTATGATGAGACAGATGTACCCTTTGATCACATCAAAGGAACAAACAATGATAGGCTGAGGGGGAATCACCCTCGAATAGTCAGAGCATTATCTGAAGCTGAGAGTAGCATCTCCTTTGAGTCTGAAGATGATGCAACTATGACCGTCTTCCCTGAAGACAGTACGACTCAAGAACCTAAGGTGGAAAGGCTCAGCGTTCGCCAACAACTCGATGCTCTTGAGGTAATAATGCACACCATGAGTGCCACAATACAGACTCTGGCCCTCAAGGCAAACATGGCCCTGCTGACCTCAGGATCCGTAGTAACTCTGCAAGCCGGGAGTATCAATCTTCAGGTGATCCACACCAACCCGTCATGCCGTAAGGACGGTGATTCCCAAGAACCAGACAACGACATGTCTAGGGATAGTCTTCCTCAACAAGATAGAGTAGCATCCAAAGCTGGGGGTAGAATTCCCTCTGAGTTCGAAGATGATGCAACAATGACCGTCTTCCCTGAGGACCATACAACTCAGGTATCGGAAGCCCCAAATCCAAAGGGGACTTTCTCCTTCAATGATGATGACATCATTAAAATCTTTAATATATTGATGAAAGAAACAAACTTTGGCTACCCAACATCAGATGTCCTGAAATGGCTGACAAGGTCGATGACCTAAAATATTGTCTCTTTCATCGATACATTCATCACCCCACAAAGGCATGCTATGTACTAAAAAGGAAAATCCAGGAGTTAATCGACGCCAAAGTCATCACTTTGCATATATGATCTCACTTCAATTTGGCAATTTTCCCCCTCAAGAAGGACCGGATGATGAGTCCCCAAAGTCTCCCCAATGAGTTTTTCGGACATGGGTTCACGTCCATATTACCTCTGAACTGTTGTCCAAATATTTTTTCCCCCAGCTAAGTTTGCAATGTCCAAATGACCTCTGAGCAAACCTTCCAGGTTCGGCTATCGATTATTATGTCCATATTACCTCTGATATCGGTTGTCATCTCAACTTAGCACCCTACTTAATTCTAGGTACGCCAGTGGTGTTAAATCCCCCAACTGAGTTTGCCATGTCCATATTACCTCTGAGCAAACCTTCCAGGTTTTGTCTATCGATTATCATGTCCATATTACCTCTGATATCGGTTGTCATCTCAACTTAGCACCCGTACTTATCTAAGTACGCCAGTGGTGTTAAGTTCACAAAAGTTTGCCATGTCCATATTGTCACGTCCCAATTTTGGCTAATCGATAATCGTCCCCCGGGCGTGATGCCGTACACGCGTAGGGCGCGCGTGCACAAGGCCTTGGGCATAAGGATATTCTTTAGAACAATGCAACAGAGTAGACATATAAGATAACACAAGGTTGAGGCATAGAAAAGTTTCTCTTTTATTCATAATGAACATCTTTTTACATCGCTTGACTCAAAAGTATAAAATGCCCCACGGGCTTACAAACTTGGACGCAAAATGAGATAGCCGATCCATACATTATGTCCCTTTACATAGATTTAAAAACACAAAATACCTTGGGTGCGAGTAAGCACCATCGCCTTAGCGATATTCAGCAACGGAGAGAGTGAAAGGCTTCTAGCTTGAGCCTCCAAAAGTCTTGGCCACGAACCGCCAAGGATCCCAAAAGTCCGGAGAGAACTTCAGCTCCTCGCCGCGTTGCCTTGCGCTGGGGAACCTGCTACAACGAGGGTCAGTACTTCGAAAAGTACTGGTGAAGGCTAGCTGCTCAACTTTACCAAGCTTATGAGATGAGATCTAATGAGTATGCTACAATTATGTGCTTAGGTGAATTTCTATTCTTGCCTAGTTCATATTTCATTTAGCAGGTATGCAAGAACAAAATAACATAACTCCACATGCCACCGTTCGGTGACTTTACCTGTACCGTCTGAACCACCTGTACCACTTACCATAGCCTTCCCTGTCACGAAGACATAGTTAGTCTGCACAGTTTAAATATACACAATATCTTTCTTTGTTATTTAGGAGCCATCATGGGTTTAGTCTGGGCTGGCGGCGACGCTTGCAGCGCGGGTAGCTAGCCCCGCTACAATTCCCCGCTCCCTGTGCTAACTCATTAAAGCACGACTAAGAAAGTAGATTCCGCCCGGGTCAAAACGGCCCGGTGCCCCGGTAACCGTTCGCAGGAACCTGGATCCCTTGTGCACAAGAATTCCCATGACCATTTCTATGAACCGAACTTCATAGATTTACTTACTAGCGATTTAAAGAACATCATGTACGAAACTGCTTTACTGTACTATCACAATCAACCAACAAGTTATATGAAATAACATGCAGCAGTTTATGGAAGAACACTTTGAACTATCAATAAATACCAACCCATTAAACACCCAACGAACATGCATGCATCAATGAATTTATGCAAGGTTTTGTATGACAAGCAATGGGTGTTCCAAGCCTACTTCTTATCTTATCTTGTTATCCAACTTGTTACTTAATTGGTATCGTTTGATTGAATGCACAACTGAGTCAATTTTATTATGGACAGAGCCCTTGGAAAGAAGGTGCTTATCGAAATAGAGCCACTCACAAGTTGGTTGAATAGGAAGAAGAAGGAGAGATCTCTAAGACTCCGCTCGCGCGTCGTCTACACGATCACCTGCACGCACCAACGGATGATCAATACCTCCTGCTTCGGTCTCCAAGGCTCGATACGAAATGCGAAATCCTAAGAACGAAAGCAATAAAATCCATTAAAACCGTTCAAGAAAACGCAAGTCATAAAACCAACAAGAAAGCAACCAAGCGGCACAAAAACGGACAAGAAACCAACGCAACGGAAAGGCCCCTCTCGACTCTGCCGCCGAGTCCATCCTCGAGGCACAATCCATTGTATATGGGACCTGATTCCGAAGAAACTAATCTATAACGAGGAAAGGATCTTAATTCAATCTGTCCCGTTCGGACGGTCGTAAGTATTTCTTGGCCGCGTTCCCCGAGTAGGGGGAACGGGGCATTACATCATAACCATCCAAAAGAAAGTTTCGTCCCGAAACTTAGGAATAGAACCTACCACTAAGGAATAATGAGGGGAACCTTTCCCTCATATCAGCTTCAAGTTCCCAGGTCGACTCCTCGACCGAGTGGTTCTGCCACAGGACGCGCACTAGCGAGACGGTTCGGTTCCGCAACTGCTTCTCTTTACGATCCAAAACTTGGACAGGCTCCGCCGCGTACGACAAGTCCGCTTGCAGATTCAACTGCCCCAAGTCGACTATGTGGTTCGGGTCATGTACAAACTTTCTCAGCTAAGAAACATGAAAAATATCGTGTACTTCTGATAGGGCAGGCGGCAAAGCAACTTGATAGGCGACCGGAGTAACCCGTTTGAGAACTTCAAACGGTCCAACAAATCTCGGACTTAGCTTTCCTTTTACTCCGAACCGCATGACTCCGCGCATAGGCGAGACTTTCAAGAATACATGGTCCCCTTCAAAGAATTCAAGGGGGCGACGTCGAGCATCGGCATAACTCTTTTGTCGGCTTTGTGCTGTCTTCAACCGTTCATGAATCAACCGAACCTTTTGGACGATTTATTCAACCAGCTCCGGCCCAAGGATTTGCCGTTCTCCGACTTCGTCCCAGCAGATTGGTGACCTACACTTCCGCCCATACAAAGCCTCGTACGGAGCCATCTCGATGCTGGACTGATAACTGTTGTTGTATGCAAATTCGGCCAGCGGCAGGTAGACGTCCCAACTTGACTTCGAATCGATCACGCAGAGGCGCAATATGTCTTCTAGTATCTGATTCACTCGTTCCGTCTGACCATCGGTTTGTGGATGATAGGCTGAGCTGAACTTCAACTTGGTCCCCATCGCCAACTGAAGGATCTCCCAGAAACGCGAGATGAATCGCCCGTCCCGATCTGATACTATAGAAACTGGCACTCCGTGCAGCCAGACTATCTCGTCAAGGTAGGTCTGGGCGAGGCGATCGGCGTTCCAAGTACTTTTGATGGCAATGAAGTGTGCAGACTTGGTTAACCGGTCGACGATAACCCAGATTGCGTCGTTCCCCCGTTGTGTCCTTGGCAGGCCAACAATGAAATCCATGCAGATGTGCTCCCACTTCCATTCCGGGATAGCAAGATTTTGTATCTCCCCGCCCGGCCTCTGATGCTCTGCTTTCACCCTTTGACAAGTTATGCATTGGGACACAAAGAGTGCAACATCTTTCTTCATGCCGTGCCACCAGAAGGTCGTTCGGAGGTTCTTATACATCTTCGTGCTCCCGGGATGGATCATATAGGCTGTGTAATGAGCTTCCGCAAGGATCTCCTTTCTAAGTTCTGAATCATCGGAGACGCATAGCCTTCCTTTCACCCGCAACGCTCCATTTTTATCTACTGCAAAGTCCTTCGCCTTCCCCGCTAGAATCTGCTCGTGCATCTTCCTTAGGAAAGGGTCGTCTTTCTGAGTAGATGTGACCCGCTCTATTAGGTTGGGTACGAATCGCATTTGAGCGACCCGCGCGCCACGATATCGAATTCGGAGTTCGATGCCCATCTCTTCTAAGTCCCTTCGTAACCTGCGATCGACTGACAGAGATCCAACGAAGATCCGACTCAAAGCATCCGCTACAACGTTCCCTTTTCCAGGCGTGTAGTCTATCGTCAAGTCGTAATCTTTTATCAATTCTAGCCAACGGCGCTGACGAAGGTTGAGGTCCGTCTGGGTGAATAGGTACTTCAAGCTCTTGTGATCAGTATAAATTCGGCAAGGCACTCCATAAAGGTAGTGTCGCCACAATTTCAGGCCAAAGACAATTGCCGCTAATTCCAGGTTGTGTGTAGGATAATTTTTCTCGTGCTTCTTTAGTTGCCTGGAGGCATAGGCTATCACTCGATCTTGCTGCATAAGTACACACCCCAAGCCTTGCCCGGACACGTCGCTAAATATTTGGAATCCCGAGATCTCGTCTGGTAGTGCAAGTAATGGGGCAGAGGTGAGGCGATGCTTTAACTCTTTAAACGAAGCTTCGCAGTCGGCGGACCACTCAAATGCGACTCCCTTTTGTGTGAGGCGAGTCAGAGGTAGTGCAAGTTTGGAAAAATCCTTCACGAACCGTCTGTAGTAGCCCGCTAGCCCGAGGAAGCTTCGAATCTCGCTAACGGATGCAGGTCGCTTCCACTCGACAATGGCCTCCACCTTCTTCGGATCGACTGAGATGCCTCCCGCAGAAATGATGTGCCCGAGGAAAGATACACTACTTAGCCAGAATTCACACTTACTCAGTTTAGCATATAGTTGGTTGTCCCGAAGAGTTTGTAGCACGGTCCGCAAGTGCTCTGCATGTTCTTCCTCACTCTTCGAATACACCAAGATATCATCGATGAATACTACTACAAACTTATCGAGATAGGGCCGGAACACAAGGTTCATTAAACTCATAAAGGCAGCGGGTGCATTGGTTAGTCCGAACGGTATCACCAGGAACTCATAATGGCCATAGCGAGTTCGAAAAGCTGACTTTGGCACATCGTCTGGCTTGATCTTTAGTTGGTGATAGCCCGAACGGAGGTCGATTTTAGAGAATACCGTGGCAGCTTGCAACTGATCGAAAAGATCGTCTATTCTTGGAAGAGGATACTGGTTACGAATGGTTGCTTTATTCAATTCTCGATAGTCGATGCAGAGCCGCAACGAGCCATCCTTTTTCTTTACGAATAGTACAGGCGCACCCCACGGAGATACACTAGGCCGAATGTATCCTCGATCTAGCAAGTCTTGCAACTGTACTTTAAGCTCCTTCAATTCTGCCGGGGCCATTCGATACGGCGTCTTGGAAATTGGTCAATTTTCTGGGAATGTGTCTATAGTGAACTCTGTCTCTCGATCGGGCGGCATGCCTGGCAACTCGTCGGGAAACAAATCAGGAAAATCCGCCACAACGGGAATAGACTCAACGTTTGCGCAATCTTGCCGAGTGTCTCGAACGGACGCTAAGTACCCTTCGCAGCCGGAGTGAATCATCCGTCGAGCAGACATTGCTGAGATCACCATGCAGGTATTCGACGCCTTCGACTCAGGACTGCACGTGAAGAGAAACTCGATCTCGCCGGGCAAACGAAACACGACTTCCTTTTTCGTACAGTCGATTGTAGCTGAACAAGCGCCGAGCCAATCCATCCCCAGAATAAGATCGTAGTCCCTTATGTCTAGAACTATCGCATCTAATGACAATCTCCGTCCCCCGATGCAAATGTTACCTTCACGACAGACTAAGCGAGCCGATAAATCTACGCCCGAAGGAGTGCTAACACTTAGGTTTAAGCCTAGCGGTGTCATAGGGAATGTGTGTTCGGCGGCAAAATCCGCCGAAATGAAGCTATGTGTTGCACCAGAATCAAACAATACTCGAGCAGGTACATTATTAAAAAGTAATATACCTGACACCGTCGTGTTCGATGCAAGTGCCTCATCCCGAGTCAAAGCATAGACTCGTCCCAGAGCGTTTTGCGGTGCCTGGTTCGCTCGTTGAGTTTGCCCCTGACCCTGAGCTGAGTCATTATTCTACTGCGGACGGTGTGAAGATGGATCGTTGGAACGGGTTGGACAATTACGAGCAATGTGGCCCATCTTGCCATAATTGAAACATCCTCCTTTGCTCGCGCGACATTCGCTGACGTGGTGTCCTGGCTTGCGGCAGTAGGCACAATTTTGTCCTTGCCTCTTTCCTTGATTCGAGTCTTGGGAGCCGCCGTTGTTGTTGTGGCGCTTATGCGTGTTGTTTCCTCCTGTGTTGGCAGGACGCTTGTGATTGTAATTTTGCACAGCGCCGGTGCGAACTGGAGGATACTGCGACTCTAGGGACAGTGCATGATTCAAGGACTCCCGCATGGTACGATATTGAGTCACTACGACGTGAGCACGGATAGAAGGTCGTAGTCCGAGCTCGAACTTTCGTGCACGACTTTCGGCATCGGCGAGCTGAGACTTGGCAAATTTTGCAAGTCGGTTGAACTCTGAAGCGTATTGACGCACCGTCATGTCTCCCTGCTTCAGTAGCGCAAACTCGTCTTCCTTTTCGCGACGGACGGCGGGTGGAAGGTATTCCTCCATGAAGGCCTTGCGAAACACGGACCAGGAGATAGCCGTTGTGCCACCTTCACTCAAAATAGCTTGCTTGTGCACATCCCACCAATCATGTGCATTTTGTCGGAGCTGAAGCTGGGCACATGCCACTTTTTTGGTCTCGTCTAGGCACAGCGCTTCAAAGTGGTCCTCCAACTCGACCAGCCAGTCCATCGCTAAGGAAGGGTCCTCGGTGCCTTTAAACGTAGCACGGCACATCTTCTTAAATTCTGATATCGACACGATTGACCCATTCTCGCCTGAGGGTAAGGTACCCTGGGAATTCTGCGGTCCGGTGGCTTCAGCAACTATAGGCACGGTTGCGGGGGCGGATGCAGAATGATTGTTGGCTCGGAAGTCGTTTCTTGAAAAGAAAGTAACTTGTATTAGTCTCAAGGTATATTATGGACTCACTGTATGGAACGTATCTCATTTTGGCCAAGCGAATTCAAGGGTCTACTCGGAAGGAACAAGGTCCTCTTTAGAAACTTTCTTTGTGAGATCAAAGGATCTGAAGCATGCTCTGATACCAATATGTCACGCCCCGATTTCGGCTAATCGATAATCGTCCCCCGGGCGTGATGCCGTACACGCGTAGGGCGCACGTGCACAAGGCCTTGGGCATAAGGATATTCTTTAGAACAATGCAACAGAGTAGACATATAAGATAACACAAGGTTGAGGCATAGAAAAGTTTCTCTTTTATTCATAATGAACATCTTTTTACATCGCTTGACTCAAAAGTATAAAATGCCCCACGGGCTTACAAACTTGGACGCAAAATGAGATAGCCGATCCATACATTATGTCCCTTTACATAGATTTAAAAACACAAAATACCTTGGGTGCGAGTAAGCACCATCGCCTTAGCGATATTCAGCAACGGAGAGAGTGAAAGGCTTTTAGCTTGAGCCTCCAAAAGTCTTGGCTACGAACCGCCAAGGATCCCAAAAGTCCGGAGAGAACTTCAGCTCCTCGCCGCGTTGCCTTGCGCCGGGGAACCTGCTACAACGAGGGTCAGTACTTCGAAAAGTACTGGTGAAGGCTAGCTGCTCAACTTTACCAAGCTCATGAGATGAGATCTAATGAGTATGCTACAATTATGTGCTTAGGTGGGTTTCTATTCTTGCCTAGTTCAGATTTCATTTAGCAGGTATGCAAGAACAAAATAACATAACTCCACATGCCACCGTTCGGTGACTTTACCTGTACCGTCTGAACCACCTGTACCACTTACCATAGCCTTCCCTGTCACGAAGACATAGTTAGTCTGCACAGTTTAAATATACACAATATCTTTCTTTGTTGTTTAGGAGCCATCATAGGTTTAGTCTGGGCTGGCAGCGACGCTTGCAGCGCGGGTAGCTAGCCCCGCTACAATTCTCCGCTCCCTTTGCTAACTCATTAAAGCACGACTAAGAAAGTAGATTCCGCCCGGGTCGAAACGGCACGGTGCCCCGGTAACCGTTCGCAGGAACCTGGATCCCTTGTGCACAAGAATTCTCATGACCATTTCTATGAACCGAACTTCATAGATTTACTTACTAGCGATTTAAAGAACATCATGTACGAAACTGCTTTACTGTACTATCACAATCAACCAACAAGTTATATGAAATAACATGCAGCAGTTTATGGAAGAACACTTTGAACTATCAATAAATACCAGCCCATTAAACACCCAACGAACATGCATGCATCAATGAATTTATGCAAGGTTTTGTATGACAAGCAATGGGTGTTCCAAGCCTACTTCTTATCTTATCTTGTTATCCAACTTGTTACTTAATTGGTATCGTTTGATTGAATGCACAACTGAGTCAATTTTATTATGGACGGAGCCCTTGGAAAGAAGGTGCTTATCGAAATAGAGCCACTCACAAGTTGGTTGAATAGGAAGAAGAAGGAGAGATCTCTAAGACTCCGCTCGCGCGTCGTCTACACGATCACCTGCACGCACCAACGGATGATCAATACCTCCTGCTTCGGTCTCCAAGGCTCAATACGAAATACGAAATCCTAAGAACGAAAGTAATGAAATCCATTGAAACCGTTCAAGAAAATGCAAGTCATAAAACCAACAAGAAAGCAACCAAGCGGCACAAAAACGGACAAGAAACCAACGCAACGGAAAGGCCCCTCTCGACTCTGCCGCCGAGTCCATCCTCGAGGCACAATCCATTGTATATGGGACCTGATTCCGAAGAAACTAATCCATAACGAGGAAAGGATCTTAATTCAATCTGTCCCGTTCGGACGGTCGTAAGTATTTCTTGGCCGCGTTTCCCGAGTAGGGGGAACGGGGCATTACACATATTACCTCTGAGCAAACCTTCCAGGTTCGACTATCGATTATCATGTCCATATTATCTCTGATATCGGTTGTCATCTCAACTTAGCATCCGTACTTAATTCTAAGTACGCCAGTGGTGTTAAGTTCACAAAAGTTTGCCATATTATCTCTGAGCAAACCTTCCACGTTCGGCTATCAATTATCATGTCCATATTACCTCTGATATCGGCTGTCATCTCAACTTATTACCTATACTTAAATTTAAGTAAGCCAATGGTGTTAAGTCCACCAAACTTGCCACCTCTGGCAAGTTATATTTCAAACTTATTACTTGCACTATCGCGCGCAAGAAGTAATAGTCCACCAAAAATTCTCCAGTGGGATATCCTCATGATCATACCTAACCTCTCGATATGGCTATTGATCAGCTCACATCTACGTCACCACTGAGTTGTCATTCTCACCTCCTCCCCAGTAGAGTTTGCCATGTCTTTCGCACCTCTGAGCAAACCTTCCGGGTTTGGCTGTCGATCATTACGTCCACAGTACCTCTGATATCGATTGTCGTCTAAACTTATCACATGTACTTAAATTTAAGTGCACCAATGGTGTTAAGTCCACCAAACTTGCCACCTCTGGCAAGACCTGTTTCGAACTTATTACTTGCACTCTCGTGTACAAGAAGTAATAAGTCCACAAAAAAATCCTCCAGTAGGATGTCCTCAATCCAAGGGATATTACGTCTCTTCACTTTCCCCAGCAGAGTGAATCTATCACCACAAAAAACGGTCACGTCCACATTACCTCTGTCCTATTTTTCTTTATCCCCACAGAGTCATATCTTTCCATGTCCATATTACCTCTGAGTAAGATATTTCTAAAACTTTTCCATGTCCATATTACCTCTGAGTAAAGTTCTGCTATTTGACTTTCTACTATCACGTTCGCATAACCCCTGATAGTGCTAGTCGTTTCAGCTTATTATCCGTACTTAAGGTACGCCATGGGTAATAAGTTCATAACTCAAGAGTTTGCCATGTCCATATTACCTCTGAGCAAATATTCTTGCCCATCGACTTCCTACGACCACGTCCATAATACCTCTGATGGTGTCAGTCATTTCAACTTATTATCCGTACCCAGTCTTAGGTACGTCATGGGCGGAGCATTCCTCAGGTCCGCTTGCACACTCTCGCAGTGACTATCTCGTTAGACGCTAGCCATGTACCTATTACCTCTGAGCTATTGTCCCACCAATCTTCCCAGCGAAACAGTCCTCAGGTCCACTTGCACACTCTCACAGTGGCCACTCAAAAACCAATCTCGTTAGACTCTAGCCATGTTCACATTACCTCTGAGCTATCGTCCTACCAATTTTCCTAGCGGATCAATCCTCAGGTCTATCTTCATTCTCGGATAGACCACACTCAACAAACCACTCCCCAGTGAGTATCCCAGATATTAGTTCACGTCCATATTACCTCGGAATTACCGTCCTAATATTTCTCCTCGAGAGTTTGCCATGTCCATGTGACCTCTGAGCAAACTTCTCCCTACGACTATCATCAGTCGTCGTCTAAACTTATCACCCGTACTTAATTCTAAGTACGCCAGTGGTGTTAAGTCCACAAAACCCACCACGTCCATATTACCTCTGGTTGGGCTTGCTTTAAACTTATTACTTGTACTCCAGTGCGCAAAAGGTAATAGGTCCACCAAAGATCCCCTAGCGGGACATACTAAAATATCATGATTTTTTACCACATCCACATTATCTCGGAGTAAGATATTTTTAGAACTTTTCCATGTCCATATTACCTCTGAGTAAAGTTTTTCTCTTCAACTTTCTACTATCACGTTCATATAACCCCTGATAGTGTCAGTCATTTCAACTTATTATCTGTACCTGGTCTTAGGTACGCCTTGGGTAATAAGTCTACTAAAATTCTCCAAGAGAATGGAATGTACTACCCCGTACATATCACCTCTAGCAGTATATTCATTCCCATGTCAAAACTCTCTTTCATGCTTCTTTTTCAAAGTATTTCAAAACTTGTTCAAGTTTTAAAAACTTTGAAGGCGGTCTTGTAGAAGCATAAAAAATGCTGAGAATTGTTCGCGTACATATATGAAGTCCCTTCCTGCGTAAAACAGAGCTTCAGAGCTGTACGTGTAAAAGTTTACGCTTCAAGACTGTTTGGCGTAAAGAGTTGTCCGCGTAAAATAGAGCTTCAAGGCTGCTTGGCGTAAAGAGCTGTCCACATAAAGCAGAGCTTCAGAGCTGTTTGGCATAAAAGGTTGCTATACCTTCCTACGTAAAGTTTAATGCAGCATAAAGTTGTATGAGGAACTCTTCGTACTCCTCAGATGAATCTGTCAGTCAAATCAGTGAACCTAACATCTGACAAAGTACTGCAGCTGTGATGATAATTTTGCATAGAGACCCAGGTCGTCATTTTGTGACATACTTTTGACACAAGTCGTTTTTACGCATTCAAAGGAAGATGGAGTCTTCTGAATACGCTGTCTATTCTATATTGGCAGAAATAAGTTTTTATGCTCAAGATAAAACAAAATCAGATGCCACGTCAAAAGCTATTTCTTGTACAGAGCTCGAGGCATATCTCTGCATTTAATGCACGAGATTTTGTTCTATTTGTCATGACTGGGGAAAGCTAAGACTGTGACTAATACGCTCACATCACCATCCTTGCATTTTATGCCAACCAGACTATTTTTAACTATAGGAGTACGCCGTATGCTATATCCTCAAAATACGCCAACACGGCTATAATTGCAAATGTACGTGATAAGGCTATTTAGCCCAGAGTACGCTCAAGACCTCAATCGTGATGGATAATTGGCTATTTTATGCTCACATCACCATCCTTGCATTTTACGCCAACCAGGCTATTTTCAACTATAAGAGTACGCCGTATGCTATCTCCTCGAAATACGCCAATACAGCTATAATTGTAAAGGTACGTGATAAGGCTATTTAGCCCAGAGTACGCTCAAGACCTCAGTCGTGATGGATAATTGGCTATTTTACGCTCACATCACCATCCTTACATTTTACGCCAACCAGGCTATTTTTAACTATAGGAGTATACCGTATGCTATCTCCTCGAAATACGCCAACACGGCTTGTCACGACCCGCACCCGGAATTGGGGCACGAGTACGCGGGTACGTCCAGCCTACGCCGCAGCATCGACGGTAGAATGCTGTCAAGGTTATGATACTATCTAGCCAATCTCACACAAGCATCCAATCTCCATAAGGAGGCACGGATGACACAAAATAATACGAACACATACTCAATCACATGACTACAGCACGATAAGATATCGAACAAATAAAATTAAATACAACACAAGTCTAAATGTAATAATCTAACTCAACAATATCCATGACTCATAAAAATGCCGGAGACAAATCCGGTACCAAATAGTCTGCTAAAAGAACTAACTAGGAGATTAGTGATTCCGGCTAGACCTCCCGGAATCACAACTGAACTACCAAATCTGCAGCTACTCACCATATGGTCCATAAAGTGTCGGACACCGGTCCTCTAAGGCATAGTCTGGAAAAATATTTCCAATCAGGAAGGAGCAAAGTACAATCTCAAACAATAGTTCCATTTAATTGATAAGGACTATAAAAGCAATAAACAGATGATGCTAGATACTGAGAAGACAGTGAATAAATGCAATGGCAAAATAAAGGAGACAGGCAATGTAAAGAGACAGGCAATAGGCAATATGATACAGTCATTGCATATATGAAATGAAAAGAACAAGGTACAGTATCATATACGGGTGATGTAGTATATGATTTAAAATAGAGAACTGTAATTTATTCTAAGTGTTTGAAATAGTAGTTTCGAAATACGATCGGCTTAGGAACATGTACGAGAGCTATAGGGCCTGGCTAATCATATGTGAAGAGCATGATTAACACTTACATTGTTCTATACTGTATAAAGGGTATGATCACATTTCTTACTAACTACTTCTCCGCCCCCAACTAGTACTGTGGATCCAACCATGATACGTCACGATACACGAGCAAGTCCAATCTATCATGTACGATGTCTAATATACATGTCGTGTACAATGTCAAACGATAATCAATGTAACATCTCATGACTACAGATCCAAGCTATATACTAGTCCGTGTAGCACAGTGTCAAGGATTCAGATGTAACATTTCTAGATTACTGAACTTATAGAAATTATCAAGGAATTGGAAATTATCAGAGAATGTACTTGTCTTGGGTCCTTAGCTGGTAAATATTGATGTCATGTTCCAGAGTATCGCCTGGATGAACCAACAGTCCTATAGACATATCATAAATATCATACTTGTATCAGATGCTACACTAACACACAATCAAAAACATCGAACTCAGGGCCGTGCCAGGTATGGCACTAGTCAACTAGGGTCATCTAGTATATTCACCAATTAAACATATTATTAATAATTAAATATAATACATATATATGGTTATTCCAAAGTATATACAAAATAGGTATAACTATATGTACATAAGTGGAAATATATATTATTTATGTTTATGTGAAAGAATATACATAACTCCCATTATAAGAATATATGTATTTATACATATATATAAACTAATATACATACATGTACCAAAATACATATTAACTTAACTATATATATATATATATATATATATATATATATATATATATATATATATATATATATATATATATATATATATATATATATATATACATATATACCAAAATAATTATATATATACTACGTATTTATATACATCAAAATACATATTAACATTTACGATTTAATACGTATACACAATATATATATATTGAATACATATATATATAAGTAGAGAAATACGCGAGATATATATATATATATATATATATATATATATATATATATATATATATATATATATATATATATATATATATATATATATATATATATATATATATATACATATATATACAGATACGCGTATATATATAAATCATATATACACTAATAAAAATATGCTATATACATACATTAACATATATATACCAATATGTATTTATACTAAAATACATTCTAATACTCGTATACACACATACACAAATATATGTATACGTATTTATATACATATATATATATATATATATATATATATATATATATATATATATATATATATATATATATATATATATATATATATATATATATGCAAAGGAGGGAAAGGGGAGAGAAGCTCACAGTGGCTTGGCCGGAAATGGAGTAGCTGGTGGTCGGCTGGCTGGCCGGGCCGGACGGGGAGCTTGGTGGTGAAGTCGGAGGGAATGTGATCTGCGGGGTCGGCTCGCCGGGAAAGGAGCAGGGAGCGGTCGGAATAGGAGGCTCGCCGGACAGTGTAGCGGACTGTCGGCTGTGCGTGGAGGAGTTACAACTGTGCGGGGCTCGAACTCGGCCGGAGATGGGAAAGAGGGAGGAGCAGCGTGGCAGGAACGAGCCGGAGTAGCAGTGTCGAGGTCGGCTGGCTCACGGTGGACGGGGGACTCGACTGGGGAGTTCGTGGCCGGTGCCGGAGTCGCAGGGAGGGGGAACGGCTGAGGTCAGATGGTCGGCCACGGGGAAACTCGAGCGTGGGGGAGGAGTTGCACAGGCCGGCGCTAGCAGCAGGCCGGAGCTGCAGCCAGCGGGACAATGGGGGAGGTCGGCTCGAATGTCAGTTTGGAGGGAACTCGACTGGGTCGAGTCTGTCGACCGGAGCTGTGGGGTCGGGCTCGGCCGCTGGGCTGACGGGTGGTGCAGTGGAGGTCGGAGCAGCCAACGCCGGTCGAGTCGAGGCAGCACTTGTCGGGGTCGGGATCAGTCGGCCGGCCGGTGAACGGTGGGTGGTGAGGTTTTCCCCCCTTCTAATTTCAAAAACTTAAGGAAAGAAGAAGAAGGGAAGAAGAAGAAGAAGAGAAAAGAGAAGGAGAAGGGAAAGAAATTCCTACGTTGGAGTGAGGAAGGAGGAGAGAGAGAGGTGGGGGCTTGTGAGGAGGTGGGGAAACCTATGTTTTTGGGGATTAGGGCTTGTGATGGGAAGGGTGATGATGTGACTTTAAATAGGGGGAGAGGGTGTGTGAATGAAGGGTGAGGATTGACCCATTTAATGAATGGCCAAGATTAGACATGAAGGAATTCTTCATGTGGGAATGAGGTTATTGACTAGTCAATGTTGGGCTTCTCCATTTAGTTGAACCAATGGGGTGTCGACACCTAATACAAATTTGCAAATTAGCCCCCTTAAATTTAGGTATTTGCACAGACGCATAAAATGACAAAAATTTGGCGGGCGATTCGGTGTCTGGTATTTTGTAGGGTCAGGGGGCGCTGTATGTTTGGTATGGGCTCAAATAGCAGGGCACTGAAATTTAATCAGGATTTACGGAATCGGTTAAAATGGTATCCTCAAATTAATTAGGAATAAATGCAAGCTGTGTTCTAAATTTAATTAGGAGTACTTGGGGCCAAAATTAGGTCGGGTCATCAATATCATTAGTGAAGAAGACTCAGAACAGAATATTTCCCTAATTTGGGTCGCACGAAAAATAGGTCAAGATTGCCTCCAATTTCGATTGGAACGCACAACGATACAAAGTTGGAATTTATTTTAGAAATTAAATAACGTCCGCGACGAATATTGTGCGGCTAAAATGAAGCAGAAGAGAGCATAGTTATGGGTTGCAAAAATAGCAGAAGGGAAGGCAGGTACGTCTAGGGCAAGGTTGTGAAATTTATTGGGAGGCAAAATCTAGGGTAGCGCTCCAAATATCGAAGCAAGGGCAGGACGCAATAATTAAATAAATTACGGTAGTTAATTACAACCTCCAATAAATTAATTCTAAATAAAATAATTAACCACATAATCCCATAATTCGGACAGGTGTTCATCTACTGGGCTTCTAGGTCAAGTCTACCAGCTCAAACATAAATGAACACTGTATATAATACTATATTTAATTACACATCTCACATAATTATTTAAATTAAAAATACTATCATGCAATTACTTAATTGTAACTACCATAATATTAAATATTATAAAAAGTCAAAAATACCCCTGTTTTCGGAACGTGGTAGTGACAAGTCTACCCTCCTTAAAAGAATTTCGTCCTCAAAATTTAAAATCCTCATAGTAGCGTTTATTCATACACATTATTATTTTTCCTCAAAGTTTAAATTCATCAACCACGAAATCAGGTAATAATCCACAATGTCTTTTCACAATTTTCAAAAATTCTGAAATTATTGCATTCCTGAAAAATTCTCGAAATAAAATCAAAGCCCATTTTTATCAAAAAAATTCCCCAAAATTTTTAGTTAATAATTCAATACTCAGAATTTAATATCCACTCCTCTAATTTGATTTTAATCAATGCACATATAGAAAATGTAAATCTCGTCCCAAAAAGTTTGAATTCAAACATTAATCCATCAATGATTTTATTCCTCGATTTCCTCTTTCCTCAAAATGCTCAACAATGCGATACTTATGGATTCTCCAAATGCAACATCCAAATATAAAAATTTAAAAATTTTATAACTTGCAATCAAATAATTATAATGATAATCTCCTTAATTTCCTCGAATTCTAATGATAACCTCAATCATATCATATCCTTCCTAAAATTAATAAATCATCAATTCTGTCATGTTAAATTCTTGACCCTTTATTTAAATCGATGTTTATCCTCGAATTTTAATCATCTTGTCTCTCTCTTGTCAAGTCATAACCCCTTCAGGAATCTTCGTCATGGTCAAACCCCGATAATCATGGTCTGAGAAAATTCTACCTACAGTCATTCACTATGCAATCTAAGGAAAATATATACGGTCATGGCGTCCTTTGTCATGGTATTGCAGTCTCTGTTAGGGTGTACTACTAACTACATTCTAATAAGAAAATCATGCATACAACTATGGTACTAAGGAATTAATCAATCAATCAAATAGAGAGGGACAGAAGGAAGGAAAGAACAGAACCTGCAATCACATTACCTGCAGTATCGGTCTCCTCGACCGTCATCGCAAATGCCCCACCCTGCTGGGGTGGTTCCCTTTGCGGGTGCTGAGCAATATACGGTTCCACGGGTAGCCTAACTGGATCTCTATAATTTGGAGCTGCGCACTGGCCGGGAAGATAAGGGGCTAGAAGACAATCCCTTACTCGATGTCCTGCAGCACCGCAGTGCAAACAAAGTCCTAGCCTCGTTCTACAGCTCTCCCAAAGGTGACCTGGCTTCTTACAGAAATGACAAGTCTGCTGTGTCTCTCTTGGAGGCTGCTGCTGATCCTGCTGAATACGAACTGGTGCCTGGTACTGTTGTTGATACTGATACGCCCATGGATGTTGCTGAATATGAATTGGTGCCAGGTACTGGTGTGGATGCTGAAATGCCCATGGCTGAATATGAACTGGTACTTGGTACTTCTGTGGGTCCTGAATACGGGGATGCTTGGCCGGTCCTGTGCTACCATTCGTATCTCCAAAAATATTGTGACTCCTCTTAGGCCTGAGATCCAGATCCTCTTCTACAATCTGGGCATCCATCAAGATACCCTCAAAGGTAGTGGTACGACGACCAGAAGTACGCGACCTAATCTCTCTCGTCAGTCCCTTTCTAAACTTTTGGGCTCGATCTCCTGGGTCCTGAATCATAGACGATGCAAAATGGCTCAATCTACAGAATTCTGCAGCGTACTCGTCGACCGACATGTTTCCTTAAACCAAGTCATGAAACTGACTTTCCAAGGTTCCAAATGACACGTCGGGAAAGAACTTCTCCTTGAAGAGCTCCTTGAATGTCTCCCAAGTAAGTCCTTGTGCAGTAATTCTCGGCTCCGTGCGATACCACGTGAGTGCGATATCGAACATCTGACTGCCAGCGGCTTCTATCTGCAAGCACTCCGGAATCTGGGTCAATTGCAGGCTCCTCTCTATGTCCTCTAGCCAGTCGTCAGCGTAGAGTATCCCTTCGGTGCCTTTGAACTCTCGAGACATCATCCTTTTGAAGTCCACTATAGTGCCTGAACTCTGCTGCTGTTGGCCAGGAAACTGCTGGTATTTTGCTACTCTCTCCAAAGCTTGGAGAGTCACCTGGTGAGCATTCTCCATGTTTTCTCTCATCAGCTCGGTTTGTGCCTGGTGCGCTTCTGCTTGCACCCTCTGAGCCTCAGCTTGAACTCGCTGAGCGTCTGCCGTCACTCTCTGGGCATCTACAATGCCCTGGATCAAGGTAAACATCTGTGCCCCGTCAATGGACAAACCTCCGGAAATCAGAGTCGGTGGAAGAGGAAGGTTGTCCGTCACAACTGCGGCAATCCTCTGGACAGGTGGGGGAGGAGGATCCCCGAAAAGTGCAGATACTCCCACATGTATCGGAGATGTAGGAGGAACTACGGCTGTCGGTCCCTCAGGTGGAGAGGTGGCAGACCCCTCTAAAGTTGATGCTCCCACTCTCATAGACCGTGTCTTCGGCGATATCCTGAAGACAGATCCCAAAGAATCAATTAAGGCAAAATGCGATATCATCAAGGAAGGACAGTAAAGTTCTAAAGAAGCAACATTCAAGATAAATAGATTGGAATAACATTCCTAGTTGTGATTGCATAGGTCAATGATGCATCCATGGTTTGATACCTCTATCCCTCTAAGTACCACAGTTCTACTACAAGCACACTCACTGCTAGTTTTCTTACCTACTGCAATCGCTGATACTAGTTATTCTTATCACTCAAGTGCATATCAAATACAACACATCATACTAAGTACTGCTCCCTCTAATACAATCCTAGATGAACACCCAAGCCAGTTTGCAGTGAAATCTCAATCATGCTCAAGCCAACAGATCCTTACACATGCATCTTATCTACTTATATACTAATATATATCTCCCACTATAAAATTTTTATCCTCAAATAAATTTCTCAAAATAACTCCTCGAATAATTTTAAAGTAAAATGTATATACTTTCCTCAAGGTCAATTATTCAAATACTGAACGAAAATTTTATAACTTAAAATCCTTACAGCTTTGTCTAGATTCATTGAATTGAATCTGAATCCTCAAAAATTTTAATAACATAATATCTCAACTCCTCAAAATTCTTAAAAATTTAAATTCATTTTCAATCCTCAAATTATAATTTAAATCCACCTTTTGTAGTCCAATAGCTCTAATGTTATCTTTCTCACTGTCCTCATCGACATGTGTCATCAAACAATACCATAAATTAGTCCGTAGATTCATCTTGATACGAAATCAAACTCTATAATGAAACCAAGATCCTAAATTTAATAACTGATCAACAATAAATAAATTTCAATATCAACAAGTGAGAATGGACGGAATTAAGGGAAATGTTTTAAATTGGAAATTATAACAAGATTCTCAGGGGTCATCCCAGGAATCTCTCAAGGAATTATGATTGAGTATTCGCTCTCATCCTAGTATCATATGTACTAGATTCTATCGCAGGCACGCAGTAGTATAACAAAGATGCTACACTACCACGACATCACACAACTCGCAAAGTCTGACCTGCATGGGCCACCACTAAAAATGTGTCATGACCCGCACCCGGAATTGGGGCACGAGTACGCGGGTACGTCCAGCCTACGCCGCAGCATCGGCGGTAGAATGCTGTCAAGGTTATGATACTATCTAGCCAATCTCACACAAGCATCCAATCTCCATAAGGAGGCACGGATGACACAAAATAATACGAACACATACTTAATCACATAACTACAGCACGATAAGATATCGAACAAATAAAATTAAATACAACACAAGTCTAAATGTAATAATCTAACTCAACAATATCCATGACTCATAAAAATGCCGGAGATAAATCCGGTACCAAATAGTCTGCTAAAAGAACTAACTAGGAGATTAGTGATTCCGGCTAGACCTCCCGGAATCACAACTGAACTACCAAATCTGCATCCACTCACCATATGGTCCATAAAGTGTCGGACACCGGTCCTCTAAGGCATAGTCTGGAAAAATATTTCCAGTCAGGAAGGAGCAAAGTACAATCTCAAACAATAGTTCCATTTAATTGATAAGGACTATAAAGCAATAAACAGATGATGCTAGATACTGAGAAGACAGTGAATAAATGCAATGGCAAAATAAAGGAGACAGGCAATGTAAAGAGACAGGCAATAGGCAATATGATACAGTCAGTACATATATGAAATGAAAAGAACAAGGTACAGTATCATATACGGGTGATATAGTATATGATTTAAAATAGAGAACTATAATCTATTCTAAGTGTTTGAAATAGTAGTTTTGAAATGTGATCGACTTGGGAACATGTACGAGAGCTATAGGGCCTGGCTAATCATATGTGAAGAGCATGATTAACACTTACATTGTTCTATACTGTATAAAGGGTATGATCACATTTCTTACTAACTACTTTCCCGCCCCCAACTAGTACTGTGGATCCAACCATGACACGTCACGATACACGAGCAAGTCCAATCTATCATGTACGATGTTTAATATACATATCGTGTACAATGTCAAACGATAATCAATGTAACATCTTATGACTACAGATCCAAGCTATATACTAGTCCGTGTAGCACAGTGTCAAGGATTCAGATGTAATATTTCTAGATTACTGAACTTATAGAAATTATCAAGGAATTGGAAATTATCAGAGAATGTACTTGTCTTGGGTCCTTAGCTGGTAAATATTGATGTCCTGTTCCAGAGTATCGCCTGGATGAACCAACAGTCCTATAGACATATCATAAATATCATACTTGTATCAGATGCTACACTAACACACAATCAAAAACATCGAACTCAGGGCCGTGCCAGGTATGGCACTAGTCAACTAGGGTCATCTAGTATATTCACCAATTAAACATATTATTAATAATTAAATATAATACATATATATGGTTATTCCAAAGTATATACAAAATAGGTATAACTGTATGTACATAAGTGGAAATATATATTATTTATGTTTATGTGAAAAAATATACATAACTCCCATTATAAGAATATATGTATTTATACATATATATAAACTAATATACATACATGTACCAAAATACATATTAACTTAACTATATATATATATATATACATATATACCAAAATAATTATATATATACTACGTATTTATATACATCAAAATACATATTAATATTTACTATTTAATACGTATACACAATATATATATATATTGAATACATATATATATAAGTAGAGAAATACGCGAGATATATATATATATACATATATATACAGATACGCGTATATATATAAATCATATATACACTAATAAAAATATGCTATATACATACATTAACATATATATACCAATATGTATTTATACTAAAATACATTCTAATACTCGTATACACACATACACAAATATACATATACGTATTTATATACATATATATATATATATATATATATATATATATAAATGCAAAGAAGGAGGGAAAGGGGAGAGAAGCTCATAGTGGCTTGGCCGAAAATGGAGGAGCTGGTGGTCGGCTGGCTGGCCGGGCCGGACGGGGAGCTTGGTGGTGAAGTCGGAGGGAATGTGATCTGCGGGGTCGGCTCGCCGGGAAAGGAGCAGGGAGCGGTCGGAATAGGAGGCTCGCCGGACTGTACAGCGGACTGTCGGCTGTGCGTGGAGGAGTTGCAACTGTGCGGGGCTCGAACTAGGCCGGAGATGGGAACGAGGGAGGAGCAGCATGGCAGGAACGAGCCGGAGTAGCAGTGTCGAGGTCGGCTGGCTCACGGTGGACGGGGGACTCGACTGGGGAGTTCATGGCCAGTGCCGAAGTCGCAGGGAGGGGGAACGACTGAGGTCAGATGGTTGGCCACGGGGAAACTCGAGCGTGGGGGAGGAGTTGCACAGGCCGGCACTAGCAGCAGGCCGGAGCTGCAGCCAGCGGGCCGATGGGGGAGGTCGGCTCGAATGTCAGTTTGGAGGGAACTCGACTGGGTCGAGTCAGCCGACCGGAGCTGTGGGGTCGGGCTCGGCCGCCGGGCTGACGGGTGGTGCAGTGGAGGTCGGAGCAGCCAGCGCCGGTCGAGTCGAGCCAGCACTGGCCGGGGTCGAGATCAGTCGGCCGGCCGGTGAACGGTGGGTGGTGAGGTTTCCCCCTTCTAATTTCAAAAACTTAAGGAAAGAAGAAGAAGGGAAGAAGAAGAAGAAGAAGAGAAAAGAGAAGGAGAAGGGAAAGAAATTCCTACGTTAGAGTGAGGAGGGAGGAGAGAGAGAGATGGAGGCTTGTGAGAAGGTGGGAAAACCTAGGTTTTGGGGGATTAGGGCTTGTGATGGGAAGGGTGATGATGTGACTTTAAATAGGGGGAGAGGGTGTGAGGATTGACCCATTTAATGAATGGCCAAGATTATACATGAAGGAATTCTTCATGTGGGAATGAGGGTGTTGACTAGTCAATGTTCGGCTTCTCCATTTAGTTGAACCAATGGGGTATCGACACCTAATACAAATTTGCAAATTAGCTCCCTTAAATTTGGGTATTTGCACAGACGCATAAAATGACGAAAATTTGGCGGGCGATTCGGTGTCTGGTGTTTTGTAGGGTCGGGGGGCATTGTATGTTTAGTATGGGCTCAAATAGCAGGGCACTGAAATTTAATCAGGATTTACGAAATCGGTTAAAATAGTATCCTCAAATTAATTAGGAATAAATGCAAGCTGTGTTCTAAACTTAATTAGGAGTACTTGGGGCCAAATTTAGGTCGGGTCATCAATATCATTAGTGAAGAAGACTCAGAACAGAATATTTCCCTAATTTGGGTTGCACAAAAAATAGGTCAAGATTGCCTCCAATTTCGATTGGAACGTACAACGATACAAAGTTAGAATTTATTTTAGAAATTAAATAACGTCCGTGACGAATATTGTGCGGCTAAAATAAAGCAGAAGAGAGCATAGTTATGGGTTGCAAAAATAGCAGAATGGAAGGCAGGTACGTCTAGGGCAAGGTTGTGAAATTTGTTGGGAGGCAAAATCTAGGGTAGCGCTCTAAATATCGAAGCAAGGGCAGGGCGCAATAATTAAATAAATTACAATAGTTAATTACAACCTCCAATAAATTAATTCTAAATAAAATAATTAACCACATAATCCCATAATTCGGACAGGTGTTCATCTACTGGGCTTCTAGGTCAAGTCTACTAGCTCAAAGATAAATGAACACTGTATATAATACTATATTTAATTACACATCTCACATAATTATTTAAATTAAATATACTATCATGCAATTACTTAACTGTAACTACCATAATATTAAATATTATAAAAAGTCGAAAATACCCCTATTTTCGGAACGTGGTAGTGACACGGCTATAATTGTAAAGGTACGTGATAAGGCTATTTAGCCCAGATTACGCTCAAGACCTCAGTCCTGAAGGATCATTTGGCTTTTACGTCAACGAGACGGTCATTTGGCTTTTACGTCAACAAGACGATCATTTGGCTTTTACGCCAACAAGACGGCCATCTGGCTTTTACGCCAACAAGTCACAGTTTGGTCTTTTATGCCAACAAGACAGTCATTTGGCTTTTACGCCAACAAGACGGTCATCTGGCTTTTACGCCAACAAGTCACAGTTTGGTCTTTTATGCCAACAAGACAGTTATTTGGCTTTTACGCCAACAAGACAGTTATTTGGCTTTTATGCCAACCATCTTTACGCAGGGGCAGTTACCTACGTGGCTTGCATGCCATGATCTTCGAGAAGTAGTTATACGCGTTACCTTATAAAGGGATACGTGTCACACGCAGATTCAGAAGATTATTTGAACGTGGGTAGCAGTTATCATAACCGCAGCGTAAAGGAGGCAGTCTTCTTCACAGTTTGGCCTTTTACGCCAACAAAATAGTTATTTGGCTTCTACGCCAACCTGATATTTGGCTTTTACGCCAACCAGGCAGTTACTTGATTGATCTATATAAATAGACACCCCTACTCACAAGGTAAAAGGGGACGAAGGGAGTTAGTTGAATCATATTATATCATGTTTATATTACCTCTGAATAGATATGTTTAACTAATTTGAAGACAAGGATCAGAGAGAGGGACAAGACAGAGAGGGCAGAGTTAGTTGAATCATATTCTATCATGTTCATATTACCTCTGAATAGATATGTTTAATTAATTTGAAGAGAGAAGATGAGAGAAATCATATTCTATCATGTTCATATTACCTCTGAATAGATATATTTTCAATCCTACTTGCAACTTTCCTTTGACTGGTTTTGTCTTCAGTTCAGAGAAAGTTTGAAGCTTCTTCTACAACACTTCTTCATCATCGTGTGGTCCAAGGAACAAAGTGATCGACTGCAGATCAGACTTCTATAGCAATACTTCCCCAGAATCATTTTATTGTACTTAATATCCTCGTATAGGATTAATTGTACTCTTTTTCTTATTTGTAAGCAAAAGAAAGGTCTCGTATAAACCTATTTTTTATTTTGTTTATCCAAACACCACATAGGAATGGACAATCTTTTGTATTAGAAGTGGATGACATGGAACAGGAGATTGATGTTATAGTAGGTATTACTCTTGATTTTACTTTTTCTGCTGTGACATTATTTGATACGGGAGCCACCCACTCGTTTATATCTTCTAGTTTTACTGCCAAACACAATATTGCCACTATACCTTTACCTAGTTGTGTTAGAATTCTCACCGGAGGAAGAGTTGTACCTGTTAGTCGAATTTGTAGATCGTGTCCGGTAGTGATTCGTGGTAGAGAGATGAATGCCCGACTCTTAGTCCTCCCTATGCCAACTTTTGATATTATGCTTGGAATGGACTGGCTAAGCAACTACCACGCTTTCTTCGACTGTTTTGGAGGAAGCATTCTTTTTAAGGTACCAGGCCAGCCGAAACTTGAGTTTGCACGAGGATCCACAGAAGCCCTTGATGGTGTTCAGCTTATAATGGACGATGTTATCTATCACCCTATCATTTCAGAGTTTCAAGATGTCTTTTTAGAGGAATTGCCAGGACTACCTCCAGACAGAGACGTAGAATTCTCGATTGAATTGACACCAGGAGCAGCACCCATAGCGTCGCATGTTTATAGATTGGCGAAGAAGGAGATGGATGAGCTGAAGGCACAGTTGAAAGAATTAGAGGAGAAAGGTTTCATCCGGCCGAGTGCATCACCCTGGGGAGTACCAGTATTATTTGTATCAAAGAATGATGGGTCTGTGCGTATGTGCATCGACTACAGAGCCTTAAATGCAGTGACTATGAAGAATAAATATCCATTGTCGCATATTGATGACTTATTTGATCAGCTTAGTGGAGCCAAGGTATTCTCGAAGATAGACTTGAGATCGAGATATCACCAGGTGAAGGTACGGAAGTAGGACATCCCGAAGATCGCATTCAGAACAAGATATGGACACTACGAGTTTCTGGTCATGCCATTTGGGTTGACCAATGCCCCAGCCATCTTTATGGACTTGATGAATCAAGTATTCCATCAGTATTTGGATTAGTTCGTGGTCATCTTCATAGATGACATACTTGTCTATTCGAAGAGCCACGAGGAGCACGAAAAGCACCTGCGGATCGTCCTAGAGACCTTAAGGAGAAAGCAGTTATATGCGAAGCTCAGTAAATATGAGTTTTCTTGGACAGAGTCTCATTTCTTGGGCACGTCGTTATGTGAGATGGTATTTCTGTTGACCCAGAGAAAATCTCGGTAGTCGAGACATGGCCCGTTCCTAAATCAGCATCGGAGGTGAGGAGTTTCCTTGGACTTACAGGATATTACCGACAGTTCGTGGAGAACTTCTCAAGAATAGCAGCGCCTATGACTCGGTTGACGTGCAAGGATCAAGAGTTAGTATGGACCGACGAGTATCAAGCCACTTTCGAGGAGTTGAAGAAGCGATTGACCACAGCGCCAGTATTGACTATTCCATCAGGATCAGGAGGTTATGTGATTTACAGTGACACATCAGAAAAAGGCTTGGGATGCGTGTTGATGCAATATGGCAAGGTGATTGCATATGCATCTAGACAGTTATGAGTACATGAGAAGAATTATCCAACTCAGACTTGAAACTTGCAGCCATGGTTTTTTCTCTGAAGCTATGGAGACATTACTTATATGGGGAACGAGTGAAGATCTATACCGACCACAAAAGTCTCAAGTATGTCTTCACACAGAAGGAGTTAAATATGAGACAACGACGGTGGCTTGAGTTGATGAAGGATTTTGAGATAGAGCTGCATTATCACCCAGGCAAGGCTAACGTGGTAGCAGACGCGTTAAGCCAAAAACCAGTGGCTTACTTCTTGACGACGCAGAGGGAGTTATTGGAGGACTTGCAAGAGCTTGGCATAGAAGTGATATTACCCAGAGCAGATGGGACATTAGCCAACTTATAAGTACAGTCATCACTAGTAGAGAGGATCAAGAAAGCTTTGCCTACGAACACCAAATTCAGGAAATTGAAAGAAAGGACAGAGGCCAAAGAGCAGATGGGATTATGTATTCATGATGACGGGACATTACGATGTGGTGATCATCTATATGTTTCCAATGGAGAGATTCGATAGGAGCTGATGGCAGAAGCTTATAGTTCGATATATTCTATTCATCCTGGAGGCACCAAAATGTACCGTGACTTGCGACAACACTTTTGGTGGCATAGGATAAAAAGAGAGATAGCTCACTTTGTAGCCAAATGTCTTCTATGTCAACAGGTGAAGGCGGAGCATCAGAGAACAGCAAGGCTACTACAACCACTTCCAATTCCTGAGTGGAAGTGGAAGCACATCACTATGGACTTTGTCACGGGTTTTCCCAAGAGTCCAAGTGGGAGAGATGCAATATGGGTAATAGTGGATCGACTCACCAAGTCCGCATATTTCTTACCTTTTAAAGTTGGCTAGTCTACAGAAGCGTTGGCTGACTTATACATGAGGCAAATTGTAAGGTTGCACGGTATTCCGGTTAGCATCGTGTCAGACAGGGATTCGTGTTTTATATCTCACTTTTGGAGAAGCATGCAAGAGAGTCTTGGGACTCGTTTGAAGTTCAGTACATCTTATCACCCGCAGAAAGATGGGCAGTCCGAACGTACTATTCAGACACTGGAGGATATATTGAGGGCTTGTATGTTGGACTTTGGAGGATCATGGGAGGATCACCTACATCTTGTGGAGTTTTCTTACAACAATAGCTATCAAGCGAGCATCCAGATGGCTCCGTTTGAAGCATTGTATGGAAGAAAGTGTAGGTCTCCCGTGTGTTGGACTGACATGGAAGAACGTCAGATTCTGGGAGCAGAGTTGGTAGTCAACACCGTAGAGACAGTGAAGAAGATACAGGGGCACTTGCGAGCAGCGCAAGACATGCAGAAGCAGTGGGCAGACCTTCATCGTCGTCCCTTGGAGTTTAAAGAGGAAGATCATGTCTTCCTGAGGATATCACCTACTAGAGGCACTATTCGATTCGGAGGGCGTGGCAAGTTGAGCCCAAGGTATATTGGACCATTTGACGTTCTAGAGAGAGTGGGAGAAGTGGCGTATCGACTGTCACTACCACCTTCACTCGAGGGAGTACATGATGTATTCCACGTGTCGTAACTTAGGCGATATGTGGCAGACAGCAGTCATGTTCTCGACCACTCTGAGATCACCATGGGCCCGAGCTTGTCATACCAAGAGCAACCCATGGGGATCCTTGATCTTCGAGAGAAAGTGTTGAGGAATCAGTCTATTCCCTTGGTCCGCGTGGCATAGAAGCATTGCGTGCCAGGAGAATCCACTTGGGAGCGCGAGGACGACATGCACAAACGTTTTTCGTACCTATTCGTAGATCAAGGTATGGATTACTTTGTTCATTTCTACCATATACCATCCTTGATTTTCTATCGTGGCTTAGTTTTAAATTTCGAGGACAAAATTTTTATAAATTGGGTAGAATATAAAATCCCCTAATTTTAAATATTATAATTATTTAATTAATTATTTAATTTAATTATACTATTTCTTAGTTAATTAGAAAATAAAATTTATTGAATTAATTTCCTAGGTAACTATTCATCTAGAAATTATTGAACAAAAAAAAAACTATTATTATGTTCTATTTTATTTAGGAAGTCTTGTAGAAGAATGATAGATTATTTTTATGTACTAATATAATTTTCTGGAATTTTATTACCATAAATATATATATATATATATATATATATATAGAGTAAATAAAAGAAAAATAAAAGAAAAAGAAAATAAATAAACAAATCCCTTTATCTAAACCCTAAAAACCCTAAGCCTAAATCCTAATCTCTAAGCTAACCACCCCAGCAGCTAACTACCCCAACCCCGCTGCTAATTTCCCCCGCGGCCCAGGTTCACCAGCGCCCCTCCTCCTATATATATATATATATATATATATATATATATATATTATATATATATATATATATATATATATATATATATATATATATATATATATATATATATATATATATATATATCGAGCCAAAAATCCTAACCCTAAACCTATCGCCCACTCCCCCACGACCCTGCGTCAATCTTGACGACCGTCGGAGCACCCCGCAGCCACCGGAGCACCGCCGGCCACCCCCGGGTCCGCGTAACCGCGCGAGCAGTCTACGCAGAAACTGCAGCAATGTACCCTACTTCAAGCAAAGTTTTCCGTTCCATCTTGCGACCGATTTCTGATCCATTTTTACCGGTATGTTCACGACCTATCTCCCTCTCAACTCTGTTAATTAGTTCCATCGAACAATGCTTAACACTAGGTAGAAATCGAGGCCAAGTTGAAGAAAAACCATCTTTTAAAACTGCAGAAAACTATTTTGACCACCTATGTTTAAGGACTCATATCTTCCACTACAGACATCCAAACTCAAATCTACTTCTTGCTATATCAAGACCATATAACCAAAATTATTTCCTGTTAATTAGATTATTTTATTTTATGTTAAATGCAGAGATAAACAAGGTTGAAAATTATGAAAAAACTTATTTTTAAAACATTAGAATTTGTGATACGGAGCGCACCCCGCCAAACGGGACCGCCCCGTCGTATACCAATTGCACCGAAAGGCACGTATGGTATATCCTGACGTGTGGGCTTTCGCAAAAATTGATTTGGACGTGTGTGCTCGCGTCGGAATCAACCTGTATCCGTAAAAAGTTCTCGTATCGCGACTTTTGCAAAACACCGCACCATTTAGTGTACGCTCGTCGAAATATGCTTGTCAGAATGCGACGAAACTTACGCCATTGGATTCATAGTATCACGCTGGTCCTGTGACCCATGTTTCACGCGATTCTGAGACAGTTGACCAAGCCGCCTATTTGCAGGTCCCACGGTTGACTTTTAGGGCAAATTTATGTTCGGCTCATCGGAATCCAAAATTTGACATACCGTTGAGTTTATGCTGACGTTTAGAATTTATTTGACCTATAATTTGTCCCATTTAGAGACCTTTATCCCTGGCACGCTTTTTGGTGCAAAGTGGACCACATGTGGACCTCGCTTTGGTCCAAAATTATTGTTTTGTCCCTGTGTCCAAATTGGATGAAAGGGTAGTATTTTTTATCTATCTCGCTGATTCCGGGAACGTTGGTGATATTTATTTCAGCATCTGGAGATGTTTATTTGGAGGCCATAGTTTCTGATCCAGTGTACTTGATGTCTGGACGCTTAAACTATATAGATTGCTTGCCAGGCAAGTATACCTTGCCATTGTACTGTGAATTATTGTGATTTACATTTCATATGATGCATGTACTTTATTTTTGTCATTTAGTTCATATATTTTAACTGCTATATAAACTGCACGTCCAAGAATAACTTGGGTGCAATGACGGTGGCGACGTATTCTATTTTTATTTATATATATGCATGTTGACCTAGTTTATGAGACCACCCTATTATCATGAGGCATTCTTATGTTTTACTGGCCATGACACTGTTGTTACACGAGTGTGAGTCTCATGTAGGACACGGACTTGCGTACTCTGCTGGCCACTGGTACGTATAGGTCGTGCAACGGATAGGGATAACTGCTGATAGAAATTGCATGCTAGAAGACCTGGCAGTTATTTAGAGGTATCATCGTGTCATGGATGTGACATGCTTAGATCATGGGGTAGGGAGAACAACAAGTAAGGCGTTTGGGCTCCTTTGTACTTTTCTTGTGTAACCCGTATGCTCCGCCGGAGATGCGCGGTCATGATGACCCCTATATTATTACCTGGCGGCCTCTGAGCTTCAAAAGACGTCATACTTTGTAGGCCTCTGAATCTCCAAAAAAATTATGCCAATCACATTTTGGCCAGATAGACCACTTGTTGAAAATTTGTTCTCAACGTGCATTCACATAGATGGTTAGGCGACCCCATTGGATGTTTACTTTCAGTACTTTATTGGCATGCTTCTATGTATCTTGTTATGTCCCTCTGAGGACCTGGTCCCTTTCCAGGTATAGACGTGCAGGATTATCCACGGGAGTACGGACCCGAACCTGACGCTTCATACCAGACTGAGGAGGTCTTACCTTCAGAGTACCTTTGATTCATCGTAGCTGATGGATATTCTAGTTGTTATTTTCTTTATTGACATTATCTTATATTAGAGTTTGATCTCTTCTCTTATTTAGTAGTTTTAGTATAGTCGATTGGAAATGGATTATTTTTATCCGACTATCATTCTTTGATAATTCATATTTGAGATTCAGTTATTTAGTCATATTTCTTTATTTATGCTGTGGATGAGATATAGATTGCGTGTGACTTATGTTGACAATATATTACCACTTGTGAATTTGATATTCATGTACAGCGTACGTGAGTGTTACGATCTTTCAACACATTAGAGTTTTCGTATACATACGACTGGCATATTGCGTATTCCTAGTCCTACGTATTTTGGGACTGGGGCGTGACAGCCTCAAACGAGTATTCTCGCTGAGCAAAGTGGGTCGGGACGTTGCACTTTTCCATTTGAATCGACAGTCCGCTTGAGCGGAACAGGTCATTACACCATTCGTGTAACTCAAGAAGTAATTTTGATGTGAGGTAAGATGGAATGAGGCAGCAGAGTCAATAACCCATGAATATTCTTCACAAACAAGATTTAAACAACCATCATCACCGATGAGAAATACTTCCTCGGTGGCTGCAATAGCCGATGTATTGCATTCTTCTTTCAGCTCTGATTTGGCGACTCTGTCGTTCTTCTCCTTAGCCTGGTCATACTTGAAATTCTGGCACTCACTTTTCTTGTGACCTTCTTTATGGCAATGGTAGCAAATCAGAGTCTTTCTCGGCCTCGAGATTGATCTCCCCCTGTCTTTAGATCGGTCTCGAGATTGTGAGTCACGGGTTTTATTCCTTCCATGACTCTCGATAATATGAGCATCCGAATGAGACGACGAGCTAAGATCCTTTCGTCGAGCTTCCTCATTCAAAATACTATTTTTTACAATCTCTATGGAAAGCTTAGGCATGGAATTACTTAATGACATGAATAAATTTTTCCAACTGTCGAAAAGAGAACTCATAAGCAATAAGGCTAATACCTCATCATCCAAGATGATGCCGACTCCTTTGAGCTTGTTCGTGAGTCCTTGAAAGTCATTAAGGTGCTCAACCATACTTCGACCATCTCTGTATTGTAGCTTTACCAATCTTCTCATGAGCGGGGCTTTGTTCACACCAGTTTGCCGAGCAAATGTTGAATCTAGCTTCTTCCAAAGAGCTAGAGCATCTTTCTCGTCAATGATGTCTTGAATGACACTATGATCAATGTATTGCCGGATCATCCCAATGGCCTTTCGGTACAAAACCTGCCACTAACTATCATTATATTTTTTTGGCTTCTGCTCTTCAGTAATAGGCTCATACAAATCTTTGCAATACAAGATATCCTCCATTTTTATTTTCCACAAAGAATAATTTGATCATGTCAATTTAATCATACCCGAAACGCTAGTAGATTCATCCATTTTTAATCACACAAGCTATGCCACCAACCATGGCTCTGATACCACTTGTTGGAAAAGGGTTTAACAAGCAGCGAAAAAATGGATCTCTTATTTCCCTCCTTGTGTGATAAAAATAGGCAAGCTAGTAAAAATAAGCAATGTAAATGACACACGATATTTACGTGAAAAATCCTTCAAATTGAAAGGAAAAAACTATGGGACCGAGAGGTCCAGATACTTCCACTATCACCAATAATAATGGTGTTACAATAGTTCTTATCTAGACTAAACTAGAGGCATACAATCATCAACCAAAGTTGGAATACACCAAAATCAGAACAAACTTACCCGGTCTATTCTGAAAATAATATCTCGACTTCTGACCATCGAAACTGCAATCCTACCGTTGGATCTGAACTTCAGCAAGTCAGAAACAACACTCTAAAATTTTATCTCGATCGGGCTTGATTTGACCATCCGATCAAGGGTAACAAAATTACTATCGCAGAAAGATTACTCAATTTCCAACTTTCTTCCCTACGGATTTCTCTCACTATGAAGTGGAATTCTTGTGTTCTTTTTGTCACACTCTCCTTCTCAAATGGTAGCCAAGGTACTCTATTTATATTAGGATAGAGCATGGAAATTGATGGTGAGTGAATAATGTTTCAAGAGTTCCAATACACTATTTCTCAATTCCAACACATACCTTTGGCAATACCAAAATTTGACTTCCATTGTTCCAATGGGTTCTCCAATTTTCAAGATGGTGAGTTGTCACAATTGAATGAGGAACTACTCCCAACAGTAAGTGATCTAAATTTCTTGCTTACCTGGGTCGATCGATAACCTAGATACTTAATTGACATTGTAGCTTGCCTCCTATAGTTATCCTGATGCATTAAAAGAAACTTATAGCATGGTGCAACAAACGTTCATAAAAATGCAAGAAAGTAGATAGCAAGAAGTACCAGGCATTCACAGTATTTTTTCCAGGTTTCCTCATCCATGCCAAAGTTGAAGTAGTCTGCCAAATCTACTCCGTGATGTCTCATGGTTTTCGCTCAAATACTTCAATATTTATATCAAAAATGGTCTTGGAAGAGGATATTTAGATATCTTAAGTACATAAATTGCCTAGAGTGCGGTAATGTAACACAATATATGTACAGAAACAAGGTTAGCAGGAATTAATATACATAATTAGAGACTTATACCGTACACAAACCTTACTGAAACCGCTTAAAATTTGTGAAAGAAGTATTTTAAAAAAATCATAGTAAATGACAGAAGGCGGGTAAATATGAAAATGTGATACTTGTGATCTAGAAAAAACCTATGAAGAGTTGCTATGACATTGTGACAAGGGCCACGTATTTAACTTTTTAGTTAATGACAGGATGATTATCTGGTAAGTTTTGATGGCCGAGTTATTGAAGAAAACAAGATCTGCATATATAAGTCGTATTCCATATGAATATAAAGTACCTGCTTCAGGGGAAGAGAGAAACCAAATCCCCTTACAGCTGCTTCAGAAATGTCCAGCTTGTAAGATGAAGACCCACCAAAGCATAGGATTGCTAGCTGATTCCAATCACCTCCCCTAGACATTGTTGCTCTTGAACTACTCGGTCCAACCAAATGAGATACAACATACTACACAAACACAACTCAATTGATCAGCCCAAAATTATTTAAGAATAGAAGTTGTCAAAATATAATCATACATCAACAGGGAAGAGAGAGTTAGGTGGGTAGCTCTCGTAATAAATGTAGTAGAAGAAATATGTAAAGTACATCTAATGGAGTACATTGTAGCAACTAAAAAATTGGTTAAAAAGTGAAATTAGATAACAAAGTATATCAAATCAGGGCTGGGATTGGTACAGCTTTTAAGGGTTTTTTTTAAGGGTTGCTTCTACTTTTTTCTCCACATAAGACAACTTAGACTGGGATTGGTACAGCTTTTCAGGTGCTTCTACTTTTTCTAAAAATCAACAGCAAAATCTCTTTGGTGAAGATAGCTTCTACTTTTTTTATTAAGCTAGTTCATTTTTGGGTAGCTTTTAAAAATAGGAGGAAGACTGCTTTGAAAATCTTCTTCTGTTTTTCGAAAAAGCAGCAATACAAACCAAGCCTAGCACTGGTTTAACACCACAGTTTATGAGATTATCCAGATTTTCCATAAAAATGCTACTCGGTATATCTCAGTCAAACTGATTGTAATACACACTGAGACACACACACACACAGCAAAAGATTCGCAGGTTTCATGAAAACTAATATTGTTGTGTTCTCTGTATATGAGTTCATTAGTTGATATCAAATGAGGTATAAAGTTAAACCATTTTCAACACATTCCTGATAGTGAATAGTTAAAAAAAGACGATTAGGAAATTTTACACAAGAAATAGTGATGGAAAAATGTTAGATACTCGTATAGTCCTATGTAAGATGCATGCCAGATATAAGTACCATTTCCAAATCCCAGACCTAATTTTTCTTCCTCGGAAAGACTTGTATTAGATATAAAATACAAAGATAGCTTGAATGCTCGTTCCAAAACTGAAATAACCCAAAAATAAGCCAATCTTAACACCAGCTAGCCGTCGATATAAACAAAATATTGTCACTAAATTAAGAACATGTGTAAATATAACAAAGGCTTATACCTCAGACTCAGAGCAGACACTCGGAATTAGTAACTCTCAAAAAACGTGATCGTGATTGATAGAATGATGCCTACATATCAACAAGGTTACATATTTAGTGTAAAATATTGGAAAATCCCCTGATGTTTATGCAGGAAATGGAAAATTCATGCATCGTCATTTAATATTGCCTTGTCCCCATCCCCACCCACAGGGTCACCAATAACCTAAGTTTGAAAAAAAAAACATTACCAAATATAACCTTTTAGGCTAAAAATTTAAATTTAAATTATAAATAATTTAAAAGGGAGGGATTCTTACAAATATTCTCTCAACTCCTCTTCTGACCTGTTGCAGTCCCTTACTTCTACTCCTCTAACCATACTTCTACTCTAACCACCAGCCACCATCTTTAATAGAACAATTTTGGGCATCAACAAGATCACCATTAGCAATAGAACATGCTATTTAGAGGTGATGACCCCAAGGATTACCATGTTGAACAGCCTCCACCTCGACAGCTGCTGGCGATATGTTCTCTTATCAGTCACTTTGCACCATTAAGGTCGGACTTCATCCACATTCCCCACAACTACTCACGAAAGGGTACCAAGTTGTCCAAGGCTATATTATATCTCTTTTCCTTTATATTATTCGGTGTCCATGATAATATGATATCTTGTATCTAGAATTTAATGGCTTATTGAAAACAAAATTTTAAGAAGCAGGGTGTGAAGAGTCGGTCGTCAATTGGTTCAAGAACAAATGGGGGAAATGCAGTGAGTTTGACTAGGATAATGAAGTGGTCAGGCTTGAGTGTCCTGGCAGCTTACCAGCAACAGACTGGGAGATTGGAGAGAGAAAGAGAGTAGGATGAACTTGAAGAATGATATTTGTGCAACAAAACTTTTTTTTGTTTAAGTTATTGTTCGAATTACTCTTCTCATTCTTGGAGGATAAACTGGTCATTTGCTTCAAATTTAACGGTTATATGACAAAAAGGCAAGTTCAACAAGAAACGTAGTTGAGGTTTCCCATTCCCACAAAGATTAGTAGGCCCCTAAGATTTCGACCATAGACATGCTTATATCATTCAAACAACAGAGAGGTACACCTTTATCATAAACCTTCTTGTAATTTGACTTCTACATGATGATTTGGTCTTGCAATTGAAAGGAATATATATATATATATATATATATATATATATATATATATATATATATATATATATATATATATATATATATATATATATATATATATATATATATATATATATATATATATACACACACACACACACACACCGAAGCCTTAGTCTAGTGGTAATATGGGGGGCATCCGGGGGGAGTGGTCATGGGATCTGTCACGAGCCGCATCCGATAATTCGGACACGAGTACGTAGGTACGTCCATTCTACGCTACAGTGTCGGTGGTAGAATGTTGTCTAGTAACTCATAATATCCAAAAACTCACATAATTTATATATGATATAAATAACTGTACTCAAATACCATTTCTAAGGAAGATAATACGAGAAGGAACCAACAATAGTACAAATTCTAGGTAATGACTACTAAGAGTCTAAATCCAAAATATACATATAACCGATGACTACAGGAGACAAAAGTCCGAGCAAATATAATAGAGTCTAAGTTATACTAAACTAAACTATAGCAGCCTAGATCTCTACTGCGAGGGCTTCTGAATCCTCTGGTAGGACATGATCAATCTCAGATATAAGGTCCTCTTGGGCCCCGTAGTAAGTGGAGAACTAATCCTCAAAAATATTTCCTAATATTTTTAACATATCCAAGTCAGTATTGGAGCGAAAGTACATAAATGAAAGCAGTTCCAGATATATGGTAGAGACTATAAAATATGTTAAGCATAACTAGAAAGACTGGGATCATGTATGCCACAGATAAGAGAAATAGACAGTCTAGTAAGTAAGTAAAGTTGTGTGACAACTTATAATGTAATGATAAGTAAAACTGGAACTAATCTAGTGATTTAAAATACTCCGTTAGATCTGTGATCGCTTGGGAATACGGTACATCTCGCATCGATGGATGTCATTCGAGAATGGTAAGACATAATCATACATGGATGTATGATTAGCTATCAGTCATGATGGTAACATCAACTAGACGTTTTATCAAATATCAACATCGCATTTCTTCTGCCCTGACTAATATTCATGGATTCAAGTCTGGATATAGTGATCTCTGAAAACATGTAAACATGAAACTAGATAAACTGGAGTAAGTCAACATGAACAACATGACCCACACAAGCAACGCGTATCCTGAAGTGAATCCATATAATATCATTCCGTGAATAAGTCGTGACAAAAATCAAGTAAAATATAACTTAGAGTACGAAGTATAGAAACTATCAAATATTGAAAACAATCAGAGAATGTACTCGCATGTCATAGTGTGATGATATAGAAAATAGTCAGTATCGAGGTCCAAATAACATATATTAAGAATTATCATGTCAATAGGCAATATAAAATCTAATCAATCTACTTACTAAGTTTAATAGGTTTTCAAGTTTAATTACCTACTCTAGTGGTATCTTAATTAGGTTCTCATTACCTATTTCTATATTTACTCTATTTAAAGTATCCCATAGCACTTATAGTTTCCCAATTCAACACCTTGATATTTAATACCTACACTAAACACTACTTATCACAATACTAATTTTAGTATTTCTAACCCACCTATACATTTCACCCCTTGAATACTCTCTTAAACCCTCATAACAACTAACATCTAACTCTTTTGAGCAAGATTATGATAATGATAGTGATGATGGTGTTGTTTTTACTACTGTTGCTACTGCATGTTGTTGTTGCTGCTGCAACTGCTTTTGTTGCTGCCGTTGCTTGCTGGTTATGCTCCTGCTGCAGTTTCTCCTTCATTATCCCCTCTTTCTACACACACACACACACACACACACACACACACACATATATACATAAACACACTCTCATACACACATATATATAAGAACACTCTCTTACACATTTATATATATATACATATACATCTCTCTTTACACACACACACACACACACACACATATATATATATATATAAACACTCTCTCTCTCTCTCTCTCTCTCTCTCTCTCTCACACACACACACACACACACACACACTTTTATACTTCTATATATATAAAAACACACATACATATATATATATATATATATATATATATATATATATATATATATATATATATATATGAACACACACATGTATATGTGTATCACTCTTTATATATATATCTAATACTCTTGTGTATATTTATACACAAACACAATAGGACACCCAAACACACCCTTTCATTTAAACACATTAAAACTCATGATATTACCAAGTATCACCATTAAAATTTGGCCTAGGGATTAGTGAATTTCCTATAGGTTTTAGAGTGACTTTACACTAAAAGTCTTAATAAAAGGGTCTTGCCTCTTGGGAAGGACCCCCAAATACAATCTAAATGGTTTGGATTCAAAAGTTAAGTTTGTCACACCCCAGTCCCAAAATACCGAGGGACTGGCCATATGGCAATGGCCAACAGCACATACCAATGGACAGATCCAATTTAATGGACCAATTAGGGTGTACTTAAGCTGTAAACAACAATAAATAGGTCTAGGATACAAGTCACAGTCTAATTCTAATCTCATCTACAGAAGGTAATCACAGATCAAATGCCAGAATAATCAAAATAAAATATAATCTAACAAGTCTCAATAAAAAGTGTCTCGGGAAATAACCCGAGAATAAATTTGATACATCAATTCAATAGACAGGAAATAAAGTAACTAGAAACAGAAATAACTGAGTATATAAAGCCAATACTCAGGAGAAATCCTCTGGCAAGACCTCATCCTCGGGTTCTGGTACTGCTCCAATGTATGCCCCTGTCCCGTATACCTCGGGATAGATCTCCTCTGTTAAACCTGGGAACATAATCCGGATCCAGGTCCTCAGGGGACATAGTAAGGTATAAGAATAACTCAAGCCAAATAAATGCAGTGCAGTAATAAATGAATCAATAGGGTAAACTATGTAACCAGCTATGTGATATACAAATGAGATCATTAATCATACTCAGACTGAAACTACTATATGCTCTGTGTCGGAGAAACCCATAGCAGCATTTTCTCGAAGGGCCAGTACATGTGCCAAAGCTCTTGTCAGAGTCTAAGGCACCTCCAGATAAATATATATATATATATATATATATATATATATATATATATATATAATCAGCCTTTAGTATGGTAAGTCTCTCCCCACCCAATGTAATCACACGTCTCATGTCCCCGATATCTTATGTCCATGTCACGCAAGATCATGACCTCTAACTGATGCAGCGAGTCATAATGATAGCTAAGCATATGCAATAAAGTCTATATCACGAATCCTGTAACCTATACAAAATCACCAGGAATAACTTAGAAGATTCTGTCTCATGAACAGTGTCAAGTGTTCTATGGTATGACGTACTTGATAATGCAAGCACGAAGATATATATAATGTCGTGATATCAATCTCTAGTGACGTTACACGACTCCGCGTACGGCGTCGACACCCGAATGTTATTCAGACGCTAAGCAATGTCACACGGTCCTAGGTTGCACATTTATATCAAAAGTATATATATATATATATATATGTACAAAGAACTCAAACAAATACTATAACAGGGATCACTGCAAGTTGGCAAGGTACACTTGCCTGGGGTTTGGTTTCCAACTGTTGCTCCAATATCCGCGGGATCTGCAGGTACTCCTTCGATTGCTGAAATAAACATTACCATCATGTTCAAAAAATATGAAACAGCTAGAATTGCTTGTCCATAAGTCCAATTTGGACACAGGAGTAAAATTGACAGTTTTTGGTCAAAGCATGATCAACATATGGACCACTTCGCACCGAAAAATATGCCAGAGATAAAGTTCTCCAAATTCGTCAAACTTAGTGTCTACAAGTCCAGAACGACGATACGAACCCAAAGGAATGTCCAAAACTGGATTCCGATGAGCCGGTCACAAAATTGTACGTCAAGTGGAGCCGTGGGGCCCACGATACGGGATTTTGTCAACGTTCTCAAAATTGAACCAAACTTGGGTCACAGACCAGTGTATTGCTACGAGTTCGATGGCGTAAGTTTTGTTTTGAAACGACGAGCACACACAAAGTTACAACGAGTTTCAGAACATGGCAAATACGGAACGTTGTCGACGGATACGCGTTGATTCCGGTGTGCACGCACATCCAAATCAACTTTCGTAAAATCTCACACGTCTGTATCGACAGCGCGCACCTTTCAGTAAAGTTCGCACACGACCAAGTCGCCTCGTTTAGCAGAGCGCACTTAGTTTCGGGAAAAATTGGGTTTTAAAAGACCAAGTTTTAGTTTATTTTCACCCTCGAATAACATGCAAATATAACTCAATAAAATAAACTAAAAATAGGTTTGTAATCTCAGTTATACGATCTAAATTACTGTTCAAGTGTATTTTGAAAACAGTTAACAGGTTGCACACAAAACGATCATGAACTGGGTGTTCGGGATAAATTCTGAATTTTCAGAATTAAGAAATTATTTTCCTGATTTTGCATCACTATTTGTGACCGACACAGGAGGCGATACCCCGAACGAGTTGTACGGGTTTTGAGGGGGTCATGCGGTCTACGCATAGGATTGACAGAATAGAAATCGGAACAACGTACAGGGAGTTACGAGAGCTTGAAGAGGGGTACCTCGCTGATTTTTGCGACAGGGAGGCGCGGCGTGGCACGGCGACGGGGTTGTTGTGCTGCTGGCGAGTCGGCCGTGGAGTCGTCGACAGCGGGCAGGGACGTCGACGAGGGCGTCGGGGTGGGCCATCGGAGTTGGCGGGGACGTCGGGGTGGGCCGGCGGTGATGGTTATGGCGGTGTGGTTTTAGGGCTGGGGGGTTTATAAAGAGAGGGAAGGTCGTGCAGAGTGGGGGAGAACGTGGCGGTGGTTGCGGGATGGGGTCGCCGGGGTCGCGGGGTCGTGGCCGCTGAGCGGGGGACGTGGGCGATCGTGTCGGCGGAGGGAGCGGGGATCGTGGGGGGGAGGGAAGATCGTGGGGGGGAGGGGGCTGGCTAGCGGGTCGGGTCGGGTTGGGTAGGACCCGAACCATTAGTTTAAGGTCTAGTTCAGTAGGGTTAGTCCGGTTCGGTTCGGTTTAATTAGGTCTGGTTTAACCCGGTTTCAATTAAATCATTGGTATTTAGCTATTTAAAAATAGTTTTTGAGCCCAATAAATTCCAGAAAAATTACACAACATCCAATAATTAATAATACACTCAAAATTATAATTTTTTTAATATTTTAATACTTAATTTAATATATAAAAATATTAATCCCTGAAGGACATTTTTAATAATTAATTAAAAATTATCGAAAAATTTAGAAATTTATTTTTAAAGATTTAAAAAAAACAGGTTGTTACAAAGTTCAAGCTCTCCCCCTAGCCTCAAGCTTCCTCTAGCAACCTTCTTGAGCCTTCAATCTTTTGGCTCCACTTTAGAGGAATTTTGAAGAAGTTTGGAGTTGTTTAGGGTTGTGGGGGAAGGAATTTGAAGAGGAAACTTGAAGAAGAAGAAGAAGAATAAGAAGTGGAGAAGTTAAATATTGTGGGGTGAATTTATGAAGGGGTGGGAGTCTTAAATGGTGGCCGGCAACTTTAGGGGTGTGCGGTGTTAGGGGGTCAAAGCTTCCCCTCCAAGCATCCTTGGTATTCATTTGAAGAGGTGAAATGCTAGATATTTGTTTTAAAGATGTGGGATGCTAATTACCTACATATTTCCTAAGCCATGATTAATCCCTAACCTAAACATAACACTTCCATTAACCTAAACATAGGTTAACCCTAAACTAAACACTAATTAAGATTAATTTAACTAATCACTAATTAGAAGCTAATTAATCATAACAATGATAATTAAAATAATTAAAAAATTTAGGAAAGTGGAGGTTACAGGATCGAGTATGAACGTGACTCATGTATGAATATGAGCACTATAGCTCATATCCCGTTTATATATATATATATATATATATATATATATATATATATATATATATATATATATATATCATATCATATCATATTTTGACTAGATCCAATATATCATAAGAAGATTTTATTTTAAATATAGCTTTTAAATACAATTTTTAACATTGAATGTAGTTCTTAACAAATTCTAGTCCGAAGTAGTCTTGAAAATATTTGGATTTCAATTTTCATAATCAAACAAGACTTGGTTTTATTCGGGTCATGTGTTTTAGTATCTGAATTGGACTTTAATTGAACAACGTGATCACACTAACGGATTATATATAACCAAAACTTGACCCGATCATATTCATTTATAGATAAAACCAACACGAAATCAATTCATGTTTCATTTGTGTTCATCTGAACCTGACTATTTTTGTTAAAAAAATTGGGGTAGTTTAAGGGTTATTATTTCCATTGATATGTTTACCTATAATGTTAAAGTAATCCGATTATTGATGAGAACATAAAATGTCATATTTTTATTCCTTAATGTATACTCCTTTATGCTCATTTGATGTCTAAAGATACTCATTATTTTTATATTTTGATTTAGGATGTAATTGGAGTCACTAAATAAAAAATGGAGCTAATTATCAATTCTGGACAGTTTTGATATTTTGTAGCAAAATGGTCATAACTTGCTCATCCAAAGTCCAATTGAGCTGATCCAAATTGATTCGAAAAGATAAGTGATAGAGGTACAATTTTATTGTTTTGAGTTTTCCGAGATTATGGCTGAATCATGGACCAAAGCAGGCTTAAAGTTGAGTCAACTATGTTGTGCACAAAAAGTGGAGCTGAATTAACCATTTTCTTACTTGTTCAAATATTTTATTTTATTATTTGGGTTGTTGTAACTCTTAGAGGATTTGTGGAAAGATGTTGTGATCTTCAAACAACTAATTTAGAGTGTATAAAAGAGGTAGAGATCAGGAGGAAATGGGGAACAACACACAACTCTTCTTCTTCTTCTCCAATATTCTTTTGAAGTTTTCATGAACATGCGGAGCTAAAAGCCTTGTTGGTCGAAGGAAACAGAAGACTTGGAATCAATAAACTTGTGAGATATAAATTATTTTCATATGTTTGATTTATGCTTTGAGTATTGAATATTTTTCTATGCCTACTTTCATGATTGTTTTGTTTAATTACTAGGAGGCCTACTAGTCTATTATCCATTTCGATCTACTGATAAATTAGACATCAAATTCGTAATTATTTTATTTTTCTAATTTGTGAAGCAACCAAGATTTAATGAACTACTTTATTTTATTAGATCTTAGGAGAAAAACTTTTGACAAAATTAAATGCAACCGCTTGTGCTTGTGTTGTTTTGCTTCATCGATCTCTTCATTCTTTAAGAAATTACTAGATTAAATCTTCAGCGCTTATCTTGGATTATTTATTAATTAAAGCTAATTAGATCGCATGTTTCTAATTATTTAAGCCTAGGAGAGATAGAAAATTATTCCTGTCACGCCCCAATCTCCCGCAGGCTAATCGGCCGTCCCCGCTAGGCGGGAATCACCCTCGCCAGCGCTCCCTCGGGACGATCGCTTTGACCCATCCAGGCGTGATGCCGCACGAGCGTGATCTACGCCCGGGCAAGGCCGTGGTTCATTGGCTGGCGGTAAGAGTTCTAAGCCACAGAGTCGCACAGATTGTCCGAGTGCAGCGGAGTCATAAACGCATAGCGATTTGGTAACAGGTTCACTGAGTCGACAATATAGCGGAAGCAATAAATAATACAAGTTGAAGTAAAGCAACTCTTTATTGATATAAACAAGTGTTACATGCGGCGTATAGCCGAGATTACAAGTCGCTCAAGCCTCTCTCTCTGAAACAGTAAAAGCGTGCCAAGTGGCTATCATTCTGGATGATTGTACAGGCGATGTTTAGGCGATGTTCAGGCAATGTTCAGGCGATGTTCACAATATTTTTTCTTGTATATGTGCTTCTGTTCTGGACGCACCGTTGCTTTGGAGTGTTCTCCACACCTTATCACGCACGAAGGAGGCATCCGCACCGAACGAGGTTCTCCCGCACCCTGCATACAAACTGGTAGATTATCAGTACATTGAATGCACTGGTGGAGAAGCTACTCGCCCGCTCGACAAATCCAAACACGTAATATAAGTTTTGTGCACCAACTATTAAGTTATCTTTCTAGTTGCCTTAGGATCAGTTTTATGCAAATATTGAATAGCCTAATCCATGTGGCAGTACGTCGTGCGACATGAGAGAAAATACGGCGAGACTTACCCTTTGGCCTTTCCTGTCCAAGGCAAACATTGTTAATTCAAGCACGAGCATGTATAAACATTCAGGAGCATTCATATGAAAACCAAGGCATAGCATATGCAACACGAGAGTCATTTTTATCAAGATCGTTCAGGTGTTCAGTTGTTCATTGACACGATGTAATGACTCGCACGCGGATAGCCGCTAAGCGATGATGACTTATCTATATGAACATGAGTCACTGGCATAGCCATTAAGGACCAATCTAGTCAATGACAAGGATGGAATACAACCAAGAAACGTGAGCATTACAAACCACCCCGTCCTAGGACAAGAACTATCAGCCTTAATCTACGAAGGTGGTGCAATGTTACCGGAGATGCCACCCAGCTCGTACAAGAAGGCTGCATGAGTTCTTTCCCAAATGTGAGACTATACGTGCATTCATTCTATGACAAGGATGGAATGCAGCCAAGAACGTGAGCGCTACAAACCATCTCATCCAAGAACGTGAGACTGAACGATGAGTTCCATCCGGATCGGATCGGCCCCAATGCCCCGGAACCGTCCGTGGAACTATACCTCATTTCCGAGTTGTCCGCGACATGCAAGTCAGGGTCAATCCAATTTTATTTCTTCTCCAAGCAGGCAACACGAGTACGTGATTTATTTGGCCAAGCAGGCAACACGAGTACGTGATCTGTTTCACCAAGCAGGCAACACGAGGACATTTGAACACGGATACTTACAGGATCAATCATGCATGGATTGACTACTTAGTAGGCTTCCGAGGTTTGGATGAAAACAAGGCAATATTCAAGCAGACAAGCATGCGTTTCTAAGGAACATGAGCAGGCACGTTTGCTCGGACCCGAAGGTAAGCCGAGAGATAAAACCGTTAAGGAACTTAGCATGCGAGGGTCTGAATATAATCAATATTTCATCTCCATGTTCTAGCAAGCAATACAAGTTGGGATTATTCCCTTAGCTAGGTGCATTGGATTTATTAGCATGCAGGGGGTGAATCACCTAGCGACTAGCATAAATATTCCATATTTTATGTGTGCTGGCTAAGCAAAGACAAGTTCACCGTAGCCACCCACCTTAGCGATGATTCGCCTCGGTAGAGCGATACGTCAAGCGAGCCTCTGAAAGCCTAAGCCGGATTCCTGTAGGGACAAGTTTGGATATCCTTTGCTTCTCGTTTGAGGCAAAGCAGGTCGGAACAGTTATACTTTTGCCGTTTGAGTCGGCAGTCCGCTAGAACGAACGGGATGTTACATCCTACCCAACTTAGAAAAAGTCTCGTCCTCGAGACTTACTAAGGACAAGCAGTACGTTTCAATCAATTTTGATTTAACGATACAAGGCTGAGGCAAACCTATACAAGTCATTGTACTTGTTTTATTTGGATATTCACTTGCACAAGCATCGAGCTCAGCATATCGCTTAGTCTGGATCGTGCGCACTTTCGAAGTGCACTTCTAGCGTGAACACGTCAACCAGCTCAGTGATAGCGAAGTCATAGCACTCGAGTTTTACCTTTCCTTAAGTCTTGGATGGTGCACTAGTTCAAGGCATCCCTCGAATAGATGTATTCAACCAAACTTAGAGTTAGTGAAAATCGGACAAACTACTGCGATACACTCAAGGGTTCGTACAGGTTGGCACAAAGGCCACTCGCAGCACAGCAACATACAAGCAATCATATCATATCATTCAAAACGTATTTTAAAAATATTTAGACTTATTGTTGGAACATCCCATCGAGACATTCAGAGAGAGCGTACACATAACCCACGAACGAGCTTTCGAAACAGAGATATCGAATTGAAGTTCAAAGGCGTAGAAGCCAGGCTCTGATACAAACATGTCACGCCTCGATCTTCCGCAGGCTAATCGGCCGTCCCCGCTAGGCGGAAATCACCCTCGCCAGCGCTCCCGCGGGACGATCACTTTGACCCATCCGGGCGTGATATCGTACGAGCGTGATCCACATCCGTGCAAGGCCGTGGTTCGTTGGCTGGCAGTAAGAGTTCTAAGCCACAGAGTCGCACAGATTGTCTGAGTGCAGCAGAGTCATAAACGCATAGCGATTTGGTAACAGGTTCACTGAGTCGACAATATAGCAGAAGCAATGAATAATACAAGTTGAAGTAAAGCAACTCTTTATTGATATAAACAAGTGTTACAGGCGGCGTATAGCCGAGATTACAAGTCACTCAAGCCTCTCTCTCTGAAACAGTAAAAGCGTGTCAAGTGGCTACAATTGTGGATGATTGTACAGGCGATGTTTAGGCGATGTTCAGGCGATGTTTAGGCGATGTTCACAATATTTTGTCTTGTATATGTGCTTCTGTTCCGGACGCACCGTTGCTTCGGAGTGTTCTCCACACCTTAGCACGCACGAAGGAGGCATCCGCACCGAACGAGGTTCTTCCGCACCCTGCATACAAACTGGTAGATTATCAGTACATTGAATGCACTGGTAGGGAAGCTACTCGTCCGCTCGACAAATCCAAACACGTAATATAAGTTCCGTGCACCAACTATTAAGTTGTCTTTCTAGTTGCCTTAGGATCAGTTTCATGCAAATATTGAATAGCCTAATCCGTGTGGCAGTACGCCGTGCGACATGAGAAGAAACACGGCGAGACATACCCTTTGGCCTTCCCTGTCTAAGGCAAACATTGTTAATTCAAGCACGAGCATGTATAAACATTCAGGAGCATTCATATGAAAACCAAGGCATAGCATATGCAACACGAGAGTCATTTTTATCAAGATCGTTCAGGTGTTCAGTTGTTCATTGACACGATATAATGACTCGCACGCGGATAGCCGCTAAGCGAGGATAACTTATCTATATGAACATGAGTCACTGGCATAGCCATTAAGGACCAATCTAGTCAATGACAAGGATTGAATACAACCAAGAAACGTGAGCATTAAAAACCACCCCGTCCTAGGACAAGAACTATCAGCCTTAATCTGTGAAGGTGGTGCAACGTTACCGGAGACGCCACCCAGCTCGTACATGAAGGCTGCATGAGTTCTTTCCCAAACGTGAGACTATACGTGCATTCAGTCTATGATGAGGATGGAATGCAGCTAAGAACGTGAGCGCTACAAACCATCCCGTCCAAGAACGTGAGACTGAACGATGAGTTCCATCCGGATCGGATCGGCCCCAGTGCCTCGGAACCGTCCGTGGAACTATACCTCGTTTCCGAGTTGTCCGCGACATGCAAGTCAGGGTCAATCCAATTTCATTTCTTCGCCAAGCAGGCAACACGAGTACGTGATTTATTTGGCCAAGCAGGCAACACGAGTACGTGATCTGTTTCACCAAACAGGCAACAAGAGGATATTTGAACACGGATACTTGTAGGATCAATCATGCACGGAATGACTACTTAGTAGTCTTTCGAGGTTTGGATGAAAACAAGGCAACATTCAAGCAGACAAGCATACGTTTCTAAGGAACATGAGCAGGCACGTTTGCTCGGACCCGAAGGTAAGCCGAGAGATGAAACCGTTAAGGAACTTAGAATGCGAGGGTCTGAATATAATCAATATTTCATCTCCATGTTCTAGCAAGCAATACAAGTTGGGATTATTCTCTTAGCTAGGTGAGTTAGATTTATTAGCATGCAGGGGGTGAATCACCTAGCGACTAGCATGAATATTCCACATTTTATGTGTGCTGGCTAAGCAAAGACAAGTTCACCGTAGCCACCCATCTTAGCGATGATTTCCCTCGGTAGAGCGATACGTCAAGCGAGCCTCTGAAAGCCTAAGCCGGATTCCTGTAGGGACAAGTCTGGATATCCTTTGCTTCTCGTTTGAGGCAAAGCGGGTCGGGACAGTTGCACTTTTGCCGTTTGAGTCGGCAGTCCGCTAGAACGGAACTGGGTATTACACTTCCAACGTTGAATATTCAAAGAATAATAATTTATGTTTGCATCAATGATCAATTTTAAGATTCCAATGGTGGATGTTGACTCAGACCAACATTTGTTCCTTTGATTGTTTTAATACTTTAATTGTTTTTAGCTCTTTTTAATTTGCTTTAATCCAAAAATCTCCTCCCATCTTATTTCACATAGCATAAAGATCAAACTAATTACTCTTCGTGGGAACGATCCTTACTTTCACTACTACATATTATTTCAAGAGTAAAGGTTTTATTTTTGGGTGCCTACGATAGCACGCTAAATTTTGGCACCGTTGCCAGGGAGTAATTTTAGTTAATTTTTGTGCCTTTTGTGATCTTTTCTTATAATTAAATTATTTTTGTTTATTAGCAAAAAAAATAATCATTCTCATATACTTTTTTAGATTGCTTGCTATCATTTTATTACTTGTTTATGATTGAAACTCGATCTTCTAATCAAAGTAATTTTCAGAGTGATCCAGAAATAGAAAGAACTCTGCGTAGGTTAAGGAAGGAAGCTCAAAGAAACTCTAACGAGAACGACCCTGCTACGGATTCCTTACTCTCTTGCAAATCTAATCCTGAAGAAGAGGAAGTCATGGCTACAAATAGACCTTTGAAAGAACTTGCAGCCCCTGATTTAAACCAACACCCTTTATGCATTACATTTCCTACTTTAGATGCTACTAGTAGTTTTGAATTAAAATCTGGACTAATACATTTATTATCCACTTTTCATGGCCTTGCAGGTGAAGATCCTCACAAACATCTAAAGGAGCTTCATGTGGTATGCACAACAATAAAACCTACGGGGGTGTCCGAAGAGCAAATCAAATTAAGAGCCTTTCTGTTTTCTTTAAAGGATTCGGCTAAGGATTGGCTCTATTATCTACCCTCTGGGAGCATTGTAACATGGAACGAAATGAAGAGACTATTATTGGAGAAGTACTTTCCCACTTCAAGGACGGCCAATATCCGAAAAGAAATTTGTGGGGTAAGGCAACACAATGCAGAGTCTTTCCACGAGTACTGGGAACGTTTTAAAAAATTATGTGCAAGTTGCCCCCATCATCAAATTAGCGAGCAGCTACTTATCCAGTACTTCTACGAAGGCCTTCTACCAACGGATAGAAGCATGATAGATGCTGCTAGTGGAGGAGCTTTGGTAGATAAAACTCCTGAGGCCGCAAGAAATTTAATTGCAAATATGGCGGCAAATTCTCAACAATTTGCCACTAGGCTAGATCTTCCATCTAGCCATGCTAACGAGGTAAATATTTCTTTCCTATAACAACAGATTGCTAGTTTAACGTCTCTTGTTCGTCAAATGGCTATAGGTAATATGCAAACAGCAAAGGCTTGTGGGATTTGTTCAGTAGCAGGACATCCAACTGACATGTGTCCAACTCTTCAAGAGGAGTCCAATGAACAAGTGAATGTGGTAGGTGCTTTCCCTGGACAACCGCAAAGGAAGTACGATCCATATTCAAACACTTACAATCCAGGATGGAGAGATCATCCCAATTTTAACTATGGGAATCCACAAACAAATTATCCTGTCAATCAAAATTGTCCAAGTTACCAACAGTACAAGCAACCATATCCTAAACAACAACCAAACCAAACTTCTAACTCTGGTATGTCTTTAGAAGATATTGTTAAGTCTCTTGCCACTAATAATTTATAATTTCAATAGGAGACAAGGGCTAGCATTCAGAGCTTGGACAATCAAATAAGCCAAATGGCTACAATAATTAATAAGCTAGAGGCACAAAGTTCTAGAAAACTACCATCTCAAACGATAGTAAATCCAAAAGAAAATGCAAGTGCAATCATTTTGAGAAGCGGTAAAGAGGATGACATTCCAGTAAAAGAAGCACCTGCAACGTCAAAACAAGAAGAAGAGAAAAGCACCGTGGCAGACACGAACGTCCCCAATGATGATGAGGTACCCAATTGTAAGTTTCCACCCCTTTGTGATTATAAGCCAGTATCTCCTTTTCCTCAAGCTTTAACATAATCTAGAAAAATTGAACAAAATAATGAGTTATATGAGACTTTTCGTAAATATGAGGTAAATGTTCCACTTTTAGATGTTATCAAACAAGTACCTCGCTATGATAAATTTTTAAAAGAATTGTGTACAATAAAGAGAAAACAAAAGCTTAAATGATATGAAAAGGTAAAAGTTGGGGAGAGTGTTTCTGCAGTAATTCAACAAAATTTTTTAATAAAATGCAAAGATCCTGGAATGTTTACTATCCCTTGTAAGATAGGTAACAATAAATATGAGAAAGCCATGTTAGATTTAGGAGCTTCTATCATGCCATATTCTATATATGAATCTTTAAATCTTGAGCCTCTGAATAAAACTGGTGTTGTAATTCAATTGGATGATAGATTTAATGCCTATCCTAAGGGAGTAGTCGATGATGTTCTTGTACAAATTGATAATTTAGTTTTTTCTGCTGATTTTTATGTGCTTGATATGGAAAATGGCAATCAAAATATTCCAATTTTATTAGGAAGACCATTTTTGAAGACATCCAAGACTAAGATAGATGTTCATAGTGGCACACTTACTTTAGAATTTGATCGTAAAATTATTAAATTTAATATTTATGATGCCATAAAATATCCTGATGATGATAATACTGTTTATTCTATTGATGTGGTTGATTCTTTAGCACAGGATATTTTTGAACTTGATGGCAAAGATGTATTGGAAGTGGTCATTAGTGAGCATATTGAAAAAGAACATAAGGAGTTAGCTTTGAGTTCTGATTTGCAGGAAACTGTTGCAGCATTGAATGATTTTCCAAAAATACAACAATCAGGTAACGTTTCTTATATTTCATTACCAATTTCTAACAAGAGGCCTTTACCCTCTGTTTTGCAGGCCCCTATTCCAGACTTGAAGCCTCTCCCTAGTCACCTCAAGTATGTATTCCTTGGAGATGGAGGAACATTACCAATGATCATCTCTAATAAACTTAGTGCACCACAAGAAGAAAAGCCTGTTCAGATCCTTAAGGAGCATAAGACGGCTATTGGTTGGACAATTGCTGATATAAAAGGAATTAGCCCGTCTACATGCATGCATCGCATCTTACTTGAGGAAGGAGCAAAACGTTCCCATCAGCCGCAAAGAAGATTGAACCCACCCATGATGGAGGTAGTAAAAAAGGAGATCCTAAAACTTCTTGAAGTTTGAGTGATCTATCCTATTTTGGATAGCCAGTAGGTTAGCCCGGTGCAAGTGGTTCCTAAAAAGACCGGGATAACTATCATGAAGAATCAAAATGATGAGTTAGTTCCCACTCGTGTCCAGAATGGGTGGAGGGTTTGTATAAATTATAAAAAATTAAATGCTGAAACCCGAAAGGACCACTTTCCTTTACCTTTTATTGATCAAATGCTTGAAAGGTCAGCTGGTCATTCTTACTATTATTTTCTTGATGATTATTCAGGTTATTTTCAAATTGCAATTGCTCCGGAGGATCAAGAAAAGATAACTTTTACATGCCCATTTGGAACTTTTGCATATCGTCACATGCCATTCGGTCTTTGCAATGCCCCAGCTAAAGGTGTATGGTTAGCATATTTTCAGACTATGTTGAGCATATTATAGAATTATTTATGGATGATTTCACAGTTTATGGAGACTCTTTTGATAAATGCTTGCATAACCTTACACTTGTTCTTCAAAGATGCATAGAAACTAATCTTGTGTTAAACTCTAAAAATGACATTTTATGGTTGACCAAGGTATAGTTTTGGGTCATATTATTTCATCTAAGAGAATTGAGGTAGATAAAGCCAAAATTGATATTATTCAATCTTTACATTATCCCACCAGTGTGCGGGAAGTTCGTTCTTTTCTTGGACATGCAGGTTTTTACCGAAGATTCATTAAAGACTTCTCCAAAATAGCGTTGCCCCTTTGTAAGTTGCTACAAAAGGATGTAGCTTTTGAATTTGATGAAGAATGTAAAAAGACATTTGATACACTAAAGAAACTATTAACTTCTATCCCAGTTATCCAGCCCCCTGACTGGAACGTGCCTTTCGAGATAATGTGCGATGCAAGTGATTATGTAGTAGGTGCTGTTTTGGGTCAAAGGATTGGAAGAGCATCTCACGCCATTTATTATGCTTCAAGAACTTTGAATGAGGCGCAGAGAAATTATTCTACTACTGAAAAAGAACTTTTAGTTGTTGTTTTTGCTTTAGAATTTTTTTGATCTTATTTGCTTGGTACTAAATTTATTGTTTATTCTGATCATGCAGCTCTTCGCTATTTGATGACGAAGAAAGAGGCAAAACCAAGGTTAATTAGATGGATACTTCTCTTAAGTGAATTTGATTTGGAGATCAAAGACAAAAGAGGGACAGAAAATTGTGTCGCAGATCATTTACGTCATTTAGTTCATATGGAGGATGAACTTTGTCTGCAAGAAACGTTCCCTGATGAGCAATTTTTTGCTTTAAGTGTGACATTGCCTTGGTATGCAAATATTGTAAATTATTAGGTTACTAATATGTTTTGTTCTGGCTTGTCAAAGGCTCAAAGAGATAAGATCAAAAGTGATGCCAAATACTATGTATGTGACGACCCATACTTGTAGAAGCACTGTGCAGATCAAGTGATAAGAAGGTGCGTTCATGAAAAGAAAATTATTTTAATTCTCACCTTTTGTCATTCTTATGCATGTGGAGGACATTTTGGAGCTAAGAGGATGGCAAGAAAAGTATTAGAATGTGGTTTCTATTGGCCATCTTTATTTCGTGATTCATATTCTTTTTGTAAAACATGCAACAATTGCCAAAATACAGGTGATATATCTCAAAGGAATGAAATGCCACAAAATCTTATACTATTTTGTAAAAAAATTGATGTTTGGGGCATCGATTTTATGGGACCGTTTCCTGTATCTTTTGGTTATGTTTATATTTTGCTTGCTGTTGATTATGTATCAAAATGGGTAGAAGCTAAAGCTACTAGGACTAATGGTTCTAAAGTTGTCTCAGATTTTATCAAATCCAACATATTCTCCAGGTTTGGGATTCGAGGAGCCTTAATGAGTGATCGAGGCACTCACTTTTGCAATTGAACCATGGAGACGTTGCTGAGAAAGTACCATATGACCCACAAGGTGTCAACTGCCTATCATCCACAAACTAGTGGACAAGCGGAAGTGTTAAATAGAGAGATCAAGTCCATCATTGAAAAGACGGTCAATCCAAGTAGAAAAGATTAGAGATTGCGCTTGGATGATGCTTTGTGAGCGTATAGAACTGCATACAAGACGCCTATCGGTATGTCACCTTACCTGTTGGTGTTTGAAAAACCATGCCATCTTCCTGTTGAGTTAGAACACAAGGCTTATTGGGCTATCAAGAGTTTCAATATAAAGGCATATGAAAATGGAGAATATAGGAGGTTACAACTACAAGAGTTGGAGGAAATTCGCAATGACGCCTATGAGAATGCTCGAAATTATAAAGAGAATACGAAGGATTTTCATGACAAGATGATCTCTAGGAAGGTGTTTCAAGTTGGTCAAAAAGTCCTTCTATACCAGTCACGACTTCGTCTGTTTTCGGGTAAATTGCGTTCTCGTTGGATTAGACCTTTTATTGTTACTAATGTTTTTTATCATGGTGCAGTTGAAATTCAAAGTTTAGCAACTTCCAAAGTGTTCAAGGTAAATGGCCAAAGGCTCAAGCTTTTCTATGAAGGTTTCAAAGTAGAGAATGTGGATGAATTGGACCTTGAGGATCCAATTTTTACCAATTGAAGGAGAAAACATCCACGACAATAAACAGAGGCAACCCAAGGAGAGTTTGTTCTTATTCTTATTCTTTCATTTTATTTTGTTATTTTGTCTTTTCCTTGCATTTTACCTTACATTGGGACAATGTGAGTTTTAAGTGTGGGGGAGGGGATTTACTTTATTTTAAGCATTTTTAGTTCGTTGTTTTCAAAAACAAAAACAAAAAAAAATTTTAATAAAAGAGTTTTGTTTGTTGGTTTTTAATGATTTTTGGTTGTGTATGTCATGGGTAAGATTCAACTAAATTTAAAAATTTTATAACATGATTGAATAAGTAATTTTTTTTTCAACTAAGAATTAATTAGTCTAGTTATTTTTTATTGAAAATGGTAGTATCTAAATTGGTAGACAAAAGCCAGTAAGGATTTGAGCCTTTAGACTGACACATCAGTCTCATTATTCTTTCATCAGAGATATTCTTCCACTGATTTGTTTCTCTAGAACTTGCTTTGATTCTCTTCGAGGTCACATTGACACATGCATGCATGAACATGATTAAGGCCATCTTTGTTATGCGTTACATAAGCCAAATAGCCCACCTTTTAATTAATTTTCTTTTTGTTGAACCCCTTTGAGCTTTATTGCCTTTTTCTTGGTATACCCACATTACAAGCTTTCAACCTATAATATTTATACCTTTACCCAAGTCGCAAAGCTAGTGGATCATTGTTGATCATTATGATATGTATGGGTGTACGAAAAATATAAGTATGGGGGTGTCTAAATTTGTGGTTTGGTTATAACCAACAAAATGGAACATATTTTCATCCTCAAATTTTCTAAGTTCCATTATTGTTAAAAAAAAAAAAAGAAGAAGAGAAAAAAAAAGAAAAAAGAAATGGTGGAAGTTGTTTTACATTGTTTAAATGCTTTAAAAGCCAAATTGAAGAAGTTGTTAAATAGAGTGATTGATTTTACATATTTTATATTGAGCTTGAGTTGATTCATTTTTGCTCCACTAGTTTTGATGGCTTTTGAGCTATACTCCCAAATATATCCCACCTTAATCCTAAGCCACGTTACAACCCATGAAAAGTCCTTATGATTTATGTTATGCATGTGATCCCAGTGGTGGAGAATGAGAAGATATGCAAGCTTATGGTAGATCATTTCTTCTAGAATGAATTTGAGTGAAATATATACCTTCAAACACATGAGAGTTGAGTGTTTATTCCCGTGAGGGTCTACCTATTTAGTTTACTCAATTTTCAAGTGAAAATACCTACTAAGTAATTAGAAGTTGTTTAAGAATATATGTTCATGATATGTTATGATTTTTGAAGAGCTTGGTTAATTTTTATTTATGACATTGCAACTTTGATTTCTTTTTGGAAAAATAAATTAGAGTTTCGTCCGAGGACGAGCAAAGGTTAAGTGTGGGGATATTTGATGAGAACATAAAATATTATATTTTTATTCCTTAATGTATACTCCTTTATGCTCATTTGATGTCTAAAGATACTCATTATTTTTTATTTTGATCTAGGATGAAATTGGAGTCACTAAATGCAAAATGGAGCTAATTATCAATTCTGGACAATTTTGACACATTGTAGCAAAATGTTCATAACTTGCTCATCCGAAGTCCAATTGAGCTGATACAAATTGATTCAAAAAGCTAATTAATAGAGGTACAATTTTTCTGTTTGAGTTTTACGAGATTCTGGCTGAATCATAGACCAAATCAGTCTTGAAGTTGAGTCAACTATGCTGTGCACGAAAAGTGGAGCTGAATTAACCATTTTTCAACTTGTTCAAAGATTTTATTTTATTGCTTGGGTTGTTGTAACTCTTAGAGGATTTGTGGAAAGATGTTGTGATCTTCAAACAACTAATTTAGAGTGTATAAAAGGGGTAGAGATCAGGAGGAAATGGGGAACAACACATAACTTTTTTTCTTTTTCTCCAATATTCTTTTGAAGTTTTCATGAACATGCGGAGCTAAAAGTCTTGTTGGTCGAAGAAAACAGAAGCCTTGGAATAAATAAACTTGTGAGATCTAAATTATTTTCATATGTTTGATTTATGCTTTGAGTATTGAATATTTTTCTATGCCTACTTTCATGATTGTTTTGTTTAATTACTAGGAGGCCTACTAGTCTATTATCCATTTCGATCTACTGCTAAATTAGACATCAAATTCGTAATTGTTTGATTTTTCTAATTTGTGAAGCAACCAAGATGTAATGAACTACTTTGTTTTATTAGATCTTAGGAGAAAAAATTTTGACAAAATAAAATGCAACCGCTTGTGCTTGTGTTGTTTTGCTTCATCGATCTCTTCGTTCTTTAAGAAATTACTAGATTAAATCTTCAGCACTTGTCTTGGATTATTTAGTAATTAAAGTTAATTAGATCGCTTGTTTCTAATTATCTAAGCCTAAGAGAGATAGAAAATTCTTCCAACGGTGAATATTCAAAGTATGATAATTTATGTTTGCATCAATGATCAATTTTATGATTTCAATGGTGGATGTTGACTGAGACCAACATTTTTTTCTTTGATTGTTTTAATACTTTAATTGTTTTTAGCTCTTTTAAATTTGCTTTTATCCAAAACTCTTTCTCCATCTTATTTCACATAGCATAAAGATCAAACTAATTACTCTTCGTGGGAACGATTCTTACTCTCACTACTACATATTATTTCAAGAGTAAAAATTTTATTTTTGGTTGCCTACAACAGCACGCCAATTATACATCAATATGTTACTTTTAATATTAGTGGTGATCCATAAATTAAAAAACATCAACAACTTGATACTTATCTATTATAATAATATACTTTAAAAGAAAATTTAGCTTACTAAATTTAATGTATAGAGTCAAACAAGTCTACTACAATGAGCCATTTGGATTCTGAAATGCAAATCCAAGATGGATTATCAAATGCATGTTCATTAATCTTGGGTTAGTAGGACTAATGGGTTCAACTCTGGGTCCAAAATTTGGATTTGTAGGACTAATTGTTTATATTCGGGTCCAAAATTTAGGCCGATAGCAAGGGCGGAAATGTACAGTGGGCTGGAGCGCCAGCCCATTCCAAATATTTTTTTCCTATTTATATATATATTTTTTTTCGTTTGCTGTTTTTCATACGAGTCAAGTCCATAAGCCATTTTAGTCCATCCGAATTTGAATTTTTGGTTCCGCTCTTAATTGGAAAGATTATCTACAAGGCAGAATATATTTTATAATCCAAGATGGAGTGGATTTCAGAATCCAAATAACAATTATAAAATTATAAATTCGGCTATAATAATTGTCATTTGGATTTTGAAATACAAATCCGATGGTAATTCTGAAATGCATGTTGATTCTGAAAATGCACAATTCGACTTTGATAACTACTATTTTTCAAGTTTATTTTTCATTCCTTAGTGTCAGTATGAGTGTGAGTTGCCTGACAAGTAGCATATTATACAAAGGTATATTTAAAAGAGCTTATCCTACACCCCTAAGACAAGGATTCCTCTCATCAATGTAATCTTGTGGTATTAGGACCCGAGTTCATTTTTGTTCTTCCATCAAAACTAGTGAAGATGTTCACTATTTCACTCAAAATTTGACAAATGTTAAACTAGTGTGGATGTTCACCAAACCTCTTTTAGTGGTTTTAGGTTGGATGCAAATAATACATGATAATATTTGAGTGGAAGGATGAACATTTGTACTAGTTTTGGTGGGTGAATAAAAATGGACTCGTTAGAATGCATAAAAAAGCATGTGGTTAAGGTATTAGGTAACTCTAGTTAAGATGTCTATGGATAGATGTTTGAATTTTCAAGATTTGTATTGTGTGTTAAAACATGATGGAGAAGAAAATTTGGTTGTTGAGTATATCGATCCGCTTTTTATTTTCACTTTTCTCTCCAATCGAATAAAAAAGAATTTTTAACAAATATTTCTATTCAAAAGAGAAAAACTAAGAGAGATCTTAACTATTTTAAAATTTTAAGAAATATCTCTATTCTCAACATCTTTGGTGAACATATAACTAAAATAGTGGAAGACTTTTGCTAAGAAAATTAACGAAAAAGTTAAAAATGGAAATATTTCTTAAATCTTTAAAATAGTGAGAATATCTGTTAGATTTTATATTTTGGATAGAAATCTTTGCTAAAATATTCCATAAAAAACTTATAATTTTTTATAAGCGCTTTCTCAAAAATTCACTTTACTCATAGTAAAGAGTCCTGCTAAACTCTTTCTTGGCCAGGGACCAAAAGCCATTGCTTTCTTTCCCTTTCTTTCTCAGTGACTTTTTTTCTTTTGGCCGAGAGTTGTGGTCTTCCTTCCACACTACATACTATTTATAGTTAAGTTTTCTTGTCATCTGCTATTGCTCAGTCTAGTCATGACATAGTGTTCCTTCCCTTTGCTCTTCTTGCACCAGTACATGGCCAGAGCTATACTGACAGCCATGTCTTTTGTCAATAAAGGGCCTAGACCTGACTGACATTTATGATTCAGAATGTTGAGAGAGGAGAGGGGATTTGCTGTTGAAATGTGGAGAAAAACTTTGAAAATAGCTGTATCAGAGTTTTGATACAGTGGACTTCACCTCAAAGTTTATATATATTCAAGACCAAAATTGTTGTCACATGTCTGGTCATGATTGACCAGATTCTTTTTCCTACTTATGCAGGTGAGGCTGATGTCATTGTTTTTGATCCGGCCAATCAAAATCGGACATGTGGCAGTACGATTTCATAGTCTTCAGACTGAAAAGCATTTTTGATATATGTATATATATATATAGATATGAGTGTTTTAGAACTATCCTGATGGTTTCATATAATTGAACCATTCTATGTTACATAGGTTGAATTAGAATTGAGTGGTTGAGATTAAAAAGTGGTGGAGTCAACACCTTTTAATCTCAACCATACAAATCAAATCCAATATATATATATATATATATGGTAAACGAGATATGAGCAATAGTGTTCATATTCCTACATGAGTCATGCATACGTGGACCAATTAGGAATAGACTTCTACATTCCATGTGCACTAGTAGACTCTATTTCTATTGGTCCACATGTGCATGGTTCATGTAGGAATATGAGCACTATGGTTCATATCCCGTTTACCCATATATATATATATATATATATATATATATATATATATATATCGGATTTCGGGTTCTTTTGGGTAACTCGACATATGAATCCGAGTCCAACCCGAATTTGATCGGGTTCAAATATTTTAATCCGAATCCGAGTCCGAATATCTTAAACACTAACCCAACTCATTAACGGGTTTACCCGATCGGGTTCGAATTTAGTCCGTCCGAGTTGCACTCCTACTATTCAACCGTTGGATGGGCTTTAAGTTATCAACGATTAAGATTAGATGACTTAAGAGTATTTGGAGTAGATGCTTAAGGGGATGGATCATGATCTCGACCACATATATATATATATATATATATATATATATATATATATATATATATATATATATATATATACACGTTTTATGAAAAAAGAGGTGAGAATCCACTTTTTATACAGTGGCTATATCAAAACTTTGATACAGCCATATTTATCAAAGTTTTTTCCTGAAATGTGGAAAGGGGTAGAAAGTACAGTAGAGATGAAAATAGTTGGACCGGAGTAATTTTTGACTGACTAAAAAAGAAAAATTACAAGTGCATACATATACACGATGATCTGGTGCAAAGAAGAACTTGGTCTGAATTTTTATTTTCCTGTCATTTCTATTTCAGGGCATAATATGATGAAGGATGTAAAAAATTAGGATTCTCTTTGCAAATCTTCAGGTAGTATTTTTTTTTTCTTTTGCTTAGTTGTAGTTAGATATTTTCGACTATCAAACTTTTGTAATTTAATACTCGAAAGTTTCATATTATAATATTCTAAACTATTATTAGAGAAATTACTATCCGATGAGGACAATACAAAATGTTCAAATTATCCATAGATAATTGTTTGAGAGATGCCATTTGTTCAAGGAAGTGTTTGGTTTTGTAATATTGAAAAATGTCGTGGTCTTTACGATGTGTATTTTGATTCTGAATAGTCAAGCCAATGATGAATGATGCATATTTTGGCAAAACAATGAATTGAACTACGATTCTTGATGTCATTATAATGTTCTGGAATCTTAGCTGTTTTTTTTTTTTTTTTTTTCCTGCTATAGCATTGTTACGGTGAAGTCCTTAGTCCAATACTAACTTCAAAGAGAAAATTTACTGTAGCAGTGTAAAATTTTAGAAATTGTATAGCACAACCTAAGAGTACAAAACGTGAGTACCAACAACGTTAAGTCTAAAAACACCATGGCAATATGCATTCCTAAATGTCAATAATAAAGACGTCTGAAGCCAAAAACATCATGACACCTAAGTTGGCGTCTAACTAATATTAGTTATATTAATTTAGTACTAATAGTCTCTAACTATATTAATAAATTAAAAATTAAAAATATGTAACTAACAAATCTTTTAACACTAATGGTTAGTTAAACCCATTATTGTTAAACACTAATGGGTAGTTAAACGTCAATATTAATGACTTTTTTTGGATATATATACGCCACTAGCGTATGGAATATATAATGATAAATTTATAATTATTTTTCAATTTTTTATTCATATTTAAGGTGTATCCTACATTGTTTCCATAATGTATATGACCCTCCACTTTTGACGGAATTCGTCCAATCATAACGATCAACGATTTTGATCCAAAAATTTTGACCAAAATGTTCTCTCTTATTTTCTTCTTCCTCTTCCCTCTCATCCTCCCTCCTCCTCCCACCCGCGGTTAGCCGTCGCCGCTGCCCCCCTCCCCACCATCGCAACTGCTCCCCCTCCCCACCCACGCTCTACCCTCCCCGCCACCGCCCTCCTCCCCACCCCCGCAGCTCCCGCAACAACAGCAGCAGCCGTTCCCCGCGCTCGTCGTCGCTGGCCGCAGCAGCAGCAGTCGCGTGTGGATAAGCCCCCTCCCCGCCCCCCGGTCCTCCACACCCCCACTCCCCCCCCTCCCGCGAGCCGCTACCTCCGGCACTAGCTACCGCGAGCTGCAGCAGCAGCCGGCGCCACGGCGAGCAGCGGTGGAGCGCGCACGCAGCGGCAGAACTCGCACGACGGTGACGATGGGCGGCAGCGACGACGAGCGGTGGCGCACAAGTAGGAATTGTTGTTGCTGTGGGGCAGGGAGGAGGGTAGCAGGGGCTGGGAGGGAACGAAGCGGGTGCCGAGAGGGGAGGGGGGCGGTGGAGGGGGGTGGCAGCTCGCGGTGGGGGAGGGGGAGGGGGGTGAGCGAGGGAGGGGAGGGCCTGGGGGGTGTGTGGCTGGTGGCGGCCCGCAGTGTAGGAGGGGGAGGGGAGGTGAGTGGGGGTGGCCGAGATCCGAGGTGGGGAGGGGGTTTGAGAGGGGGAGGGGAGGGGGGTGACCGGTGGCGGCCTGCGGTTGGCGGAAGGGAGGAGGAGGGTGATAGGGAAGAAGATATTGATGGACATTCAAGTAATGACAAGGCATCATGTGTACATACTGCTTGGAAACTTTTCAAGCAATCAATAAAGCAAAGTCTTCAACAAAAGAAGAAAATGTTACTCACTTCAACTAATAAAATTACTATACCGCAACATTTACATGCACTGGCAGGGGGAGAATGTTCACTTAGTTATCAACTTCTGGAAACAATTGAGCATTGCACCACATTGTGAACTAAAGAACGTTGAATAGTTAAACTAGTAACAATATCTTAATAGAACCAAACAAAAATAAAAATTTATATTTGTTGTTTTCGTGTAGTGGACCTGAAGAACAATTTATAAGATTAATCATGATTGACTCTTAGTGAACAAACACAACAAACATAAGTTTTATGCGAGGAATTCTATCAAACATTTATGTACAGTGCAGATGGATGGGAATTGGAGGTGCTAATCCTTAGGCTGAGCAGCGATTCGGTTCGGCCCAAACCGATCCGAACTTCCAAAAACTGAAAAACAGACAACCGATTTTCCACAAACCGAAAACCGAACCAAACGTTAACAAACCGATCAAAATCGAACCGAAAATGAATTTCGGTTTTACGGTTCGGTTCGATTTTATGGGTCAATTGGGCCGGGCCTTATAACAAAAGCCATTATACCTAAATAACAGTAAAAATTTTTAATATACAAGTTAAAATAGAGTAAAAAAATCTGTTCTGCAAAATCAGAATATAAAAAAGTTAAAATACAGTAAAAAAATTGAATATCAACATTGTTTTGCAACATATTTCTGATTGCACAAGTTAAAATACATGCCATCAATTACAAATTTACAAGTTCTGAAGGCTTTTGAAGGCTATGCTTTTCCTATCTTTCCCTCTTCTCAAGTTAAATTTACAAGTTAAAATACTCTCAAGTTAATATATAAGTTAAAACTCAAGCCATCAATTACAATTTACAAGTTCTCTCTTCTCAAGTTTTATCACAACAAATTACAAAAGAAAATAAGTTCCCTATCTTTCCCTATCTTTCCCTCATTCCCTGGCTCAAATGCATAGTTCTCTTCATAAACAAGCCATTACCATCAAGTCCTAGCTTTTCCTGAACAACACAATAAAAAGAAGGAAAAAAAAACTTAATTGAGGCTCAGATAAGGCTCATTTATGCATCATTGTTTGATGCCATGTAGTATCAGTATTCTCAAGCCATCACAACATTGCCACTTTCTCATGTAATATGTTAATAATTTTTTCAAGAAAAGAAAAAATAAACTAGCATCATAAATTTACCAAATGGCTGCATTTTATGCCACGCCATTGTCGCCAATGGCTACATTTTATGCCTCGTCAATGGCTTCATTTTATGCACCTACAACAAGAAAAAAATGTAAAAGTGGAGACAAAAGTAAGATGGAGGCTTGGAGCAGAATTAATTCTCCCAGAAAGTGAGCTGCAGAGTATCAGAAAGCTCCAAAAAAGAGCAGAACAAGAAGAAAATAGTAGCATTAAGTTGGGTTGGAGACTGCAGAAGAAACAACATCAATAACATGTAGTATAGCAAGCAATAACAGCAGAAGCATTAAGTAACAACAAGGACCATCATTGCCTCAATACAAAAGATGGATATTATCTAGAGTTTGATATCCTATGTTATCATCATATAACCTACATGGGAAACTGAAAACTACCATAGTGCTAGTCAACAAGAGAGTAAATTAATAGTGGCATTCAAATATCTCAGAAGAAGTAAACATATTTCTGTAACTTATACTTGATTATAAGTATCTTGTGTATTAATTTCTCAAAGTACTAAAGGTGAGTCGAGCAGCAAACACAAATATAGGTTGGATATCCTCTATCTGAGACTTTCTATATGTGTTGTATATATGCAATATTCATGTCAAATGCTATTTTTTGCACATTCAGGAATTACAGAGGTGGGAAAACAAAGTTTCTAAAACCAGAAAATTATTAGATAAAACTTCTTTTTCCTTACCAACTGAAAACTTCTATGTTGTGTATCATACTATCATGACACCTAGGCATGAGAAATTCGTGCAGTATATTACAGAGGACAGATAGTCAGTGCAGATGTCCTATTACAGAATGTAAAAGTCCCAGTATATTTGAGGAATAAACCAATTTTAAAAGTAGCTCAAATCTAAAAGTAGCTCAAGCCTCAAGTATAAACCAATTTTAAATATTACAAATCTATGAACAAATAAAAATTTTGTGCAGTATATTACAGAGGACAGATAGTCAGTGCAGAGTTCTATTACAGAATGTAAAAGTTTCAGTATATTTGAGGAATAAACCAATTTTAAAAGTAGCTCAAATCTAGAAGTAGCTCAAGCCTCAAGTATAAACCAATTTTAAACATTATAAATCTATGAAAAAAATGAGAAATTCGTACAGTATATTTGAGGAATAAATTTATACCAGTGCAGTGCAGCAGTGATCAGTGATCACGTCAGAGAGAGAAGACTGAGAGCTCGATAATATGGTCCTAACTTACAAATCTGTGAACAAAAAATAATACAACATACAAAAAATTAATACAAAATCTCAATACAACAAACAATCTCGAAATAAAACTTACTAAACCTAGAGATATTTACCTCTGATTCGAGATGTGCTCGAGTCGAGAGCTCAGAGCTCCGATCCCCAACGAATATGTGCTAATCTTCTAGAGTCTGGAGACCGTAGAGTAATCACCCTATAGATCTGTGCTCAGAGTGAAGAAGACCTTATAGATCTAAGTTTAGAGAACTCCTTCGTCTCTCAGAGGAAGTTGAATGGAGAGAGGCAACAGGGAAGCAGCTAGGATTTGGGAGAAGACGAATGGCAAAGAGCGGAGTAAAGATTTTGGAGAAATCGACCTCCTTCGTGATGAAGGCTTTCTCAACCTTGGAGCCAGAGGGGGCCAGCCGCCAGGGAGGAATAGGGTTTGGGAGGAAAGAGGAAAGGAAAGCGGGCCAACGGAGGGAACTGGAAAGAGTGAGATGAGAGAGAAAGTTTTAGGCAAACTTTTGGATTTTATACGGGAGACTGTTGGAGGATAAATTAGTAAATATACCAAATAATTTTGGTTTTGGGTTCGGCCGCCTAAACCCAGAACCAAAAACTGGACCGAAAATCGAAAATTTCCAAACTGAAAACTGACTTCAGAATCGTCTAAAGGAAAAACCGAACCGAATGCATTATTCAGGTCGATTTTTCGGTTTGAACCAGTTTTTATGTCACGACCCGCACCCGGAAATTGGGCATGAGTCGTGGGTACGTCCAGCCTACGCCGCAGCATCGACGGTAGAACGCTGTCTAGGTCACGAACATAATATATCCTGCCAATAGTCTCAACTCCGAACGGAGGACAAAGATAAATAACCTCAGTTCTATAATATACTCAATCACAACTATAAACATAATGGCACGATGAGAATTGAAAAGAGTTCTATTAAAAACCAACCACACTAATCCAACTCAAATCCTGGGTCTAAATGACCTCACAAAGTCACAAATAAAAAGTACATCTCAGTCTCAGTCTAAAACAATAATGCAGAAAAAGTAATCTAAGAACAGGCTGGTAAGTTCTCCTCTAGGATAGGCACCTCCTCTGGGATTTTTGGAGTGAAATCTCCCTCTATTCCTGGGCCGTAATGAGTAGGGCAAAAGTCCTCCAGATCCTCTGAAAATGTTGGTTATCCAGTCAGGATTGGAGCGAAGCACAAGCACTAACAGCAGTTTCATTAAGTTGACAAAAACTATAAACAGTGTAAGAAATACAAGATGAGAATAAATGTAGGAATGTAAAGTACTGGAGAAATGAAATAGGCAATAGAGCATCTAGCAATGAACAATAACAGTGAATGCTAGAACAAGTGAATATGAATAAAGAATAAACATCTAGCTAAGTGTTTGAATTATCAGTTTATTATGTGATCGGCTTGGGACTAGATCAGGCTGGTTATATATGATTAACTATAATTCTTGTAGGTCAGGTTAACCATATGGTTAGCTATGATGCATGTAGTGGTCAGGCTAATCATATATAACAGCTATGATGCATGTAAATGGTTAGGCCGCACCCAACGTGAGAAGTGGAGTGAGCTATGATGCATGTAAATGTTTGGATATGATCACATAATCTACTAATAGTTCCCCATCCCCCAGCTAGCACGATGGATTCGAATCACGACTCCGCATGATGGGGATCAAGGGTGCTAACCCGTGTATCCATAGTGTCGGAATCAAGTATGTACTACAACTGAATTTATAGTGGTAATCAACAAAAATAAAAACTGTCAGAGAATGTACTCGCCTGTGGTCCTGAGCAAAGTGTGAAGATCGATGTCCAAAGTGGGATCACAATGACCTATTTGTGGAGTATAAATGTTAGATACTGAATTAAGGAAATAAATATGTTTAACTAATTTAAATATGAGGCCTCTAGGTCATACTAAAACCTACTGGTCAATACTAGGTTAACTTGTCCATTTACATCATAATAGTCCCTTTGGATGAAACCTACTAAACTAGTTAACTTCTCTATCATACCAAGGTATCTAGTTTAATACTAGCTACTATTATATACTATATGCCATTGATACTAGGGTATCCACCTATACTAGCTAGTATTTATAATTTGTTTCTATTTTAGTAATAATATAGTTCTAACTTATTTACCTTAGCTATATAACCATAGGTGTTATACATATTAGCTACCCTCTCATCAACCCAACTAAAAACCCAAATACTCAAGGTAATACACAACACTGCACATCACAGTTTCCTCACTCTCATAATACCTCACACACAGCTACATTGGCTCTTACTAACACAGGTTCTGAGCACACATATTAGTAGACACTATTACTCACAACACAACATTAACATACAGGTAAACACTGATATAGAGATACAAGAAACTAGGTTCTAGGATACACACTGCTCTACACTACACAGTATCAGTTTCCTTACTCTCATAATACCTCACACACAACTACATTTCCCTATGAAGGTTCTTCTTCCCCAAGGTTCCTTGACCCAAGCTCCTTGCTTTCCTTGATTTGGAGGAGAAAAATGGAATCCCTAGGGTTAGATTCCGAATTTGGGGTGGGGAAAAATGATTTTTCTTAATGGAGGCTAGGGTTTCTTTCTTCATGAAAGAGAAAAGGGTTGAGGGTAGCTCCCTTTTATATTAAAACTAGGTTAGGGTTTCAAATGCATAGGATTAGGTAAATCCCCCATGTTAGGTCATGAAGAATTTAATTAACTAAGGTTTAGTCATTCTAGGGTTTGAGGTTCTAAACCAAAAATTGAAATTCTAGGGTTTGTCTAAAATTTGGGTTTCAAACTAGGGTTTAGTCATTAGGTTAGTCCTAATGAGTTCTAGGGTTTGACCTAACCCAAACACAACTAACAATATATAAATAGTTTATAAAACTCAGCAGATTAATTTAATACATAATTATTCAGAATAGTGAAATTACACAAATGCCCTTATCTGGAAATGTGGTAGTGACAAGTCTACCCTCCTAAAAAAATTTCGTCCTCGAAATTGGACTGAACTAGAACAAGATGAAATCAGAAAAGGAATATACCTCGAGTCTAGAAGCGATACGAGTATTGCTCGCGCATTTCGTTCTCTCTCTCCCAGGTCGACTCCACTGGAGAGTGATGTCTCCATGCAACACGAACCAAAGGAATAGTTTGGTTCCGCAATACCTTCTCTCTGCGGTCCAAGATCTCTACGGGCTGCTCGGGGTAGCTGAGCGTCGGACCAACCTCAATCTTCGAGTGATCAAGTACGTGACTAGGGTCTGCCATGTACCGTCTTAGCTGCGACACGTGGAACACATCATGCACTCCCTCTAATGCAGGTGGCAAGTCTAGTCTATACGCCACTGCACCTATCCTTGTAAGAATACTGAAGGGTCCGATATAGCGGGGGCTAAGCTTCCCGCCTCCACCAAAACGAATCGTGCCACGCGTCGGAAAAATCCGTAGAAATACTAGATCGCCAACCTAAAATAAAATAGTCTCAACACGCATTCTAAATAAACATACACAAGCCAGAAAAATAACAATCTATACCTGAAACTCAAGGGGTCTACGGTGACTGTCGGCCCAATGCCGCTGTCTGTCCTGCGCCACTCGCAGTCTGTCTCTGATGAGTTTTACCTTTTCTGATGCATCCACGACCATTTCTGGTCCTAGCAAGGCTCTCTCTCCAACGTCGTCCCAAGATAACGGTGTACGACACCTCCGCCCATAAAGAGCCTCAAATGGTGACATCTCGATGCTGGCCTGGTAGCTGTTGTTGTAAGCGAACTCTACCAGGTGCAGATGATCCTCCCAAGAACCTCCAAGATCTAGAACACAAGTGCGTAGCATGTCTTCGAGAGTCTAAATAGTCCTTTCTGACTGTCCGTTTGTCTGGGGGTGGTATGAGGTACTGAACTTGAGCTGAGTGCCCAAGCTAGCCTGCAGACTCCTCCAGAAGTGGAAAGTGAAACGACTATCCCGATCCGAGACGATGCTCACAGGAACTCCATGAAGCCTAATGATCTGTCGCATGTACATCTCTGCTAGCCTCTCTGTCGACGTGCCCACCTTGAAAGGTAAGAAATGGGCTAATTTGTTTAACCTGTCCACGATGACCCAAATCGCGTCCTTCCCTCCTGGAGAACGTGGAAGCCCTGAAACGAAATCCATGGTCACGTGCTCCCATTTCCACTCTGGGATCGGTAAAGGTTGAAGCAAACCACCTGGCCTCTGCCGGTCCGCCTTTACCTGCTGGCATACTAGACATCGAGATACGAAGCGTGATACCTCGTGCTTCATTCTATACCACCATACATGCTCCCTCAAGTCTTGATACATTTTGTTGGCACCGGGATACATCGAGTACTGAGAGCGGTGTGCCTCCTGCAAAACCTCCTCGCGCAGCTCCCCGCTGGGCACACATATCCTCGTGCCATGCCGTAAGGAACCATCCTCTGTGATAGTAAAGTCGTCCGACAATCCTGTCCGAACCTGTGCTCTGATACTCCTCAGAGCCTCATCATCATACTGCGCAGCTCTGATCCTGTCCATCAGCTCGAACTGTATCTGTAATCTCCACATCTGAACCTCAGTACCGGGAACTAACACCTCAACCTCCAAGCTTTCCAGATCAGCCAACAAATGTCTATCTGTCGTCAAGTACATAGCCATCGGATACCTGCTCAAGGCATCGGCGACTACGTTGGCCTTCCCTGGGTGGTACTGCAATGAGATATCGAAGTCCTTCATCAACTCCAACCACCTCCTCTGCCTCATGTTCAGCTCCTTCTGTGTGAATACGTACTTCAAGCTTTTGTGGTCTGTGAAAATCTCCACACGCTCTCCGTACAAGTAATGTTTCCACAGCTTTAGAGCAAAGATAACTGCTGCCAACTCTAAATCGTGGGTGGGGTAGTTCTTTTCATGAGGGCGTAACTGCCTGGAAGCATAGGCAATTACCTTCCCGTGCTGCTGAAGAACACATCCCAGACCCTTCCCTGAAGCATCACTGTAGATGGTAAAACCACCTGTCCCTGCTGGCAACGTCAAAATTGGAGCTGTCGTCAACCTCTTCTTCAGCTCATCAAATGCAGCCTGGCACTCCTCCGTCCACACAAAATCCACATCCTTCCTAGTCAGCCTGGTCATCGGCACTGCAATCTTGGAGAAGTCTTGTACAAACCTCCTGTAGTATCCTGCTAGCCCGAGAAAACTCCTGATCTCAGCTACCGAACTGGGGGTAGCCCACGACTCCACTGCCTCGATCTTCTTTTGGTTAACCGAGATTCCGTCACCCGACACCACATGCCCAAGAAATTCGACCTTGTCAAGGAAGAATTCACACTTAGAGAGTTTCCCGTACAGCTTCTCCCTCCTGAGAGTCTCTAAGACCAACCTCAGGTGCTCTTCGTGCTCCTCCGGGGTCTTGGAATACACAAGAATATCGTCGATAAACACCACCACGAACTTGTCAAGGTACTGGTGGAACACCTTGTTCATCAGGTTCATGAATACTGTCGGTGCATTGGTTAAACCAAATGGCATCACCATGAACTCAAACTGGCCGTATCTGATCCGAAAGGCTGTCTTCAGCGTGTCTTCTCTCTTCACCTTCACCTGGTGATAGCCTGACCTCAAATCTATCTTTGAAAACACCTTCGCCCCACTCAACTGATAGAAAAGATCATCTATCCTCGGCAGCGGGTATTTGTTCTTGATAGTGTTCTTGATAGTGAGGTTGTTCAAAGCTCTATAATCAATGCACATGCGCACCGTGCTGTCCTTCTTCGGTACGAACAATACCGAAGCTCCCCATGGTGATGAACTGGATTTGATGAAGCCTTTGTCCTGCAGCTCCTCAACTTGCTTCTTCAGTTCTGCCAGCTCGCTGTTGTTGACTCTATAGACATGTTGTGAAATGGGCTCTGCTCCTGGAACCAAGTCTATAGAGAATTCAACATCTCTGTCTGGCGGCAAGCCTGGCAACTCCTCTGGAAATACATCCAGGAACTCCGCTATCAGAGGATGTGGCAACTCCTCTTCTTCCGCCCTGGCTCCGCAAAATGTGCTCTTCTCTGTTCCGCTGCTCCTCTGACGACCTCAACTCTGGCTCTCCTGGTGGTCTAAATAATACTCTGGCTCTATAACAATCTATAGTAGCATGATGCCTAATGAACCAGTCCATTCTGAGTACAATATCATACCCCGGAAGTGGCATGACGAGTAAGCTCACGCTCAACTCTCGGCCTCCTACTGACACCCTCCGGTCCTTGCAGTGATCACGGACTAGGATAATACCTCTACCAGTCATGATCTTGCAAGTCCTAGCTAATGGTTCTGTGTCTAAATGATGTCAAAGTGCATAAGATACAGACACAAAACTATGGGAAGCGCCAGAGTCGAATAAGGTAAATGCGGGAATACAATCGAGAAGAACCGAACCTGTGATCAAGTCTCCTGCTGGCTCGATCTCCTCGACTGCCATGGCGTATGCTCGCCCCTGGGGTGCACCTCTCTGCTGCTGATGCTGGGCGAACTTCTGATGTTGTGGTGGAAGTGGTCCCCTCTGTTGTTGGCCTCCTGGTGCGGTAGGCACCCTGTCTGATCCTCTCTGGGCGGCTGCTCCACCCTGACCTGGACGAAAGGTAGGACAATCCTTCAGCTGGTGTGTCGTCGATCCACAGGATAGACATGAGCCCAATCTCTTCCTGCAGATATCTCTAGTATGTCCCATCTTCCCGCAGTAAGCACACTGGATGGCGGGCTGGTTCTGTCTCTGTTGCTGCTGCTGGACCTGCCCTCGGGCTGGTGCCTGATGCTGCTGCTGAAAGGGTCTCTGCTGTTGCTGCTGAAAGTGTGGACGCTTGCCCGGTCCCGTACTACTATTTGCTCCTCCGGAACCATCGCGTCCCCTCTTAGGCCTGAGGCCCAAGTCGTCCTCGGCTACTTGGGCATCCATCAATATGCCCTCGTAGGTAGCTGTGCGACGTCCCGACGTGCGAGACTTGATCTCCCTTGTCAGCCCCTTTCTGAATTTCCGGGCCCTGTCCCCCGGATCTCTAATCATCGATGGCGCGAAGCGACTCAGGCGGGAAAACTCCGCGGCATACTCATCGACGGACGAGCTCCCCTGGGCTAAGTCATGGAACTGACTCTCCAAAGCTCCCAGGGCAACATCAGGAAAGAACTTTTCTTTGAAGAGTTCCTTGAAATCCTCCCAAGTGAGTCCTCTGCACAAGAGTCTCGGCTCCGTGCGAAACCATGTCAGGGCAATGTCGAACATCTGGCTGCCAGCGGCCTCGATCTGGAGCGCCTCTGGAATCTGCGCCAAACGCAAGTTCCTCTCGATGTCCTCTAGCCAATCATCGGCGTAGAGTATCCCTTCTGTCCCCTTGAACTCACGAGGCATCATCCTCTTGAAGTCCACAATGGTGCCCGGCCTCTGTTGTTGCTGACCAGGTTGTTGCTGCTGCTGAGTGACTCTCTCCACAGCCTGGAGAGCCACTTGGTGAGCATTCTCCATGTTCACCCTCATCATCTCTGTCTGGGCCTGATGTGCCTCAGCCTGCACTCTCTGGGCCTCTGCCGACGTCCTCTGGGCATCGACCATGCCCTGAATCAAGGCGAACATCTGTGCTCCATCGACGGGCACACCTCCTGGATGCTGAGCTGGTGGTGGTGGTGCCGTCGTAGCTGTGGGGACCCTCTGAACTAGTGGTGGAGGACCCCCGAATGCTGCAGACACTCCCACATGTACTAGAGATGTAGGAGGTGCTGCTGATGTCTGTCCGGCAGCGCGAGAGGTGGCAGACCTCTCTGAATCTGCTGCTCCGAGTCTCTGGGACCTTCTTGGCGGCATCCTGAAGACAGATCGAAAGATTCAATTAAGGCAATAGATATGATATCAAGGAAGGACAGAAAAATTTCTAAAGGAATTAATCATTAAGAATAGTATCATAAGAATCAGAATTCCCTAATTGTGATTGAGCATATCCTCGACCTACTTCCTATTACTACAATATCGCTCTAATGTGAATCTAAGACTACTGACTAGACCTGCATGGGCCACCACTAAAAACGTGTCACGACCCGCACCCGGAAATTGGGCATGAGTCGTGGGTACGTCCAGCCTACGCCGCAGCATCGGCGGTAGAACGCTGTCTAGGTCACGAACATAATATATCCTGCCAATAGTCTCAACTCCGAACGGAGGACAAAGATAAATAACCTCAGTTCTATAATATACTCAATCACAACTATAAACATAATGGCACGATGAGAATTGAAAAGAGTTCTATTAAAAACCAACCACACTAATCCAACTCAAATCCTGGGTCTAAATGACCTCACAAAGTCACAAATAAAAAGTACATCTCAGTCTCAGTCTAAAACAATAATGCAGAAAAAGTAATCTAAGAACAGGCTGGTAAGTTCTCCTCTAGGATAGGCACCTCCTCTGGGATTTCTGGAGTGAAATCTCCCTCTATTCCTGGGCCGTAATGAGTAGGGCAAAAGTCCTCCAGATCCTCTGAAAATGTTGGTTATCCAGTCAGGATTGGAGCGAAGCACAAGCACTAACAGCAGTTTCATTAAGTTGACAAAAACTATAAACAGTGTAAGAAATACAAGATGAGAATAAATATAGGAATGTAAAGTACTAGAGAAATGAAATAGGCAATAGAGCATCTAGCAATGAACAATAACAGTGAATGCTAGAACAAGTGAATATGAATAAAGAATAAACATCTAGCTAAGTGTTTGAATTATCAGTTTATTATGTGATCGGCTTGGGACTAGATCAGGCTGGTTATATATGATTAACTATAATTCTTGTAGGTCAGGTTAACCATATGGTTAGCTATGATGCATGTAGTGGTCAGGCTAATCATATATAACAGCTATGATGCATGTAAATGGTTAGGCCGCACCCAACGTGAGAAGTGGAGTGAGCTATGATGCATGTAAATGTTTGGATATGATCACATAATCTACTAATAGTTCCCCATCCCCCAGCTAGCACGATGGATTCGAATCACGACTCCGCATGATGGGGATCAAGGGTGCTAACCCGTGTATCCATAGTGTCAGAATCAAGTATGTACTACAACTGAATTTATAGTGGTAATCAACAAAAATAAAAACTGTCAGAGAATGTACTCGCCTGTGGTCCTGAGCAAAGTGTGAAGATCGATGTCCAAAGTGGGATCACAATGACCTATTTGTGGAGTATAAATGTTAGATACTGAATTAAGGAAATAAATATGTTTAACTAATTTAAATATGAGGCCTCTAGGTCATACTAAAACCTACTGGTCAATACTAGGTTAACTTGTCCATTTACATCATAATAGTCCCTTTGGATGAAACCTACTAAACTAGTTAACTTCTCTATCATACCAAGGTATCTAGTTTAATACTAGCTACTATTATATACTATATGCCATTGATACTAGGGTATCCACCTATACTAGCTAGTATTTATAATTTGTTTCTATTTTAGTAATAATATAGTTCTAACTTATTTACCTTAGCTATATAACCATAGGTGTTATACATATTAGCTACCCTCTCATCAACCCAACTAAAAACCCAAATACTCAAGGTAATACACAACACTGCACATCACAGTTTCCTCACTCTCATAATACCTCACACACAGCTACATTGGCTCTTACTAACACAGGTTCTGAGCACACACATTAGTAGACACTATTACTCATAACACAACATTAACATACAGGTAAACACTGATATAGAGATACAAGAAACTAGGTTCTAGGATACACACTGCTCTACACTACACAGTATCAGTTTCCTTACTCTCATAATACCTCACACACAACTATATTTCCCTATGAAGGTTCTTCTTTCCCAAGGTTCCTTGACCCAAGCTCCTTGCTTCCCTTGCTTTGGAGGAGAAAAATGGAATCCCTAGGGTTAGATTCCGAATTTGGGGTGGGGAAAAATGATTTTTCTTAATGGAGGCTAGGGTTTCTTTCTTCATGAAAGAGAAAAGGGTTGAGGGTGGCTCCCTTTTATATTAAAACTAGGTTAGGGTTTCAAATGCATAGGATTAGGTAAATCCCCCATGTTAGGTCATGAAGAACTTAATTAACTAAGGTTTAGTCATTCTAGGGTTTGAGGTTCTAAACCAAAAATTGAAATTCTAGGGTTTGTCTAAAATTTGGGTTTCAAACTAGGGTTTAGTCATTAGGTTAGTCCTAATGAGTTCTAGGGTTTGACCTAACCCAAACACAACTAACAATATATAAATAGTTTATAAAACTCAGCAGATTAATTTAATACATAATTATTCAGAATAGTAAAATTACATAAATGCCCTTATCTGGAAATGTGGTAGTGACATTTTACTCACCCCTACTCATACTAAGTGAAGATCGACGATGAGGCTGCAGAGTTTGGAGATTGAAGTGGATGGGATTTTCAATCTATGTAGAAAATATTTTAAAATTGGATTGAGTATTTCTACATATAATAGGAATATCGTAATAGATTTGGATTGGGTATTCCTACATATAAAAGGAATATGTCAATGGATTTAGATTTGGATTGGGTATTCCTATATATAATTGGAATACTAGTTGTGGATTTGAGACTATATATATTAGGTGTCTCCTAACCCTAAAATATATATCAAAAAATATTGCAAAAGGAGGCAAGAGTGCTTTTACAACATTGGAATGAGAGAGTAGGAGATTGAAGGCTATTTCGAAGTAGATATCGGTTTCGGGTAATTATTTTCTTTTCATCTCCGTTCTTCGTGTGTCTGTGATCTCCTAACCCTATGATGATGGTCTGCCCAGTGACGATGTCGATCCTGCGCAACCCAAAGTCGCTCTTTAATTTGCTTGACAACTTCTACTGTCTGCATGATCATTTCGAGGCCTAACATCTTCCGCTCACCAATGTCATCCCATGCCAACGGTGATCTACACTTCCTTTCGTATAGTGCCTCGAAAGGTGCCATCTGAATACTGTCATGATAACTGTTGTTATACAAGAATTCCACTAAGTGAAGGTGATTTTTCTAAGATCTACCAAAGTCTAGGGTACAGGCTCATAATATATCTTCCAGGGTCTGGATGGTCCTCTATGATTATCCGTCTATCTGGAGGTGGTACGCAGTACTGAATCTTAACCTGGTACCCAATCTCTCGTGCAAGCTTCTCCAGAAATGAGAAGTGAACCTTGTATCTCGGTCGGACACTATGCTTACCGGCAAGCCATGTTGCCTCAAATCTGTCGCATATACAAATCTGTCAACTGTTTGTCATTAAAATTGGGATTGCTTTAATAACAAACTAAATAAAGTACAAAGAGTTCCAAGATAGATAATCTAAGTACAATTTTTGATTCTGGGGGGTGACGATGGAGATTGAGTGCTGTAGTGACTCTTTTACTCAGTTAACGGTCCGATGCGGGAGCGAGGAAGCTCTTCTCTGTTCTCTCTCTTGTGCCATTTGCTCGTGTCATGACCCGCACCCAAAAATTCGGGCACGAGTGCGTGGGTACGTCCAGCCTACGCCGCAGAGTCGGCGGTAGTACGCTGTCTAGATCAAATCCACAGTTAACTAATCTAGCTCATTCACAAATAAAATAGGCAAGATAATAATGGGAAAAAGATGCTTAAGATTTCAAATGAAATAAATGTGACAACAGATCAAATGTTTAATACAGAATCCAGAAATGAAATCGGGGACAAACCCGATTACTAAGATAAAGAGCATGAAATAAAATAGCTACTGCTAACTACTCTGCAGCAGTGGCCTCCTGGGTGGGAGCTGGTTTCTCATAAGTGTCATCTGTTCCCTCATAGGGGCCATAATATGTAGGGGCAAGGTCCTCATCATCGCCTAAATCAACGGATCCAGTCAGGAAAGGAGCAAAGTACACAATGCACAACAAGATTAAACTAAATATTTATGACAATTAGACTGAGTATCATATTGAGAATATACATAAAAGAAACAAAAATAACTAAGAGTTAATGCTATAAACAGGGATATGAGAAAACAGGAATAAATAAGATAGGAAATGAAACTACAACAGTCAGCAAGAACTATAACAAGACCAGAAGCTATCTGTGTGAACTTGTGTTTATTTTAGAATACATAGTTGGCATGTAGGGGTTTATAAGGCTAATCCGGCCATCATAAACGGCTATTAAACAGGAATAATCGAGATCTGGCTGAGGGTACAGTCGCGTACCAACAGCTATTAAACACGGCAGGGGGAAGGGTAAACTACATGCCTTCTAGTATTCTCCCACCCGATATGAAAAACAAGACATGAACTCCAGTATTCAAGACATAAAATCTAGTATTCTAACACTACGTGTAATCATCAAGGGTACTAGTAGAGCAGGGAATTAATTATCATAATATAAATATTAAACTTGAAGTGCAGGTACTTGCCTGTTGTTTGGATCCAAATATAGTTTGTATCTCGGGGAAATTTTCCAGAAATGAGTCTAAATGCTGAAATAAACATTACCATCATGCTCAGAAGATGTCAAATATCTAGAAACGGCTATCTTTGGGTCTAATTTGGAGACAAGGGAAGAAACGGCAGTTTCGGGTCAAAACGGGGTCCGCCGGTGGGCCCGCTTTGCACCGAAAAATGTGTCCGGGTCAACGATCTCCAAATTTACCAAACTTAGTGTCAACAGGTCAGGAACGATGATACGAACCCAACAGAACTTTCAGATTTGGATTCCGATGAGCTGATCACAAAATCGCCCGTCGAGCGGGGCCTGTGGGGCCCACGACACGCAATTTTGTCAACGTTCTCAGAATCCAACCAAACTTGACCCACAGGACCAGCGTATTGCTACGAGTCCGATGGCGCAAGTTTTGTCTTGATCCGACGAGTGTACAAGAAGTTAGGGCAAATTGCAAAAAAGTCGGATACGGGGTGATGTCCGCGGATACGCGTTGATTCCGGTGTGCACGTACACCCGAACCAGCTTCCGCAAATTCTCACACATCCGTATCGACGGCGCGCACGTATCTGTGAAGACCGCACTCGATCAAGTCGTCCCGTTTGGCGCGGCGTACTCAGTTCCGGGGTAAAACAGGGTCTAGTTTTTTCTGTTTTTGGATCGCGGTGTGCGATCACCACAGGACGCGATGCCCCGAGCGGTTTGTCCGGGCACCGAGAGGGTCACACAGGCTTCACAACGCAATTTGCGGAATCAAAAACAGAACTACGAACAAAAAGTTACAAGTACCTGAAGGGGACCCGAAAACCGGGGTCGAATCGTGTCCGACTCGTGTCGGACACAGGGAAAGGATTAGGGTTAGGGTTAGGGTTAGGGTTCAGCGAATCCGGTGCTGTGCGGCGGAGGGCGGCGGCTGAGCGGCCCGACAAAGGCGGAGGGGGCCGGGGGCAGCGCGGCGAGGCTGTGGCCCACGCTTACGGTGGCGCTGGAGGCGGCGCGGCGGTGCGGGGACTGCTCGAGCTGCTGCGAGGTCGGGGCTGGCCGTTGCGGGGTCGACGGCGAGCTGGGCACGGCGAGGGAAGAGGAGGAGACGGAGCCGGGGAGGAGGTTGACGGCGCTGGAGGCTGGCCGGGGTCTCAGGCTAATGGCGGAGGACGGAGGAGGTCGACGGTGAGCTGGGGATGGGGTTTTATAGGGGGCCGAGGCGCTGGGTCGGCCGGGAAGGGCGGCTACGTGGCGGAGGAGGCGGGGAAAGTGGAGGCGAGGGTGGGGAAGGCGTGGCGCGGCGGGGCGTCGCGTGGCCGGCCGGGGCGGCGGGGATTGCGGGCAGCCGGGTCGTGGGGAGGGGGTGAGGTAGCGGGTCGGAGGCGGCGGGTCGGGTCTGGGCAGACCCGACCCGACCCGGTAGGGAAGCGGGTTGGGCTGGGCTGCTGGGCCGGTCTACTGGGCCGGGCCGGCCCAAAACAAAAAATAAAAATAAAAATAATAAAAATAATAATAATAATAAGTATAATAAAATCATTTAATTAATTAATTAATTAATTAAAATAGTTTTTAGGCATTTAAAAATAGGTCTGAGGCCCAAAAAATCCAGAAAAAATACCCTAAGTCCAGTTTTTCATTTTACACCCAAAAATGTTATTTCCATGATATTTTAATATTATTTATTAACAAATAAAAATTATTTAATAATTAAAACCTTGATTTTAATTACAGAAAATTTCCAGAAAATTCCAAAAAATTGTGAAAAATCCTAGTTTTAATAATTTTGAAAATTCAGGGGGTTTACAATCTACCCAACTTATAAAAATTTCGTCCTCGAAATTTAAGAATAGCCATGGCACGAAAGGAAAGGCCGAGAATTAAAATATATCTCAGGGTTCAAAAAGGTAAGGGTAGCGTTCTCTAATCTCGTCTTCTCGCTCCCAGGTGGATTCGCCGGGAGAGTGGTGCTTCCAAGCTACGCGAACAAGGGAAATAACCTGGTTCCGTAGAACTTTCTCCGATCGATCAAGTATCTCCACGGGTTGCTCTTGGTAAGTCAAACTTGGGCCTACTTCGAGCTCTGAGTGATCCAAAATATGGCTGGGATCTGAAACGTATTTTCTCAGCTGTGACACGTGGAAGACTTTATGGACCCCATCCAGAGAGGGTGGCAATACCAGACGGTATGCCACTTCTCCGATATTCTCCTGAATGCCAAAAGGTCCAATAAATCTCGGGTTGAGTTTTCCACTCCTTCCGAACCTAATGGTGCCACGTGCCGGAGATATCTTCAAGAATACCAGTTCTCCAACCTTTAATAAAGTCATAATCAAATCTTAGTTCCATAATTAAAATGTTTAAATTAACTTGAATTTCATAAATTTAATTACCTCAAATTCCAAGGGCCTTCGGTGGCTATTTGCCCAATGTCGTTGCCTGTCTTGAGCCACTCGAAGTCTATCCCTTATTTGTTTTACCTTCTCAGTTGAATCGATCACCATCTCTGGTCCCAGTAGGGCTCTTTCTCCAACGTCGTCCCATGATAGCGGGGTACGACATCTTCGGCCATACAGAGCTTCAAATGGAGTCATCTCAATACTTGCTTGGTAACTGTTATTATAAGAGAACTCCACAAGATGTAGATAGTCTTCCCAGGATCCTCCAAAATCCAGAACACATGTACGAAGTATATCTTCAAGTGTCTGGATTGTACGTTTCGATTGTCCATCGGTTTGGGGATGATAAGCTGTGCTGAATTTGAGTTGAGTCCCCAAGCTGGCTTATAAGCTCTTCCAGAAGTGAGAGGTGAATCTTGAATCTCGGTCGGAGACAATACTTACTGGAACCCCATGCAATTTAACAATATGTCTGATATATAAATCTGCCAACTTTTCTGTAGATAGCCCTACTTTGAAAGGTAGAAAATGTACAGATTTGGTCAGTCTATCTACTATCACCCAGATTGCATCCTTACCACTAGGTGTCCTTGGAAGCCCAGAAACAAAATCCATTGTAATATGTTCCCACTTCCACTCCGGAATGGGTAGTGGTTGAAGCAATCCCCCAGGTCTTTGTCTTTCAGCCTTGACTTGTTGGCATACTAAGCAACGAGATACGAATCTGGCTACTTCTCTTTTAATACCATGCCACCAAACATGCGTCCTCAGGTCCTTGTACATCTTGTTGGCTCCTGGATGTATAGAGTATTACGATCTGTGCGCTTCTTGCATAATTTCTTCCCTTATGTCTCCTTGAGGTACACATAATCTATCTCCATGCCTCAGTGATCCATCTTCATGAACTTTTAAATCCTCCACTAATTCAGCTTGCACTTGACCTCGAAGGCTTCGCAGGTCTTCGTCTTGAAACTGAGTCTCCTTGAGCTTATCTATTAAGGTAGACTGAATCTGCAAGTTCATCATTTGGCCTTCTTTTCCTGGGATAATTACCTCAATACCCAAACTTTCCAAGTCCTCGAGCAAGTGTCGGTCCATAGTCAAGTACATCGCCATAGGATATCTGCTTAGAGCATCAGCAACTACATTGGCCTTCCCAGGATGATATTGAAGGGTGATATCAAAATCTTTCATAGTTCCAGCCACCTTCTTTACCTCATGTTCAGCTCTTTCTAAGTGAAGATATATTTTAGACTTTTATGGTCTATAAATATTTCCACCTTTTCTCCATAAAGATAATGCTTCCATAGCTTAAGAGCAAAAATGACAGCTGCCAATTCTAAATCATGAGTTGGATAGTTCTTTTCATGAGGTCGAAGCTGTCTAGAGGCATACGCTATTACTTTCTTGTTCTGCTCCAATACACAACCTAGACCTTTTCCAGTAGCATCGCTATATATAGCGAATCCTCCGGTTCCAGAAGGTAAGGTCAGAATAGGGGCAGTAGTCAGCCTTTTCTTCAATTCCTCAAAAGCATGCTGACATTCATCAGTCCAGGTGAACTCTTCATCCTTCCTTGTTAATTTTGTTATGGGTTCAGCAATTCTAGCAAAGTCCTTCACAAACTTTCAATAGTAGCCAGCTAGTCCCAGGAAGCTTCTAATCTCCGCTACAGAGTCTAGAGTGGGCCATGATTCTACTGCCGCTATCTTCTTGGGATCTACTGCTATCCCATCTCCAGTCACAACATGTCCCAAGAATTCTACTTTGTATAGGAAGAATGCACATTTAGATAATTTTCCATAAAGTTTTTCCTTCCTCAAAGTCTCCAATGCTAGCCTCAAGTGTTCTTCATGTTCTTCGGGGGTCTTGGAGTAGATCAAAATATCATCAATAAAGACCACTACAAATTTGTCTAGATATTGCTGAAAGACTCTGTTCATTAAGTTCATAAAAACTGCTGGAGCATTCGTCAACCCGAACGGCATTACTAAGAATTCGTAGTGTCCGTTCCGGGTATTGAAAGTAGTTTTAGGGATGTCTTCCTTCCTCACCCTTACTTGGTGGTAACCAGACCTCAAGTCAATCTTTGAAAATACCCGAGCTCCACTTAACTGATCAAATAAGTCATCTATCCTGGGTAGGGGATACTTATTCTTAATTGTTAAGGCATTCAAGGCCCTATAGTCAATACACATTCGGAATGTTCCGTCCTTCTTGGGTACAAATAATACTGGAGCTCCCCAGGGTGAGACACTAGACCTAATGAAGCATTTGTCTTCTAACTCTTTTATTTGCTCATTTAGTTCTATTATCTCCTTCTTTTTGATTCTGTAGGGATTTTAAGATACTGGCGCTGCTCCCGGCACTAAGTCAATAGAGAATTCAACTTCTCGGTCTGGGGGTAAGCCTGGGAGATCCTCAGGGAAGACATCAAGATATTCGGAGATGATAGGTAGTGGCAATTCTTCTGTTACTAGGGCTCCACAAATTTTGTTACTACCCATTTCTCTAGAACCTCTAGCAAATTCAAATTCTGGCTTGTCAGGGGGCCTGAAGATTACACTACCTCTGTGACAGTCTATAGTGGCATGGTGTTGACTCAACCAATCCATACCCAGTATAATGTCAAAACTGGGAACTGGCATTACGAGTAGCCTAGCATATAGTTCTCTTCCACATAATGTAATAGGACAATTGTTACATGCATCACTAACCGGAATAATTCCTCCACCGGTAATGATCTTATAATAATTCCTAAGGGGTTCAGTGATCAAGCTATGCTTCATAAGGAAATCTACTGACATGAATGAATGTAAAGCTCCAGAATCAAATAAAGTAATGGTTGGTATTGAATTTATAAGCACAGAACCTGTGATAACGTCTGCTGTGGCTTCAGCTTCTTCCAGAGTCATTGCATAAGCACGGCCTTGCTGCGGTGCACCCCTCTGTTGCTGCTGTTGGTGCTGAGCAAAGCATTGTTGTTGAGTTGGAAGCGGGGGTCCCCTCTGCTGTGCTGCTGGGGGCCTGGCCTGGACTGGAGCCTTTGGTGCGGCTGGGCGTCCTTGAGCAGCAGTACAGTCTCTCATTTGATGCGCTGCTGAGCCGCAGTAGAGGCAGGCACCTAGCCTCTTTCTGCAGACTTGCCAAGTGTGAGCTGGTTTTTGGCAAAAGTTACAAGCGGCAGCTTGTTGGTTCTGTCCTTGAGCCTGGTGTTGGGGTACTGGAGCTCGAGGGAGAGGACGCTGAGTTTGCTGCGGGGCCCTCTGTTGTTGTTGTTGTTGGAATGGGCGTTTGTTGGGTCCCGTATTTCCGGTATCTCTCTCTCGCTTTAGTTTATGCCCCATGTCTCTCTCAACGCCTTGTGCCACGCTCAGGATTTCCTCGTAGGTGCGAGCTCGGCTAGTGGTGACAGCAAGGTGAATATCCGGAGACAGCCCCTTCTTGAATCTACGGGCTCTGTCCTCCGGGGTACGAACCATGTACTCTGCAAAGTGGCTCAACCTGCTAAATTCAGCAGTGTACTCATCAACAGATAGGTTACCTTGTTCCAGTCTCTCGAATTGGCTTTCGAGAGCTTCCCGAGCCACTTCGGGGTAGAATTTCCCCTTGAATAGCCTCTTGAAGTCCTCCCAGGTGAGGTCAGGAGCAGATAGTTGGGGTTCATCTCTGAACCAGGTCCGAGCTATGTCGAACAGTTACAGTCTTGCGGACTCCACTTTGAGATCATCAGGGACCCGAGCAGTCTTCAGGAGTATCTCGACATTCTCTATCCACTCATCGGCATAGAGAATGCCCTCAGTTCCGTAGAATTCTAGGGGTTTAAGGTTCTTGAAGTCTTTGGCACTCCCTGGCCTCTTGTGTGGCGACTCCTGGGACCTAAGAGATTCTGAGAGGCTGGTTCGTAGAAGTGCAGTCTTTTCTTTCTGGGATTCTACGAGTCCCTGGAACACTCCGAGTAGCTGTGCCCCATATAGAGTAACTGCTGGAGTAGATGGAGGCGGCGGGAGTGCAAGAGTTTCGGGCATATTCTGCTCACCTGGTTCTGATGTGCCTCCTACTGTGTTCCTTGTCTGGACCATTCTGTAAGATTAAGGGATAGAAAGATCAGAATAGATTACTTGGAAATCAAGGGCGATAGGAAAATTGATTAGGAATGATATCAAGAATTGAAATGAAGATCCTATTCTGTGAATGAGCTTTTCCTAGAATCCTCAATCTTATTCCATACCCTATCCTAGGGTATTACCCTATTTAAGGATACTGGACCTGCATGGGCCACCATAAAAACGTGTCATGACCCGCACCCGGAAATTCGGGCACGAGTACGTGGGTACGTCCAGCCTACGCCGCAGAGTCGGCGGTAGTACGCTGTCTAGGTCAAATCCACAGTTAACTAATCTAGCTCATTCACAAATAAAATAGGCAAGATAATAATGGGAAAAAGATGCTTAAGATTTCAAATGAAATAAATGTGACAACAGATCAAATGTTTAATACAGAATCCAGAAATGAAATCGGGGACAAACCCGATTACTAAGATAAAGAGCATGAAATAAAATAGCTACTGCTAACTACTCTGCAGCAGTGGTCTCCTGGGTGGGAGCTGGTTCCTCATAAGTGTCATCTGTTCCCTCATAGGGGCCATAATATGTAGGGGCAAGGTCCTCATCATCGCCTAAATCAACGGATCCAGTCAGGAAAGGAGCAAAGTACACAATGCACAACAAGATTAAACTAAATATTTATGACAATTAGACTGAGTATTATATTGAGAATATGCATAAAAGAAACAACAATAACTAAGAGTTAATGCTATAAATAGGGATATGAGAAAACAGGAATAAATAAGACAGGAAATGAAACTACAACAGTCAGCAAGAACTATAACAAGACCAGAAGCTATCTGTGTGAACTTGTGTTTGTTTTAGAATACATAGTTGGCATGTAGGGGTTTATAAGGCTAATCCGGCCGTCATAAACGGCTATTAAATAGGAATAATCGAGATCTGGCTGAGGGTACAGTCGCGTACCAACAGCTATTAAACACGGCAGGGGGAAGGGTAAACTACATGCCTTCTAGTATTCTCCCATCCGACATGAAAAATAAGACATGAACTCCAGTATTCAAGACATAAAATCCAGTATTCTAACACTACGTGTAATCATCAAGGGTACTAGTAGAGCAGGGAATTAATTATCACAATATAAAGATTAAACTTGAAGTGCAGGTACTTGCCTGTTGTTTGGATCCAAATATAGTTTGTATCTCGGGGAAATTTTCCAGAAATGAGTCCAAATGCTGAAATAAACATTACCATCATGCTCAGAAGATGTCAAATAGTTAGAAATGCCTGTCCTTGGGTACAATTTGGAGACAAGGGCAGAAACGGCAGTTTCGGGTCAAAACGGGGTCCGCCGGTGGGCCCGCTTTGTACCGAAAAACGTGTCCGGGTCAACGGTCTCCAAATTCACCAAACTTAGTTTCAATAGGTCAGGAACGATGATACGAACCCAACGGAACTTCCAGATTTGGATTCCGATGAGCCGATCACAAAATTGCCCGTCGAGCGGGGCCTGTGGGGCCCACGACACGCGATTTCGTCAATATTCTCAGAATCGAACCAAACTTGACCCACAGGACCAGCGTATCGCTACGAGTCCGATGGCGCAAGTTTCTTCTCGATCCGACGAGTTTACAAGAAGTTAGGGCAAATTACAGAAAAGTCGGATACGGGACGATGTCCGCAGATACGCGTTAATTCCGGTGTGCACGCACACCCGAACCAGCTTCCGCGAATTCTCACACGTCCGTATCGACGGCGCGCACATATCTGTGAAGACCGCACGCGACCAAGTCGTCCCGTTTGGCGGGGCGTACTCAGTTCCGGGGTGAAACAGGGTCTAGTTTTTCCTGTTTTTGGATCGCGGTGTGCGATCACCACAGGACGCGATGCCCCGAGCGGTTTGTCCGGGCACCGAGAGGGTCATACAGGCTTCACAACGCAATTTGCGGAATCAAAAACAGAGCTACGAACAAAAAGTTACAAGTACCTGAAGGGGACCCGAAAACCGGGATCGAATCATGTCCGACATGTGTCCGACTCGTATCGGACACAGGGAAAGGATTAGGGTTAGGTTTCAGGGAATCCGGTGCTGTGCGGCGGAGGGCGGCTGCTGAACGGCCCGGCTGAGGCGGAGGGGGCCGGGGGCAGCGCGGCAAGGCTGTGGCCGGCGCTCACGGCAGCGCTGGAGGCGGCGCGGCGGCGCGGGGGCTGCTCGAGCTGCTGCGAGGTCGGGGCTGGCCGCTGCGGGGTCGACGGCGAGCTGGGCACAGCGAGGGGAGAGGAGGAGACGGAGCCGGGGAGGAGGTCGACGGCACTGGAGGCTGGCCGGGGTCTCAGGCGAGTGGCGGAGGACGGAGGAGGTCGACGGTGAGCTGGGGATGGGGTTTTATAGGGGGCCGAGGCGCTGGGTCGGCCGGGAAGGGCGGCTACGTGGCGGAGGAGGCAGAAAAAGTGGAGGCGAGGGCGGGGAAGTCGTGGCGCGACGGGGTGCCGCGTGGCCGGCCGGGGCGGCGGGGATTGCGGGCAGCCGGGTCGTGGGGAGGGGGTGAGGTAGCGGGTCGGAGGCGGCGGGTCGGGTCTGGGCAGACCCGACCCGACCCGGTAGGGAAGCGGGTTGGGCTGGGCTGCTGGGCCGGTCCACTGGGCCGGGCCGGCCCAAAACAAAAAATAAAAAAAAATAATAAAAAATAATAATAATAAGTATAATAAAATCATTTAATTAATTAATTAATTAATTAAAATAGTTTTTAGGCATTTCAAAATAGGTCTGAGGCCCAAAAAATCCAGAAAAATTACCCTAAGTCCAGTTTTTCATTTTACACCCAAAAATATTATTTCCATGATATTTTAATATTATTTATTAACAATTAAAAATTATTTAATAATTAAAACCTTGATTTTAATTACAGAAAATTTCCAAAAAATTCCAGAAAATTATGAAAAATCCTAGTTTTAATAATTTTGAAAATTCAGGGGGTTTATAGCTCGCCTAGGGGTGGTATGGTCTCTCTGAAGCAGAAAAAAGCTAGCCTTTAGAATGTTCAAGTTGATCCTATTTATAGCCATCGTGCTGATAGGCCATATGTGTCACCCCCACTTTTTTAACTAGGGATAGTTTGATAATTTGGCCTAGTTATTTAATTTTAGGAATATAATATTTATATTAGTGGGCTATGTATATTTTTTTTATGCTTGTATTAGTTATTTAATTATTAGAGTGCTATATTTAATTAGAGGGTTGCAGCATTTAATTTAGTTAGTGGGCTAGCCTATTTAATTTGACTTGACATTAGTGGACCTAAATTAGAATTGTCATGACAAATAGTGAGCCAACATGGACTAGGCCCAATGAACCCATTTTTACTAATTAATTAAGAAGAATTAGTTTAATCGCAATTAGTTAGAGACTTCCCAAAATATCTCTTTCTTAATTATTCCTCATGTTAGCATGTAGGGGCATAGTAGTCATTGAACATTTCTTGGAGAGGGGGGAACTTGGGGCCGGCCACATATAGGCCTCTCTCTCTCTCTCTCTCTCTCTCTCTCTCTCATTTGCTCATTCATTCTACATCTTAAATTCTAGATCCCCAATTTTTTATTTTTCCTCCATTAATTTTCTACACAATTTTTCCATCAATTCTTTCCAAATTTATTCCATTCCCTCTCATCCTCATCACTCAAGGAGCATTGGAGCTTGAAGAAGCAAGGAGCACAAGGAGGAAGAGCATTGGTGAAGAGATCGTGTCCGGATTATGTCCAATTGTATTTTTATTGAAAATCTATCTCCCAAATGGTAATTCCTGAATTTTCTTCTCATTATAGCTTATTAATCATGCATTTGACCATTAGGAATTACCCCATGACATAGGACTACCTATAGGAACAAGTTCTAGGCTATTTGGCTATGTGTTATGAGTTTTATGTGGTGTTTTGTGTCAATTTTAGAAGATTTCTGAGATTTGCACATCATATATTTGTCAATAGGTCAATTAGACCAAATTAACATGTGTTTGGTTGTCTGAGACTAGTGTCGTATCTATAATTGGATACGTGTAGGCAGTATCACGATAATTTGGCGATAAGGGTTAATTTGAGAGTTTTCTTTCGACATGGGGGTTTGAGCATGTCACATTTTGATACGGGCACGTAGATGAGTAGCTAACACTTTTTGTAGCTTCTAATTATGATTCTAGACTTGCTTGTGTCCTTCGGGATACGTTTGGTGGGGTAGTAGAGTCGTATCATAAGCATATCATAGATTGAGTGTGATATGGGTGCGATGCACTCCATATGTTTGATACTTTGCATTCTAATTTAATTTATCTTGTTTATAACTATTAGAGTATTGTATTTATAATAATAATAATAATAATAATAATAATAATAATAATAATAATAATAATAATAATTATTATTATTATTATTATTATTATTATATATATATATATATATATATATATATATATTTTCTATTTTATTTGAGGTGTGTTGGTGGTCATTGGAGAGTAGGAGAGTTCATGTGCATCATTAGTGTGGGTATGTGTTAGCATATATATATATATATATATATATATATATATATATATATATATATATAAGTGAGTGTGTGTGTATAGATATATGTGAATGAGTGTATATGTATGTGTGCATGTGAGCTAGGGGGGAGCAATAAGCAGTCGAATAAGCAGTGATAAGCAAAAATTAGCAGCAGCAGCAGCCGAATAAGCTACAGAGATAAGCAGCAGAAGTAGAGATAAGCAGCAGCACTGTAGAAGCAATAAGTAGAAGCAACAAGCTACAACAGAAGAAGCAAGCAGCAAGCTGCAGCAGCAGCATAAAGCAATAAGCAGCAGCAGCAGCAGCAGAAAGCACTAAGCAGCAGCAGCAGAAAGCAATAAGCAGCAGCAGCAATAAGCAATAGTGTGTAGCAGTGCTTAGAGATTAAGTTGAGATAAGATAGTTATTTAATATATATATATATATATATATATATATATATATATATATATATATATATATATATATATATATATGAGAGTTGAGGTATAGTAGGGTATAGGTATTGAATACCCAATGGGTATGTTAGTATGTTAGTTGGTATAGTATTGATATAAGTTATGAGCATAAGTGCATGTTAGAGTATAGTGAGGTATTAAGGGCTAGTTAGTTAGTTAGTTAATGTTAGATATTGGATTACCTTATGATACCAAGGTAATGTCAAGATATTGGTTTATACTCAAGGTATTGGATTTGTGTATCAAGAGGGGTGTGTAGGTGGTGTGATATCGTATTTGGCTCAAAACCAAGGTATCCACTAGCATTAGTTTAGCTAGGAGTACTATATATTTTCATCTTGTGTATGTGTGTGTGTGTGTGTGTGTGTGTGTGTGTGTGTGTGTGTGTGTCTATATATATATATATATATATATATATATATATATATATATATATATATATAATTTTATTTTCATATATAATAATTTACGTATCTTATGATACGGTATAGTGTTGGTATCCTAGTATCCTAACATAGCTAGTATAGCCTAGTTACATAGTGTATGGACCCCATATCCTAGAGATGGACTCAAGCAACCTAGAAATAGCTAGTTTGACCAAGTTTGACTAGTTTAACCTAGAGTTGACCTAGTTTGACTGTTTTGACTTAGAAATGGCTTTATGGCCTAGAATTTGACTAGTTTAACTTATTTTTATTCCAAAATTTTGTATTAATGTAATATTCCATATATAGGTCTGTGTGACACCAGTTCGGACACAGTTTGACATTCATTGCTCTAGATCACATGCGAGTACATTCTCTGATAGTTTTTATTATTTGATAATTACTATAATACAAGTATTTAGAAATATTTTACATGACTCTTGACACATTGGTACATGGACTAGTATACACATGGATCAATCATGGGATATTATTTATTGTTTTATTGTTCCTTATGTTCTCATATGGTTAATAGACAATATTCAATGTTCAATTTTTAATGTTTTATAATGCCTTGAGTATCTTGCATCGTAACGTGTCATGGTTGGATCCATTGTACTAGTCGAGAAAAGAAAAAGTGTTAACTAGATATGTGATCAAAGCCTAGAGAATGTTCAATATTCAATGTTTAAGTAGACAATATTTATCTAATGTTTAAGTAGACATTGTTCAACCCAAGCCGATCGCATATCTAACTAGTATTTCAATCACTTTGTATAGTTACAGTTCTTCACCATATTATATTTTATTGTCTTATTCTATTTCATTGTGATCAGTGTATACCATATTACGCTTGTTTACCTATTCCTTTTTTAGTATGATATTGTTCATTGTTTCTAGTCTTGTATTATATTCTCTATTTCTGTTTATAGTCATTATCAATTAATTAAAACTTCTATTGGGTTGTACTTCGCTCCAATCTTGACTGGATATTTTTTTTAGATGACTGGTTAGTGAGGATGTGTCCAAATTACTACGGGCTAACAAATGGAGTATAACCTGAGGATGTAGTGCCAGATACTAAGGCCATTTAAAATTTTATATTATGTAGTAGTTGTTTTTAGTTAGATTTTGGATTGTATTATTATTTTAAGATCTTGAGTTTTGTTTAGATGTTGAGTTGGACCTTTGATGTATTGAGACTTATATTTCTTCTCTTTTATTCCATATCATGCTTAAATTAGTTTTTATATGTGATTGAGTATTGACTACCATTTATTATATCATCACATTGCTCCTCCATTTGGAGTTGAGATAGCATGACAGGTATTATATAAATGTTGTATGAGATGTTAGATAGTATAGAAGACCGAGAAAATATTCTAACACCGATGCTGCGGCATAGGCTGGACGTACCCACGTACTCGGGCCCCTATACTGGGTGCGGGTCGTAACACATTTTTGTGGTAGCCCACGTAGGTTTGGCTTCACAATAGTGTAATGTCATTGTAGTACAATGACTTAGTTGTACTACTGTGAGCCTACGATAGGATATGATATAGGATACTAGGATGAGAGCATATACTCAATCACAACTAGAAAATAATTCCAACATAATTGAATCTTGCCATCTTCATCATTCTGAATACTGCTTTCCTTGAAAATTTATGTCATTCTTTGATGATATCTTATCTTGCTTAATATTGATTCCTTATTTTTGAATATGTCTTCAGGATGTCGCCGAAGACGCATTCCCAGCGCTCAGGAACAATGTCAGCGAAGTCAGTCACTTCGTCACCTATAAGGGAAGCACCAGCAGACATTGTTCCAGCAACTACATTCCAGAGGTTCACTTCACCAATCCAGGTGAGCATTTCTGGAGCAGCTTTCGGGGGCGCTCCACCTTCGATACAGAGGACAATACCGACAGGTTCAAGAGATCTTCCATTCCTACTATCCACAGTCGATCATACACAGATGTTTGTGCTATTTCAGCAGATGATGGAGGCACAACAATGCCAGTCAGAGGTTATAAGACAGGGCATTAAAAATGCTCACCATATTGTGCTTGCTATAGTCGAGAGAGTCGCCTTAGTCCAGCCACAGACGATACTACCTCAGCCCAATCCGTAACAGTCGAGGCCGGGTACTATCATCGACTTCAAGATGATGGGGCCTAAGGACTTTAAGGGCACCGAGAAAATCTTGTACGTAGACGACTGGATAGAGGACATTGAGAGGGACCAGCGATTGACGCAAATTCCTAAGAGCTTGTAGGTAGAGGTGGCGGTAGTATGATGTTCGACATTGTGCTGACATGGTTCAGGACAGACCCCAGGATATCAGCTCCGGGACTTACTTGAGAAGCTTTTAAAAAGCTTTTCAAAGAGAAGTTCTTCTAAGATATGGCTCAGAGTACTTTGGAGAGTCAATTCTAGAACCTCGTCCAGGGGAACTTGAAAGTGGACGAGTATGCGACGAAGTATTACCGATTAGGACAATTTATTGAGGGGCATAATCCTCGGGCCAAGGCTAGAAAGTTCAGGAAGGGACTGAACAGAGAGATTAAGTCCCATACTAATGGAGACCGTACCGCTACTTTTAAGAAAATTCTGAGATAGGCACAGAGGGCGGAGGATGATTTGGAGCTTGGCTCCAAGAGGTCGAGAGACACCGAAGGAGTGAATAGTGGTGTGGGCCCAGTAAAGTGCACCCACTTTCAACAGCCGAGAGTATATCAGCATCAGCAGCGTCTTATGCCAGTTAGGGCACCAGCTCAACAGATACATCAGTTTATCAAATATCACAGCAGCCTCAGAGGCAGACACAACAGACTTTTTCTTATGCCTATTTTAGAAGACATGTGCATGATTGGGAAAACTGTCGAAAGAGGCTCAGACTATGCTTGTATTATGGTTTCCCTGATCGTCAGGTGAATGAGTATTCCAACAACCCGTATGGACCAGATCGCAGTCAGAGAGGTGGAGTTAGGCCACCTATGGCACCGCAGACTGCTCAGCAACCACATAAGGAGCCACCCCAACAGGGTGGAGCATTTGCGATGGCAGTCGGAGAGGACAAAACTTCAGGTGATAAGTTAGCCTGTTTTGTCTTATTCTGTCCTTTTCCTTTCCATCTGTTGTTTGTGTGTTTAGTTAGTACCTTATAGACTGCTTATGAGTTATTGTATAGTTAGCATACCCTGTCAGAGACTGTAAACCTATGATGGACAGAGACCACAGTTAGTAATTTCTTTTAAATTGCATATTGTATGTTTTAGTTTCGACTAGGGTTGACCTAGAGGTGGGTACGATCATCTTTAAATTTTGAGGACAAAATTTTTCTAAGGTAGGTAGTATTATCACCCCCACTTTTCCAACTAGGGATAGTTTGGTAATTTGGCCTAGTTATTTAATTTTAGGAATATAATATTTATATTAGTGGGCCATGTATATTTATTTTATGCTTGTATTAGTTATTTAATTATTAGAGTGCTATATTTAATTAGAGGCTTGTAGCATTTAATTTAGTTAGTATGCTAGCCTATTTAATTTGATTTGATATTAGTGGACCTAAATTAGACTTGTCATGACAAATAGTGAGCCAACATGGACTAGGCCCAATGAACTCATTCCCACTAATTAATTAAGAAGAATTAGTTTAATTACAATTAGTTAGAGATTTCCCAAAATACCCCTTTCTTAATTATTCCTCATGTTAGCATGTAGGGGCATAGTGGTCATTGAACATTGCTTGGAGAGGGAGGAACTTAGGGCCGGTCACATATAGGCCTCTCTTTCTCTCTCTCTCTCCTCTCATTTGCTCATTCATTCTATATCTCAAATTCTAGATCCCCAATTTTCTATTGTCCCTTTATTGAATTTTTAAACAATTCTCCCATCAATTTTCCTAAATTTATTCCACTCTCTCTCATCCTTATCACTCAAGGAGCATTAGAGCTTGGAGAAGCAAGAAGCATAAGAAGGAAGAGCATTGGTGAAGAGATCGTGTCCGAATCGTGTCCAATTATATTTTTATTGGGAATCCATCTCCCAATTGATAATTCCTGAATTTTCTTCTCAATATAGCTTCTTAATCATGCATTTGACCATTAGGAATGATCCCATGGCATAGGACTACCTATAGGAACAAGTTCTAGGCTATTTGGCTATGTATTGTGAGTTTTATGTGGTATTTTGTGTCAATTTTGGGAGAATTTCGAGATTGGCACATCATATGTTTGTCAATAGGTCAATTAGACCAAATTAATGTGTTTGGTTGTGTGAGACTAGTATCGTATCCACAATTCGATACGTGTAGGTCGTATCACGACAATTTGGCGATACGGGTTGATTTGGGAATTTTCTTTCGACACGGGGGGTTGAGCATGTATCATTTTGACACGGGCACGTAGATAAGTAGCTAACACTTTGTGTTGCTTCTAATTATGATTCTGGACTTGCTTGTGTCCTTCGGGATACGTTTGGTGGTGTGGTAGAGCCGTATCGCAAGCGTATCTTAGATTGAGTGTGATACGGGTGCGGTGCACTCCACGTGTTTGATACTTTGCATTCTAATTTAATTTAACTTGGTTATAACTATTAAAGTTTTGTATTTATAATTGTTATTTGATATATATATATATATATATATATATATATATATATATATATATATATATATATATATATATATAGTTAGTTCGTTAGTTAGTTAGTTAGTTAGTTAGTTATATGTATGTATGTTTTCTATTTTATTTGAGGTGTGTTGGTGGTCATTGGAGAGTAGGAGAGTTCATGTGCATCATTAGTATGGGTATGTATTAGCATATATGTATAGGTATTGGTATATATATATGTATATAGATATATGTATGCATATAGATATATAGATATGTATATAAGTGAGTGTATGTATATAGATATATGTGAGTGAGTGTATATCTATGTGTGCATGTGAGCTAGGGGGAAAATGATAAGCAAAAATCAGCAGCAGCAGCAGCCGAATAAGCTGTAGAGATAAGGAGCAGAAGCAGAGATAAGCAGCAGCACTGCAGAAGCAATAAACAGCAGCAGAAGCTGGAAGGTGCAGCAGCTGCAGAAAGCAGTAAGCAGCAGCAACAATAAGCAGCAGCAACAAAAAGCATAAGCAGCAGCAATAAGCAGCAGTGTGTAGCAGTGCTTAGAGATGAAGTTGTAGATAAGCTAGTTAGTTAATATTGTTAGTTAGTTACGTATATATATATATATATATATATATATATATATATATATATATATATATATATATATATATATATATATAAGTTAGTATATAAGTATGTTAGAGTAAGTGAGTTAGTGTATTTATAAGTTGAGATAAGTTAGTACATATCAGTTGTTAGTTAGTAATGTTAGTTGAGTTAGTGAATAGTTAAGTTAGTTAATATTGTTAAGTTATATATATATATATATATATATATATATATATATATATATATACTAGTTAGCTTAAGTATTAGTATTGGTTAATATTATTTCTAGTTTACCTTGAGTTACACCAAGGTAATGAGAGTTGAGGTATAGTGTGGTATAGGTATTGAATATTGTCACGCCCTAGTCCCAAAATACACAGGACTAACCCACGTGGCAATGGCCAACTAATACAACTCCGAAGGATTTCCCAATTTAATGGACCCGACGAAGCGTGCTACGCTGTCCTAAAATACCATCAAGTCCAATATGCTATCATACAGCAGGTAAATATCTCATCTCATCCACACAATACAATATAATAAAGACTGAAGCAAGTACTGGTAAATAAAATACAAAGAGTCTGAATATCCATAATACATCTGAAATAGTCTGATGGGGACAAACCTACTGAAATACAGCAATGAAATAAAAGTACGAAAAGTTAAGATAACTAGACTAGAGCATCAACTAGCTAGATAAAGACGCTCTAACCCAAGGCAGCAGTGTACCCCAAATTACCGAAACTCCTCTGAAAATGCCTCAAAGTCCTCAGCCACGAATCTGGTCTCTACTCTTGCTCCGAAGATGGTCGGGTACAAGTGCTCGTCTGGATTTGGAAAGGAACCAGGTCCTCAGAGGGACGTAACAAGATACAAAAAGTATATGCCATAAAGTAAATACTGTGTAAACTCGAGGGTGGACTAACCAGCTAAGTAAAATGCACTTGAAGATAACCTTGGTACGCATGGGTAGGTAAAAGGTATAAAGCGTAGCGTCAAGCCAGAGGCTAAGTATCTGGCATTAGCTGTAAACTGGATCCCATAAGTATATGTTGACTACATCACCGATCATGATAGCGCGCATCTAGTGACCTCTGCCGGATGTATCGACAAGCATATACGTCCATAACCGGGTAGCACATAGCCCATAACCGGGTAACACATAGCCCATAATCGGGTAACACTGAGGCTCATGACTCCGTAGTTTATTTTGAAACTACGGTAGCCAAATGTCTGTCCCATACGCCTACTAATTGTCTTTTCCGCCCAATGCCAATGTACATATCTCAAATACGACGTGGACATCTCGTACTATAATGCAAGTCACTGAAGAAATATATAACCATGTTAAATACCGTTATACGTGCTGCTCACACCGATGGCCAGTCAAGTATGAAGCTCGCGTCCCTACATGAACTCACTCTGTGACGTGCAATAATATGTGTCAAGGTCTGGAGAATCATATTGATAACTCCACAACTTTAGGTGTGTCTACTAGACACTAAGTCAAACACAAGTCCTAACCTCAACGCCTTCATTGATTGCACCTGAGTCATTCTCGAACGCGCACAGTTATATAATATTAAAATAATAAAATATACAAACTAATATTAACTGAATTTAAACAGTATAACAAGGCAATATATACTTGCCTGGAACTCTGATGTACACAAGTAAGGATCCGAAACCCGTAGCCAAGGTAGAACAGTCATGGGTGCCTATGAATATATAACATTAAATATCAACCACTACATTACACTATGCTAATCATGCATAAGAGTAAAACTTACGCAACGTCATGAGTCACGTAGAGTCTAAACCAAATAAATGTTCTAACTAAGTAGGTTGGCTAAGGTTGACTAATCAAGGTTCAAAGAGGTAGGTATACACTTAGTCTACTAGTCCTACAGCATATACAAGTCATCCTAAGGTATAATTTCTCATATGTTATAATCGCGGTCATGACTAGTATTCGTGTAGGTTCTAAATTGCACCTCTAACACATGGGTACTAGGTATTCTACTTACTAGATTTCTATGTACAGGGGTGACGCATTCATGTTCTCGAGATACGTATCACATAATCTTGGTAAACATTAGGGTTACTCCTCAAGTTCATTTGGTTTAAATAAAAAATAACTAACTTAACACATAACATGGTAATTAACTCAATTGCACTCTCCTTATACCAAACTACGACGTATCAACATGTACATCAAATGTTATGCCTGAGCCTTCAAACATGAACTCTACATAAACATGATGTGAAAATACTTTATAACATGCATTATCCAGGTTATGTATGCATTTACACAACCACAATCGTGCATGTACATTCTAGAAATTAATTATAAATGGGTTATTTACATGATTAACAAATATTAAACAATGGAAAGATATAAATAATTAGGTATTTACAACCATGCTTAATGAATGAAGGAAGAAGAAGAAGGAGGAGAAGAGAATGATACCAGAGGGGAGGGAAGGTGGTCGGAGGTGGAGCAGTAGGTCGGGGGTAAAGCTTCGGCGATGGGCTCGGCCAGGGGTGCTCCAGCGCCTTAGTTCCGGCCGGGGGGTGCACAGCAACCGCGGTTGCACTTCAATAGCAACAGCAGCAGCAACACTGGCAGCAGCCCACAACAGCAGCAGCAGCGGCTTGGTGGCGGTGGCGGGTTGCTGGTGGTAGCAGGATGGTCATGGGGATGAGGTGGCTATCGACAGTGGTAGTGGTCACGAGGAGGAGGCAAGGAAGAAGAATGAGGGATGTTCGGGTGATGGTGAGGGTGGTAGTTGATGGCTGTGAGGGAGTTAGTGGAGGAGGAGGTGGTGGTCGATCGTAGTGGCGACTGAGATGATGACTGTGGTGATTAGAGGTTGCGGTGGTGATGGCTGGGAGGAGGAGAAGGTTGGGGTGGTGACTGTCGAGGGTAGTGGTATTCGTGAGAAGAGGTATTAGTGGTGATGATGGTCGTGGGGATGATGGGTTACGGTGGTGATGGCTGTGAGGGAGTTAGTCGAGGAGGAGGTGGTGGTCGGTCATGGTGGTGACTGAGGTGATGGCTGTGGTGGTTGGAGGTTGTGGTGGTGATGATGAAGGTGGTGACGTGAGGAGAGGGTGATGACGGTGGTGATCGTGAGGAGGAGGAAAGGAAGAAGGAGGTGGCCGATTGATGGAGGAGGTCGGGTTGATGGTCGAAGAAGAAGGATGAGGAGGAGAGGAGGGAGGTTGCTGATGGTGGTGGTGATCATGAGGAGATGGAGGAGGTCGGCTATCGTTGGTCGTCGGAGTAGAAGAAGTCGAGGAAGGAGGAGGGGAGGAGTTGGCCGGAGGAAGAAGAAGAAGGAGGAGGAAGGTGGTGAAGTAGGTCAGGGTTTCGATTTTGGATGGGGATGGTGGTGGCTGAATTTTGGAGAGAGAAAGAGAGAGTTAATATAGAAGAGAGAGAGAATGAGGGTATGGAGATTAGGGCCGACCATATGGCCATTTCTAGGGATGGAGGAAGCATCCTCATGAAGAAATTGATGGTTGGGATGGGATAAATTTGAATGGAGGGTGGTGATGAGGTAGGTGTAAAGTGGTGTGTTGTACACACAAAATGGGGAAGAAATATAGGGTGACTGGTCAAAGAATGGAGGGAGGGTTTCTTCATAGTTTTGTTCCAATGGGAGGTGGACACCTAGTTGCCTATTTGCACAAAAGCCCCTAACAATTTAGAAACTGCACAAACAAGGGAGATTGGGATTGGATGAGGAAAAATACCATATTTGGTGTGATGTAGTAGATTAAAATGGTTTGTGGTATTTAGTATGAACCTTGAGGGTGTGAGTGGGGGTTTGGGCTGATGTTGGGTCTAGTTTTGGGTTAGGTTGGATCATTGCACAAATTTAATTAAAATTAGTGTCAATGGTGTTCTTTAATTAATTGGGTGTACATAGGATTAAAATTGGATAGGACATAATTGTCATGGACGTAGAAGACTCAGAGTAAATTTTTGTCATAAATTGGGTTGCACAAAACGGGTCGAGATTGTGTCTCCAATTTCGATTGGAACAGCCAAAGATGCAAAATTAGATTTATTTGGATTTAAAAATAGATATTTGTAACGAATATTGTGCGACTAAAATGAAGCACAAGAGAGGGTATTTATGAGTTACACAAAGGTCAGAATGGAAGACTGACACGTCTAGGACAAGTGTGCAAAATTTGTTTGAAGGCAGAAGCTAGAGTAGCGCTCCAAACATCGAAGCAACGGTAAGGTACACCAAGGGAATTTAATTAGAAGAGAAAAATTAATAACTCCATTAAATAATTCAAAAATAACCCTAAATGAATCCTAATCCTAGATTTGGGTCAGGGGGTTTACTATCTACCTAACTTATAAGAATTTTGTCTTCAAAATTAAAATAACACATAAGAAGCTATAAATTATCAACCAATGCTACGGACATACTAGGACCGGTGGAGCTGGCCTTTGCACTATCTGTTGGGCTCTATTGACATACTGGGTATACTCCTGAGCTTGATGTTGGTTCAATCTACACCTCAAACACTTTCCTAACCTTCTTCTGCAATCTTCCTGAACATGTTCCTTCTTTCTGCAAAAGTGACATATCAGAAGCTCTCTCTGCTGATACCGCGCAACCATCTATTGCGTCTGCACTCCTGGATGGCGGATCGGTCCTCCTGCTCCTGGTTGTGCCTTAGCTGGTACAACTACACTGGGATGCCTCGATCCTCTGCCAATAGCCTCCTGGATCCTGGCCTCTGTCAGAACCTCCTCGTAAGAGATCCTCGCCTGGGTGGTAGTGTACCTCTGCAGCTCGTAAGTCAAACCATGATGTAATTTCCTGGCCTTCTCCAGATCATTGGGTATCAGGGCGGCACCAAATGTACTAAGTCGATAGAACTCCGCGTCATACGCGTCTATGGTCATGTTTTCTTGCTCCAGGTGTAGGAACTGAGAGTATAGTGCATTCCTGACCGTAGCCGGAAAGTACTTCGCATTAAAGTATTCTAGAAATTGCTTCCATGTCTGCTTCTTGCCGACGTTGTACTCCATAGAGTCCCACCAGTGATGGACATTACCTTTCAATTGGTCCCTCACTGCGGTCATCCAAAGGTCCGAAGGTAGCTGAGAAGCCTCCAGTAACATCTAAGTATTGGCGACCCAATCAGAGATCTCCTCTGCGGTCTTGCTGCCTGAAAAGGTATCCCAACCCATCTGACGAAACCCTCAAATTATACCAGCTGGCTGAACTGGTACAGTTGCTGGTGCTGGTGTAGGTAGCCTCTCCAGAACTGTCATCAAGCTCTGTCTTATAGTCTCGGCCTGATGCCACTGCGCCTGCATCATGGCCTGGAAAAACTAGAATATTTGTGGCTGTCCCTCTGACTATGGCATCTGAGGTGGAAAGGATAGAGGTGGTGGCAATGGAACCTCCGGCTGTGCTATAGGTGTCTCCTGAGACGTCGGCCCCTCAGGCTGCGGCATCGGCGTGGCCTTTGAAGTCAGACCCTCGAGGTGTTGTGTCGGGATAGTCTGTAAAGTCTGGCCCTCGTGCTGCTGCATAGGATCGGCCTGAGAAGTCTGGTGCCAGTGTATCAACGGGGTCTGTGGTATCACTGGGGCCTGTGCTGGTGGCTGCTCTCCAGGTGGTCCAAGGGATGTATCCTCCCTCTGCGCGATGGCGGATGGCATAATGGCACTGTATGCCTCACATCCGCTATACAAGTTTATCTCTCTACAAGAGATATAACTACATTAAAAGAGTACGGGAATAACAAACAGAATGCAGATATTCAAATAATTAAACAAGAAGGAGGTTCAAAGATGGTAGTCAAGGTGGATGAGATCTAATAATTTTTATCCTATTGGAGGCTCGCTGGGCATGATACCATACCACAAGCGATAAACAAAGACCTGTATGGGCCACCACTAAAACTATGTCATGCCCCAGTCCCAAAATATACGGGAACAGGCCATGTGACAATAGCCAGCTAATACGACTCCGAAGGATTTCTCAATTTTATGGACTCGACGAAGCGTACTACGATGTCCTAAAATACTATCAAGTCCAATATGCTATCATACAGCATGTAAATATCTAATCTCATCTACAGAATATAATATAATAAAGAATGAAGTAAGTGCTGGTAAAAGAAATACAAAGAGTCTGAATATCCATAATATATCTGAAATAGTCTGCTGGGGACAAACCCACTGAAATACAACAATAAAATAAAGTACAAAAAGTAGTAAGATAACTAGACTAGAGCATCAACTAGCTAAATAAAGATGCTCCAGCCCAAGGCAGCAGTGTACCCCAAATCACAGAAACTCCTCTGGAAATGCCTCAAAGTCCTCACCCACGAATCCGGTCTCTACTCCTGCTCCGTAGATGGTCGGGTATAAGTGCTCGTCCGGATCTGAAAAGGAACCAGGTCCTCAGAGGGACGTAACAAGATACAAAAAGTATATGCCATAAAGTAAATACTGTGTAAACTCGAGGGTGAACTAACCAGCAAGTAAAATATACTTAGAGATAACCTTGGTAAGTATGGGTAGGTAAAAGGTATAAAGCGTAGCATCAAGCCAGAGGCTAAGTATCTGGCATTAGCTGTAAACTGGATGCCAGAAGTATATGCTGACTACATCACCGATCATGATAGCGCACAGCTAGTAAGCTCTGTCGGATGTATCGACAAGCATATACGCCCATAATCGGGTAGCACATAGCCCATAACCGGGCAACACATAGCCCATAACCGGGTAACACTGAGGATCACGACTCCGTAGTTTACTCTGAAACTACGGTAGCCAAATGTCTTTCCCATAAGCCTACTAATTGTCTTCCCTTCCCAATGCCAATGTACATGTCGTGAATACGACGTTGACATCTCGTACTATAATGTAAGTCACTAAAGAAATATACAACTATACTAAATACTGTCATACGTGTTGCTCACATCGATGGCTAGTCAAGTATGAAGCTTGCGTCCCTAGATAAACTCACTATGTGACGTACAATGGTACGTGTCAAGGCCTGGGGAGTCATACTGATAACTTCACAACTTTAGGTGCGTCCACTAGACACTAGGTCAAACACAAGTCCTAACGTCAACGCCTTCGTTGACTGCACCCGAGTCTTTCTCGGACGCGCACAGTTATATAATATTAAAATAATAAAATATAAAAACTAATAATAACTGAATTTAAATAGTACAACTGTCACCCCCCGATCTCCCGCAGGCTAATCGGCCATTCCCGCTAGGCGGGAATCACCCTCGCCAGCGCTCCCGCGGAACGATCGCTTTGACCCATCCGGGCGTGATGCCGCACGAGCGTGATCCACGCCCGTGCAAGGCCGTGGTTCATTAGCTGGCGGTAAGAGTTCTAAGCCACAGTGTCGCACAGATTGTCCGAGTGCAGCGGAGTCATGAACGCATAGGCGATCGGTAACAAGTTCACTGAGTTGACAATATAGCGGAAGCATTGAAACACAAGTTGAAGTAAAGCAAGCTCTTTATTAATATAAACATGTGTTACAGGCGGCGTATAGCCGAGATTACAAGTCGCTCAAGCCTCTCTCTCAGAAACAATAAAAGCGTGCCAAGCGGCTACAATAGTGGAATGATTGTACAGGCGATATTCAGGCGAGTTCGGGCTATGTTCCAACATTATATCTTGTATATGTACTTCTGTTCCGGATGCACCGTTGCAAGGCTTCAGAGGGAACTCCTGGCCTTAGCACGCACGAAGGAGGCATCCGCACCGAACGAGGTTCTTCCGTACCCTGCATACAAACTGGTGGATTATCAGTACATTGAATGCACTGGTGGGGAAGCTACTCGCCCGCTCAACAAATCCAAACTCGTAATACAGGTTCCGTGCACAACTATTAAGTTGTCTTTCTAGTTGTCTTAAGATCAATTTTATGCAAGGATTGAATAGCCTAACTCGTGTGGCAGTGCACCGTGCGACATGAGAGGAAACACGGCGAGACTTACCATTTGGCCTTCCCTGTCCAAGGCAAACATTGTTAATTCAAGCACGGGCAAGTATAAACATTCAGGAGCATAGCATATGCAAACACGAGGGTCGTTTTTATCATGATCGTTCAGGTATTCAGTTATTCTTGATGCGATGCAGTGACTCGCACACGGATAGCCGCTAAGCGAGGATGACTTATCTATATGAACAGGAGTCGCTGGCGTAGCCACAAGGGACATGTGTAGCACATGAAAGAAAATGAAAAGCAACGCACGGATCAGGAGCGCTATAGGTTATTCCTTCCGAGTCAGGCGGCTACTTAGTCTTTGAGCAAGAATGACGTGAAGGATAAGTTCACATGCGCTACACGCCACTCTGCCCGAAGCAGGCAGACTAACAGGGGTTCCTGTCCGGATCAGATCGGCCTGGTGCCCCGGAGACCGTCCGCAGGAACAGAGATCAGGAGAATCTCACTTGAAACAAGTTGTCCGTGACATGCAGATCAGGGTCAGGTTCAGGAACAAGTTCAAGGCAGGATATATATATATGAACAAGTTATATGGAACAAGTTCGAGTCAGGATATATATATAGAACTTGTTGAGGCAGGATCGTTGATTCAGTTGTTTGCTCCACGAGCTGTGATTCAGTGATTTATTCATTCAGGGTACAAATTCCCTGGTTCGGGAATTGCCTTGGTGACCTAACGGTCCCGGACACTTTCAGGTTCTTCCATGTGCGGAACGACTACTTAGTAGTCTCCCGGGGTTTGGATGAAAATATGGCAATATTCAAGCAGACAAGCATGCGTTTCTAAGGAACATAAGTAAACACGTTTGCTCGGACCCGAAGGTAAGCCGAGAGATGAAGCCGTTAGGGACTTAGCATGCAAGGGTCTGAATATAGTATTTCCATTTTCCATGTTCTAGCAAGCAATACAAGTTGGGATTATTCCCTTAGCTAGGTGCGTTGGATTTATTAGCATGCAGGGGGTGATTCACCTAGCGACTAGCATGAATATTCCAGATTTTATGTGTGCTGGCTAAGAAAAGACAAGTTCACTGTAGCCACCCACCTTAGCGATGATTTGCCTCGGTAGAGCGATACGTCAAGCGAGCCTCTAAAAGCCTTAGCTGGATCCTGTAGGGGCAAGTCTGGATATCCTTTGCTTCTAGTTTGAGGCAAAGCGGGTCGGGACAGTTGCACTTTGCCGATTGAGTCGGCAGTCCGCTAGAACGGAACGGGGTGTTACAACAACAAGGCAAGGTATACTTGCCTGGAACTCTGATGTGCACAAGTAAGGATCCGGAACCTGCAGCCAAGGTAGAACCGTCTTAGGTGCCTATGAATATATAATAATAAATATCAATCACTATATTATACTATGCTAGTCATGCACAAGAGTACAACTTACGCAACGTCATGAGTCACGTAGAGACTAAACCAAATAAACGTTCTAACTAAGTAGGTTGGCTAAGGTTGACTAGTCAAGGATCAAGGAGGTAGGTGTACACTTAGTCTACTAGTCCCATAGCATATACAAGTCATCCTAAGGTATAATTTCTCATATGTTACAATCACAGTCACGACTACAATTCGTGTAGGTGCTAAGTTGCACCTCTAACACATGGGTACTAGGTATTCTACTTACTAAGATTTCCATGTACAGGGGTGACATATTCACGTTCTCGAGATACGTGTCACATAATCTTGGTAAACATTAGAGTTACTCCTCAAGTTCTTTGATTTAAATAAAAAATAACTAACTTAACACATAACATGGTAATCAACTCAATTGCACTCTCTTTATACCAAACTACGACGTGTCAACATGTACGTCAAATGTTACGCCTGAGCCCTCAAACATGAACTCTACCTAAATATGGTGTAAAAATACTCTATAACATGCATTATCCAGGTTATGTATGCATTTACACAACCACAATCGTGCATGTACATTCTGGAAATTAATTATAAATGGGTTATTTGCATGATTAATAAATATTAAACAATAGGAAGATATAAATAACTAGGTATTTACAACCATGCTTAATGAAGGAATGAAGAAGAAGAAGGAGGAGAAGAAGAGAATGATACCAGAGGGGAGGAATATTGGTCGGAGGTGGAGCAATAGGTCGGGGGTGCAGCTCCGGCGATGGGCTCGGCCAGGGGTGCTCCAGCGCCTGAGCTCTGGCTGGGGGGGTTCCCAGCAATCGCGGTTGCACTGTAATAGCAACAGCAGCAACAAACCTAGCAGCAGCCCGTAGCAGCAGCGGCTTGGTGGCTGTGGCGGGTTGCTAGTGGTGGCGGGATGGTCGTGGGGATGAGGTGGTTGTCGACAGTGGTGGTGGTGGTCATGAGGAGGAGGCGAGGAAGAAGGAGGAGGGGAGGTCGGGTGATGTTGAGGGTGGTGGTTGATGGCTGTGAGGGAGTTAGTCGAGAAGGAGGCGGTGGTCGGTCGTGATGGCGATTGAGGTGATGGCTGTGGCGGTTGGAGATTGCTGTGGTGATGGCTGGGAGGAGGAGAAGGTGGGGGTGGTGACTATCAAGGGTGGTGGTGGTCGTGAGAAGAGGTTGCGGTGGTGATGATGGTCGTGGGGATGATGGGTTACGGTGGTGATGGCTGTGAGGGAGTTAGTCGAGGAGGAGGTGGTAGTCGGTCGTGGTGGCAACTGAGGTGATGGCTGTGGTGGTTGGAGGTTCTAGTGGTGATGATGGCGATAGTGACGTGAGGAGAGGGTGATGGCGATGGTGATAATGAGGAGGAGGAGAGGAAGAAGGAGGTGGCCGATTGATGGAGGAGGTCGGGTTGATGGTCAGAGGAGGAGGAGGAGGAGAGGAGGGAGGTTGCTGATGGTGGTGGTGATCGTAAGGTGTCACGCCCCAGTCCCAAAAATACGTAGGACTAGGACACGTAAGCATGTCAGCCGCATGGATATGGCAACTCCAATATATGGAAACCAAATCCATACGTACACTGTAATATGAATATAAAATCCACAAGTGGTATAAAATATAATACAAGTCACAGGATAAAATCTAAATCTCATCCACCAAAATCATATAGAAATAAATAACCAGTATCTATGAAACTAGATCTCAATAAGAAGTATCTAAGGATGATAGTTGGATGGAAACAAATCCACTACCAACTCGAATATAAGAGCAAATACAATATGAGTACAACACCACAACACAATATAAGAATACCAGCTATCCATCACAGCTCGAAGAGAAGACATCCTCGGATCACATGTAACCATCCAAATCTGCGCTCCTGTAAATACTCAAGAAAAGATACACCTGGCAGCGGACCAGGTCCTCAGAGGGACGTAACAAGATACAGAAAATACGAGCCAATTTGAATACAGTAAACATGCATATGGTTTGAAAATAGATAAGTATGCTGTACATGACAATCTATATGAATGCAAATGAGGACAACTTTTTGACGTATGGGCAAGGGTAGGCTACTCGATCTATCTCACAACTCACACACACGTCAATGGACATCAGAAATCGACATACCGCGGGGGTAGCGACCAGCGCGACACACGTCCGTAGTGCAAACTATATACTACGGTTTACCAGAGTGGTTAAAAGCCCATACGCCTAATGATTGTCCTCTATGATATTAAGTGTCAAGTGTGTGTCAACATATCTAATATATAGTAATGACTAAAGGAAACTGCACATGCAATGAATAAACAGAATACAATATATATACAAAAATATACTAAGTATGCAAAATACTGTAAATAATTTGGCAAGGTATCTTGCCTGGGGTCCTGCTGCTGGTATGAATCAGAGTCCAAGTCACAGTCCAAATAGCCTATGTATTACAAATTTATCACGTCAAAAGATAATTTATTTTAATTTATTTAATTCTGGAATAATTACTCTAAAATCCTATTTTAATCTTATTATTCTGATTTTTATGTTAATTCCTAAATTTTGTCCAAAGAAACTGAATTTTATCAACTCGAGACTCATGGCACGCAAATCGAGGCGATCTGTTGATCAAAAAGTCAACCGACACAAACTTAACTTTCATGCATGATTTCCTGTAGATTTCAGCGTCAAAAATATGCTGGAATTTACAGCTCGTCCGAATTCAAATTCGTTTGGGAATTATGGCACATACAAATTTTGTATTGTGCACCGATGGTTAAATTCTAACCTAGAAGTTCTACAGAATTAACAGTATGTAAATACTTTGAAATAAATTCTAAGAAAAATATATGTCGATGATCTCGACATTAGCTTTTCGAAACTTTAAACGGTTCGTGATTCTGATTCCTGGTTCTCCCGAAATCGCAAAAACATCGAAATACGTCTATTTTTGGACATGCTGTGCTCTACGAATTTTACAGAATTTAATACTAATAATTTAGAAAAACAATTTATATAAACAGAAAGCTAACCTCATTATCATTCTAACAAAAAAACTGGAGCACGTTTGGAGTCCGGAGCTAGGAGATATCGTCTTTTTAATTAATCATAACTAGTAGAAAATGAGGCTGAATTTATGACGAATTTTAACTATTTTTGGACGAAAAAGAGAGAAATTTGGGGAAGAAAAATATAAAGGATGAGGTATTTATAATGGTGGAGACTACTTAATTAAATACAACTAGGATTGGTTAATTTGGATAGTATTATGATGAATTTAAATAAGGATATGATATACATTAAGTTGCTTTCCTAGTAGGTTCAGGATTTGAATTAATTTAAAGTAGAGTTTGAATCTATCTCAATAATTTATAATCTTGAATATAATTAAATATAATACAAATAATTTATAAAATCTTATTAATATCTATTAACACTAAATTAGCATCTATCTAATATTAAGACTATATATATCCAAATAAATCCTAATTAATTTCAAAAATCTAAAATAACCTAAAAATAATTCTAAATAAATGTTTATATAAATAAATATATTAAGAAATTCATTTGCTAATTAAATAACAGAATACTCTAAAGAAATTCAATATCTATAATAATATAAAATATACACAAAATATCTATTTTGGGTGAGGGGGTTTACAATCTACCCAACTTACAAAATTTTTGTCCTCGAAATTAAAATAGAACATGGTTTCTCTCTATCTAATCTCACTTGATCACAATCTAAAAGAATTTACCTCAAGTTTAATAATTTAATTTCTACCCAACTTAGAATTTACCCATCTATCACATAAGGCTCTTACACTTAAGAAAATATTCCTCAATTTATTTTCTCATGTCATTCAATCCTCAAAACTTTAACACCAACTATATCATATGTGATATACCCTTAATCAATTATGAAAGATAGTCACCAAATAATGTGATTGGCCTATGGGGTATATCTTGTACTATCCGTGTATCACTTATATCCAAGCACGAGATTTCGTCTTTCCGAAACAAGGGAAGACGGAAAGCAACGGAAAAGAGTTCAAGGAGGGGTAATAGAATGGAAGTATGGGAATCAAAGCGTTTAAATAATTCAAATGGAAATTGTCAAGACAGTTGTGGATTGAAATCTTAATTTGGTAATTTCCTATTCGCATGCTCACATCGGTACAGTTATGTACTTGATATGATATGCTTTGTCGTATCTAGAGGGTAAGTATATTTGTCTACTGGTCTACTATACATCTCAATCCACGTAAAATACTATTGCGAAGGACGAATCAAGCGCATTATGGCTAGCTAGACCATAATACACTGATTCTGATTAGACAATTTGTATTAGTGTGGTTGATCAGGCCCCAATAACACATATGTCATGAACAAGCTCGATATAAGATTAAGCTTGCAAAAACTAGGCTATAATGGCAGCATAATTCAAGGTAGCACAGAAAATATAACGCTGGATTATGATGTGAGAAGTTATAAAATAATTCAAGTTCGCAAAAGCAAAAACAACATAAGCAATAATAATAAAAGACTCTACAATCTCTACAGTTATCATACAACCTCCTTATCTAAGTCGCTAGTCGACCAAATAGGGCAAGGACCTTTAAATTCTATGGTCTGAATAAACACTGTCGTCTTTTGCTAGCATGCGATAAATATCATTCGGTTACACTTTAATTAATATGTCAAAAGACTATGTGATACTAGGTGTCAAATATTATGGTAAAACTTCTAACTAACTCTAGTAGTGTCTATACTACTCTCAATTCTTCTTAATACATCAAGGGGTAATGGTATAACAATCTAAAGATAAGGAATTTTAGGTTCACTAGATATTCTAAACTTAGTGGTGTGTCTATATTCTCGTTGTATTCTTAATAGGTGTGCTACTCTAATTATCATCCTAATAACAGGGGTTCCTATATTCTAGCAGAAGACTATACCCAAGGAACTATTAGGGAAGTGTCACGACCCGCACCCGGTATAGGGGCACGAGTACGTGGGTACGTCCAGCCTACGCCGCAACATCGGCGGTAGAACGCTGTCAAGGTCATGATACTATCTAGCCAATCTCACACAAGCATCCAATCTCCATAAGGAGGCACGGATGACACGAATAAAATGTACACATACTCAATCACAGGATTACAGTACGATAAGATATCAAATAAAAATTAAATACAACACAAGTCTGAAGTAATAATCTAACTCAACAAATATCCAAGTCTCAATAAAATGCCGGAGACAAATCCGGTACCAATAGTCTGCTAAAAGAACTAACAAAAATAGTAATTTCCGGCTAGACCTCCCGGAATCACAACTAATCTACCAAGTCTGCAGCTACTCACCATATGGTCCATAAAGTGTCGGACAGCGGTCCTCTAAGGCATAGTCTGGAAAAATGTTTCCAGTCAGGAAGGAGCAAAGTATAAATCTCAAATAACAGTTCCATTTAATTGATAAGGACTATAAGGCAATAAACATGTAATGCTAGCTACTGAGAAGACAGTAAAATAAATGCAATAACAAGTAAAGAGAGACAGGCAATGTAAAGAGACGAGCAATAGGCAACATAGTACAGTCAGTGCATGTATGAAAATGGAAAGAACAAGGAACAGTATCATATACGGGTGATGTAGTATATGATTTAAATAGGGAACTGTAATCTATTCTAAGTGTTTGAAATAGTATTTTCAAAATGTGATCGGCTTGGGAACATGTACGATAGCTACAGGGCCTGGCTAATCATGGGTGAAGAGCATGATTAACACTTACATTGTTCTACACTACAATAAGAGGTTATGATCACATTTCTTACTAACTACTTCCCCGCCCCCAACTAGTACTGTGGATCCAACCATGACACGTCACGATACACGAGCAAGTCCAATCTATCATGTACGATGTCTAATATACATGTCGTGTACAATGTCAATACGATAATCATTGTAACATCTCATGACTGCAGATCCAAGCTATACTAGTCCGTGTAGCACAGTGTCAAGGATTCATTTGTAACATTTCAAGATTATTGAATTTATAGAAATGATCCAGAAATTGGAAATTATCAGAGAATGTACTTGCCTCGGGTCCTTAGCTGGTAATTATTGGTGTCCTGTTCCAGAGTATCCCCTAGGTGAAGCAACAGTCCTAAAAACATATAATAACAATACAATAATTGCAATCAGAAGCTATACTAACACACAATAATACTAACTCAGGGCTATGCCAGGTATGCTACTGGTCAACTAGAGTCATCTAGCAAACAGACATCTAAAACACATTACATATTTTAACCAACATTAATACCTACCATATATATATATATATATATATATATATATATATATATATATCCTTTAATTTACATATTTGATTTATACTAGTTGAACATTATATATGTATACTCATACATATGCTAAAAATACATTTTAAAAATATATATATATATATTGTCAAAGTTATTATTAAAATATATACTAATACTAGTACATCACATTAAATACATATACAATATATTAATTGTATGTACAAGATACATATATATACATTTATACTAATTATACATATTTGAAAATATATATTAAGTACATGTATATACAAAATATATATATACATATACCAAACATTATATATTTTATACCAAAATACATACATATATATATTAAGGGAAATACACATATACATATTCATTTAAATATGTATATATATATAAATCATATTAAATGTATATACATATACATATACACCAAAATACGTTTATATATATATGTATACTAATATATATATATATACTATGCTTACACATGTTTAACATTTTATTAAAAATAACAATATACATGTACATATATTAAATTATACATTACCAATTTATATTTATATATAAACCAATACGAAAATATAAATCTACATATATATATTTATACCAAATACTGTTATATATATACCAATTAAAATTAAACATACACATACACATAAATTCATACAAATATACGTATACGCATTTATATACATATATATATATATATCTTCACATTAATTGAAGACATACAATACATATACCTGTATTAAACATTAATTAACTAAATGCTATATATATATATATATATATATATATATATATATATATATATATATATATATATATATATATATATATATAATATATACTCATACGTATATACGTATGTATATATATATACATATATATTGAGAAAGGAAGAGGGAGAGGGAAAGGAGCTTACTGTGTGTTGGGTCGGCCGCCGGGCTTGCTGGCCGGATGGAGCAAGGGGGTTGGCCGCCAGGAACTGAACAGAAAGTCGGGGGCTCTCGAGCAGCAGGGGGCGGCTGCGGGGACAGTGGGTGCCGACGCCGGAGTGCAGAGGTGAGGGGAGTCAGTGAGTTGGGGGTCGCCGGGGTTCAGCCCGAGCGGGGTCGGGATGGTTGGCGGAGTGCAGGAAGGTGGCTGGTGGTGTAAGTGAAGATGGTGGTGGTGATAGATGGGGATGGCTGCCGGAGATGGACTTGGCCGGGTGCAGGGGGACTCGGCCGGCCGGAGTTCACAGGGAGTGAAGGGGGTTGGCCGCCGGGCTGGAGGGAGCACAGCCGGGCGCGTCGAAGCAGCGCCGGCCGGGTCGGCTCAGTCGCCGGAGAGGGAGCTCGGGTTGAGCAGCGGCCGCCGGTGCACAGTACGTGCGGGGTGCAGTGGTTGAAGGGCTGCGGGGGAACCCGGCCTAGGAACAGTGTTCCCCCCTCTTGAGTTTTAAATTCAAATGAATGAAGAAGAAAGAAAAAAATAATAAAGAAGAAGAAGGAAGGAAGAAGAAGAAAATAGAAGAAGAAAGGAAAAAGTAGGAGGAAGGAAAGAGTTTTCCTACGGTTGAGGATTGAGGCTTGGTTGGGGAACCTAGGTTTCTAGGGATTAGGGTTGATGGTGACATGACATAAATAGGGAGAGAGGGTGTTGATGGAGGGTGGTGATTGAACCCCTAGAATGAGTGGCTAGGATTATTCATGAAGGAAATTATTTTCATGTAAAGTAGAGTGGGGAAAAATGCAATTTGGTCCACAATAAATAACCTTTCTATTTGGTCTTGGACAATGGGGTGATGACACCTACAATTGAATAATTGCAACTTAGCCCCTTAAATTTGGGAAATTGCACAAACACATAAAATGACAAAAATTTGGCGGGTGATTCGGTGTTCGGTGTTTTGTAGGGTCAGGAGGCGCTGTAAGATTGGTATGGGCTCAATAGCAGGGCACTGGAATTAAATTGGGATTTTCAGAATTGGTTTAAATAGTATCCTCAATTTAATTAGGAATAAATGCAAGTTGTGATCAAAAATTAATTAGGAGTACATGGGGCCAAAATCAGGTCAGGTCATCAATACCAATAATGAAGAAGACTCAGAACAGAATATTACCCTAATTTGGGCTGCACGAAAAATAGGTTAAGATTGCCTCCAATTTCAATTGGAACGTACAACGATACAAAAATAGGAATTTATTAAATAACGTCCGCGATGATTTTTGTGCGGCTAGAAACAATGCACAGAGAGCATAATTATGAGTTGCAAAAATAGCAGAATGGAAGGCGGGCATGTCTAGGGCAAGATTGTGAAATTTGTTGGAAGACAAAAGCTAGGGTAGCGCTCCAAATATCAGAGCAAAGGCAGGGCGCAAAAATATTAAATAAAATACGGTAATTAATTACAATCTCCAAATATTAAATTCTAGATAAAATAATAAAATCCAAAATTCTATAATTCGGACAGGTGGTCATCTACTGGGCTTCTAGGTCTAGTCTACCAGCTTAAAAATAAATAAACACTGCATATAATATTATATTTAAATTACACATCACACATTTATTTAAAAATCAAATATACTATCATGCAATTTATTAATTGTAACTAAAATAATATTAAATATTATAAAAAGTCAAAAATACCCCTATTTTCGGAACGTGGTAGTGACAAGTCTACCTTCCTTAAAAGAATTTCGTCCTCGAAATTCAAAATCCTCAAAGTAGCGTTTAATCATACTCATTATTATTTTTCTCAAATTTTAAATTCATAAATCACGAAATCAGGTAATAATCCACGATGTCTTTTCACAATTTTTCAAAAGTTCTGAAATTATTGCATTCCTGAAAATCCTCGAAATAAAATCAAGGTCTATATTTTTTTTTTCAAAAAATTTCCCCGAAACTTTTTAGTTAATAATTCAATACTCGGATTTTAATATCCGCTCCTCTAACTTGATTTTAATCAATGCACATATATAATCTCGTCCAAAAAGTTTAAATTCAAATATTAGTCCATCAATAATTTTATTTCTCGATTTCCTCTCCTCAAAATACTCAACAATGCGATACTTAAGAATTTTTTTAATTGCAACATCCAAATATAACATTTTAAATTCATAACTTGCAATCAAATAAATATATTGATAATCTTCCAAAATTTTTAAATTTAATAACCAATTTAAGCATGTCATAATCTTTCTGGAATTAATAAACCACCAACTATGAAATGTTAATTTCTTAACCCTCTATTTAAATCAATGGTTATCCTCGAATTTTTAATCATCTTGTTAATCATCTTGTGTCTCCTGTCAAGTCATAACTCCTTCATGAATCTTCGTCATGGTCAAACCCCGATAATCATGGTCTACGAAAATCTTTCTACAATCATACAACATGCAACCCAAGGGGAATATGTACAGTCATAGTATCTTTTGTCATGGTATTGCAGTCTCTGTATCAGGGTGTACTACTAACTACATTATAACAAGAAAATCTTGCACACAACTATTGTACTAAGGAATCAATCAATCAATCAATCAAGTAGAGAGGGACAGAGGGAAGGAAAGAACAGAACATAGCCTTCTAACACAATCATAGGTTTAATGATGCATCCAAAGTTTGATACCCTTATCCTTTTAGGAACTACTATTTCTACTACCAGCACGTCCACTGCTAACTCTCTTACCTACTACAATTGCTGATACTGGTTATCCTTGTCACTCAAGTGCATATCAAATGCAACACACCATACTAAGTACTGCACTCTCTAATACAACCCTAGATGAACACACAAGTCAGTTTGCAGTGAAATCGCAATCATGCTCAAGCCAACAAATCCTTACATATGTACCTCATCTACTATTTACTAATATATCTCTCTCACTATACGATTTTATCCTCCATACAAGGTCCTCGAAACTAACTCAAAAAATTTAAAGTATAATGTACATACCTTCCTCAAAGTCAATTATTTAAATACTGAAATGAAACTTAATCACTAAAAATATCCTTACAGCTTGTCTAGGTTCATTGAATCGAATCTAAATCCTCGAAAAGTTTTAATGACAATATCTCAACTTCTCAAAATTCAAAAATTCAATATTGAAATAAAATTTTAACCACTTCCAAAAATCTTCATAGCTTTGACTATGGTTATTGAATTGAATTTTAATCCTCAAAAACTTTAATAACATAAAATCTTAACTCCTCAAAAACTTTAAAAATTGAAATTCATTTCTACTCTTCAAATTATAAATTTAAATCCACAAGTATACATATAATACTCACAGTCTCTAATACTAAAGGTGCACTCAAATACACCCAGTATCAATCATCAAATTGAACATCATGCTCCATTAATCTTTAACACAATTCCTTGATACTTAATTAGTTATATAGATCATCCAATTACATAATCTAATGACTATCCAGGACTGGCATATTGATTCTGATACTTACTCTTAGAACCCTCACTGACATCTTACTCCTCTTTATATAATACCAATACTAATTATAATAACACATATCGTAGAACTATTGCTACAAGGTACTATACTATGGGTATCTCTAGATTAGTGCCTACTGCTCACATGTCCAACTAAGAACACTTACAAACTCACAAGTCACACTTAGTCAAACTAATACAAGACACAACCAAAATTGCAAGTCATTAATTATCATACTAACAAGGAATCCTCAAAGAAAATAAGCTCAAAAAGGAACTGGATCAAGGACTGAAGGTATCTTTACTGCTAGTAAAGAAAAGAAGCGATGGAACAAAGTCCTGGAATAACAGAAATAGATAAGTCTTGAGATGATACTTTAAGAACCAATTTAAGATACAACCTGATAATCATACACGTCTATCAGTAATCATGACACTCAGAATCCTCGCCACGCCAGTAAGCATAGATGCGATAAACGACAGGTTCCGTAACTAAGGTATGCCACTCTATAATCATGTCATCTAGAATCTTTGCCACGCCAACCGGTATGGCTGCAAAAAATTCTAAATTTCATAACTAAAGTATGTACATCCAAGTCAGGTTCCTACGTTCTCGTCATGACAGCTAATATGGCTGCGATAAACTCTAGGTTCCATAACCAAAGTAGACGTTTTACCTTTCTCACTGTCCTCATCAACATATGTCATCAAATGATACCGTAAATTTTAGCCCGTAAAACTTCATCTCGATATGAAAAAATAAAAATCAAACTCAACAACGACACCAAGAGTTAAATTTAACAACTGGGCAACAAGAATCAAACCCAACAATGGTACCAAGATTTTAATTTTAATAATTGATCAACAATAATCAAATTCAATATCAATGAGTGAGGACAGACGGAAATAAGGCGAAGGATTTAAAATTAGAATTTATAATGAGATTCTCAAGGGTCATCCCAGGAATCTCTCAAGGAATTATGATTGAGTATTCGCTCTCGTCCTAGTATCCTATGTCCTAGATCCTATCACAGGCACGTAATAGTGTAACAAAGATGCCACACTACTACGATATCGCACAACTCGCGAAGTCTGACCTGCATGGGCCACCACTAAAACGTGTCACGATCCGCACCCGGTATAAGGGCATGAGTACGTGGGTACGTCCAGCCTACGCCGCAGCATCGGCGGTAGAACGCTGTCAAGGTCATGATACTCTCTAGCCAATCTCACACAAGTATCCAATCTCCATAAGGAGGCACGGATAACACGAATAAAATGTACACATACTCAATCAAAGGATTACAGCACGATAAGATATCAAACAAAAATTAAATACAACACAAGTCTGAAGTAATAATCTAACTCAACAAATATTCAAGTCTCAATAAAATGCCGGAGACAAATCCGGTACCAATAGTCTGCTAAAAGAACTAACAAAAATAGTAATTTTCGGCTAGACCTCCCGGAATCACAACTAATCTACCAAGTCTGCAGCTACTCACCATATGGTCCATAAAGTGTCGGACAGCGGTCCTCTAAGGCATAGTCTGGAAAAATGTTTCCAGTCAGGAAGGAGCAAAGTACAAATCTCAAATAACAGTTCTATTTAATTGATAAGGACTATAAGGCAATAAACATGTAATGCTAGCTACTGAGAAGACAGTAAAATAAATGCAATAGCAAGTAAAGAGAGACAGGCAATGTAAAGAGACGAGCAATATGCAACATGGTACAGTCAGTGCATGTATGAAAATAGAAAGAACAAGGAACAGTATCATATACGGGTGATGTAGTATATGATTTAAATAGGGAACTGTAATCTATTCTAAGTGTTTGAAATAGTAGTTTCAAAATATGATCGGCTTGGGAACATGTACGATAGCTACAGGGCCTGGCTAATCATGGGTGAAGAGCATGATTAACACTTATATTGTTCTACACTACAATAAGAGGTTATGATCACATTTCTTACTAACTACTTTCCCGCCCCCAACTAGTACTGTGGATCCAACCATGACACGTCACGATACACAAGCAAGTCCAATCTATCATGTACTATGTCTAATATACATGTCGTGTACAATGTCAATACGATAATCATTGTAACATCTCATGACTGCAGATCCAAGCTATACTAGTCCGTGTAGCACAGTGTCAAGGATTCGGTTGTAACATTTCAAGATTATTGAATTTATAGAAATTATCAAGAAATTGGAAATTATCAGAGAATGTACTTGCCTCGGGTCCTTAGCTGGTAATTATTGGTGTCCTGTTCCAGAGTATCCCCTAGGTGAAGCAACAGTCCTAAAAACATATAATAACAATACAATAATTGCAATCAGAAGCTATACTAACACACAACAATACTAACTCAGGGCTATGCCAGGTATGCTACTGGTCAACTAGGGTCATCTAGCAGACAGACATCTAAAACACATTACATATTTTAACCAACATTAATACCTACCATATATATATATATATATATATCCTTTAATTTACATATTTGATTTATACTAGTTGAACATTATATATGTATACTCATACATATGCTAAAAATATATTTTAAAAATATATATATATATTGTCAAAGTTATTATTAAAATATATACTAATACTAGTACATCACATTAATTACATATACAATACATTAATTGTATGTACAAGATACATATATATACATTTATACTAATTATACATATTTGAAAATATATATTAAGTACATGTATATACAAAATATATATATACATATACCAAACATTATATATTTTATACCAAAATACATACATATATATATTAAGGGAAATACACATATACATATTCATTTAAATATGTATATATATATAAATCATATTAAATGTATATACATATACATATACACCAAAATACGTTTATATATATATATGTATACTAATATATATATATATATATATACTATGCTTACACATGTTTAACATTTTATTAAAAATAACAATATACATGTACATATATTAAATTATACATTACCAATTTACATTTATATATAAACCAATACGAAAATATAAATCTACATATATATATATTTATACCAAATATTGTTATATATATACCAATTAAAATTAAACATACACATACACATAAATTCATACAAATATACGTATACGCATTTATATACATATATATATCTTCACATTAATTGAATACATACAATACATATACCTGTATTAAACATTAATTAACTAAATGCTATATATATATATATATATATATATATATATATATATATATATATATATATATTAATATATACTCATACGTATATACGTATGTATATATATATATACATATATATTTTGAGAAAGAAAGTGGGAGAGGGAAAGGAGCTTACTGTGTGTTGGGTCGGCCGCCGGGCTTGCTGGCCGGAGGGAGCAAGGGGGTTGGCCGCCAGGAACTGAACAGGAAGTCGGGGGCTCTCGAGCAGCAGGGGGCCGGCTGCGGGGACAGTGGGTGCCGACGCCGGAGTGCAGAGGTGAGGGGAGTTAGTGAGTTGGGGGTCGCCGGGGTTCAGCCGGAGCGGGGTCGGGATGGTTGGCGGAGTGCAGGGAGGTGGTTGGTGGTGTAAGTGAAGATGGTGGTGGTGATAGATGGGGATGGCTGCCGGAGATGGACTTGGCCGGGTGCAGGGGGACTCGGCCGGTCGGAGTTCACAGGGAGTGAAGGGGGTTGGCCGCCGGGCTGGAGGGAGCACAGCCGGGCGCGTCGAAGCAGCGCCGGCCGGGTCGGCTCAGTCGCCGGAGAGGGAGCTCGGGTTGAGCAGCGGCCGCCGGTGCACAGTACGTGCGGGGTGCAGTGGTTGAAGGGCTGCGGGGAACTCGGCCTGGGAACAGTGTTCCCCCCTGTCACTACCACATTTTCTAGGAAAGGGTATTTTGGTAATTTCCTAATTAAATAAATATTGTGCATGGTAAATAATTATTTGTTGTATTATTTAATTGTTGTTAGTTATTATTAAATTATTTTGGACTTATTTTAGTGGACCCAACTAGTTTAGTTTGGACCCATGGACCAACATGAATTAATTAGTTAGACTTGGCCCATTTAGAAAGCCCATAGTTAAGGAGATGGATTAAATTAATTAAATGATTAGACTAGAAGCTTCCTTCCTTAATTATTTCTTCATGAGAGGCCCCAAGGGGTACATTGGACATTTTACAATTTCTTGGGGAAGGGGCTATGGCCGGCCTATTAAAGAGGGGGGGAAATTTCTCTCTCCTCTCATCTCATTCCAAATCTAGATCTAGAATTCTCCCACTACCAAATTCCCTCCATTCTCAATCCAATTCCCTACCAAATTCATTCCAAATTCTTCCCAATTCACCATTAGAGAAGGAGGAAGCAAGGATCTAGAAGAAGGAAGCAAGGATCTACAAAGAGGAGCAAGGATCTACAATTTGGAAGCAAGTTCATCTCAATTGGAGGTTTCATTGGGAATCCATCTCCCAATAGGTATAATTCAGATTTTCCCATTTAAATAGCTTCTAAATCTGAGATTTAATCATGTAAAATCAACCTATATGTATGTAGTACGCATAGGACTTTGTTTTGTGTTCATAGGAGACCCATGGAGAAAGTTATGGTGCTTTTTGTGTTAATTTTGTTGGAATTCCGAATTTATATTTTGTTGTGTGTGTCAATTGATCCTATAGATCAATTGAACATGAGATTTGTGTTTGAGGCTAGTGTCGTGTCCATATTGGGATACTTGTGGTTCGTATCCCAACTATTTGGTGATACGTGTCATTTGGGAGTTTTCCTCTGACACGGGGCTTTGAACATATCGTATTTTGACACGGACACATAGATCTACTTTTGACGCTTTGATTTGTTCATAAATATTATTTGTGATTTGTTTGTGTCCTTCGGGGTGCATTTGGTTGTGTGTTGGACTCGTGTCGCATGCGTATCCTAGATCTAGTGGGATACGGTGAGATACTCTCCAATTGTGTGTATTTTTGCATAGATCTAATTAATTGTGGTTCAATTCTTCATTTATAATTAGTATATATATATGGATATTAAATATTTATTTTGTTTATTTATTATAGTAATTATTGTAGCATAGATCTATATTTTGGGTGTGCTAATATAATGTACAATATAATATGTAGCTTTCTTGCATGCAAATATATATGTTACTACTTGTTAAATAATATAATTTATACATAAAATGTTTTATAAAATATATTTGTATGTTTAATTGTGTAATTATATTATTTATAATTATTATGTAATTATTTGGATATTAATGTAAATATTTTAGGTGTGCTTCTAGCCATGTAAATTATATGTTCTTTGTTAAATATTTGAAGGTATAAGTTTATGTGTATATTAATATATATATGTACATTTTTGTATTAATGGTTTATATATATATATATATATATATATATATATATATATACTGTTTTATATATTCTGTTTATATATATATATATATATTGTTTATATATTCTGTTTTTATATATATAATTATATATATACAACTTGTTTAGTGATAGTGAATTAATGACAGTAAAAAAAAACTGTCATTAATTAGCCGACTAATAGCAGCCGCTGTAGCCTTCGGACAATTAATGACAAACCTGTCATTAATTGCAGCAGCGGGAAACAGCAGCTTTTCTGCGACGCTTTTCCGCGACAGTTTAACTGTCAGCGAAAACCAAAGCAGTGGCAGTTTATTATTTGGGTTTCGGTGACAGTCCTTCGGTGACAGTCCCGACTGTCACTATTTAAACTATTTTGATTTAATCCTATTTTATTCACTGTTTTTCAATGACGCTTTGACAGATTTAATGTATATATTATATATTATAATTGTATATATATATATGTATATATATATGTGTTTTGTGAGGAATAATAATTGTAATAATATATTATATTATTTATATAAATGTTGGGTTGTATATATATTATTTTAGGGTATATATTAATTATATTATTAGTATACTTTGTGTGAGTTCTTTTTGAATCTAATTTGATTCCTAAATTATTGTAGTTTATCTCTATATTATTTTATAGATGTCTTGTGAGGTTGACTTTGGGTTTGACCATGTTTGACTTTAGTGGACTTTAGAGTTGACCATAGTTGACTTTTGACTTAGAATTGACTTATTGACCTAGAAATTGCCTAGTTTGACTTGTTCTCTTTCCGGGACCTTGTATTAATGTGGTATTCCATATCTAGGTCTTCGAGGCACCGAGTCAGACATTTGTGAGACTGTTCATTGGACTTCAGGCGAGTACATTCTCTGATAGTTTCTCATTTATGATATCCTCTATGTTCGTTGTATCTAGTGTAGATATACATGTTCTCTTGACACTATGGTTACACGGATTGGTATATCCGGATCTCGTCATGAGATGTTATTCCTTGGTATATGGTGTATATGGTGCAAGTATTATTTCATTGGTTATCTTGTACATGTACAGACATCGATTCTCGGGGAGACTAGCTATCTTCTTGGGGAATCTAGTGCCATAACGTACCGTGGTTGGATCTATTATACCAGTCGGGGTGGGGAGTATTTTAGTGTAGATATGTGATCATACCCTCCTTGTGCATGTCTTGTTCCTTGTGAGTGTTGATCATACACCGCACGTATAATCAGCCAGGCCATTATACTCTTGTGCAAGTTCCTAAGCCGATCACATGTTAAAGCTAGTACTCACACACTTAGTCATTAGTATTCTTGTTCTATCAGCATATTGTTCATTATTGTATTTCTTTCCAGTACTTCCTTATTGTCTATACATTTCTTGTATCTATTTATGCATCTTGTTTATCCACAGCTACTTACTGTTACATAGTTTTTATCATTATTTGAGAACTGCTGTTAGGGTTGTACTCTGCTCCTTTCCTGACTGGATATATTTTTCCAGATGACACTGAGGAGTACCCTACCTATTATGGACCCCAGGATGTTGTGGGTTTAGATTCTGAGACCCTGGCTCAAGAGGGACTTATCCCAACTGAGACAGTTGACCCTGGAGTTGTAGCTTTATAGTTTTGTAGTATTCTTTTGTACTGGATTTGTCTCCAGCATATTTCTGTATTTTTCTTCAGACTCATTGATGTATTATTTTAGACTCATGAGTTGTATTGTGACTATTCTATTCTTATCTGATTCGTGTTCATTCTATCTTAGTTCTGTGATTGAGTACACTATCTTTTGGTGGTTCATTATATTAGATAGACTTTCTAGACAGCGTTCTACCGTCGATTCTGCGAAGTAGGCTGGGCGTTGTTTCCGACTAGTACCCTTACCCCGGGTGCGGGTCGTGACACATTTTTGGTGGTGGCCCATGCAGGTCTAGCTTCACAAGTATGTGATGTCGTGGTAGTGCGACAACTTAGTTGTACTACTGCGAGCCTGCGATAGGATATAGGATATAGGCTGAGATACTCAATCACATCTAGGAAAATTCTTTTGATTCAACTATTCTCCTTTGATATTGATACTTGATCCCTTAAACTTGTCCTTTCCTTGAATATCTTACATCTTGTGCCATATTGATTCTTTCTTTCGCTTTGTCTCAGGATGCCGCCTAAAACTAGATCACAGCAGGGGAGAGCAGCTTCTGAGAGGTCTGCGACATCCCGAGGTCCTGCACCAGTCACTTCTCCGGTGATTGGAGTGTCAGCTGCTTTCGGAGGTCCACCACCTACTCAGAGGACTGTGCCAGCTGTATCTGAGGGGCTTCCACCTCCACCTCCTGTGCCAGCAGAGGCGTCACAGATGTTTACTCTGTTTCGTGAGATGCTCGAGGCACAGAGGGCTCAGTCGGAGGCACATCAGAGGCAGACCGACGTTCTACGGCAGGGCATCGAGAGTGCTCATCAGCTTGCTCGTGCTGTAGTTGAGAGAGGAGTTCCGGTCCAGCAGCAGGTTGTTCCTCAGGTTGCTCAGCTTCGGCCAGGCAACATTCAGGACTTCAAGAAACTGGAGCCTAGGGTTTTCAAAGGGACGGAGGGCATCGTCTATGCTGATGATTGGCTCGAGGACATTGAGCGTCTTATGAGGGTGTCCCGTCTTTCTGAAGATCTGAAGGTTGAGGCGGTAGGACTTCAACTGTTCGACGTCGCTCGTACCTGGTTCAGGAATGAGCCGGTTCTAGTTGACGCAGGACAATCTTGGGAGGTATTCAGGGACCTTTTCAAGAAGAAGTTTTTCGCCCGGATAGACAGGCTTGACTTGGGGAGACAATTTGAGAGTCTCATTCAGGGAAGCATGTCTGTGGAGGAATACGCTGCAGAGTTCGGTAGGCTGAGCCGATTTGCAGAGTATCTGGTGAGGGAGCCGGAGGTTCGAGCTATTCATTTTCGAGAGGGTCTAAACTGGGAGGTGAAGATTCTCATTCTGTCTTTTTATGAGACATACTCGGAGATACTTGCGGAGGCACGCAAGGTTGAGCGGGATCTGGGTTTGAAGACCAAGAGAGACCGTAATTCTTTTCTAGGGGCCAACGGCAGTGCAGTATCTGCCAAACGTCCTCATTTCCAGTCCAGACCTTTCCAGCAGCCACAGCAGAACCAGACTCCAGCTAGAGCGCCTTTTCACCAGGCACCTCAGCAGCAGAGGCAGTTACAGCAAGCTCTATGCAACTTCTGCAAGAAGCTCGGCCACATATGGGAAGTTTGCAGAAAGAGGCTAGGAGTTTGTTTGTATTGTGGTACTGAAGGGCATCAATTGAGGGAGTGTCCTCGTCGTGCAGTTCAGGGAGCAGCTCCAGCTCCGAGGGCACAGATGAGACCACCTGCAGCACAACCGAGGGGACCGCTTCCGACACAGCAGCAGCGTTTTGTCCAGCATCAGCAGCAGGGAGGTGCTCGGCAGGGACGAGCGTTTGCTATGACAGTCGAAGAGGAGGAACCCACAGGAGATGTCATCGTAGGTTCTATTCTTCTTGATTCTATTCCAGCTTTAGCTTTGTTTGATAGTGGTGCTTCCCATAGTTTTGTATCTGTTTCTTTTGCTCTAAAGCATGGTTTGGTAGCTGAGTCTTTGCTTAGGACTTGCAAGATCATGACCGGGGGAGGCATTATCCTGGTTAATGATATTTGCAAAGATCGAAGAGTTACTCTGGGAGGCCGGGAGTTGAGTGCGTGTCTACTTGTAATGCCACTTCCGAGCTACGACATTGTACTCGGGATGGATTGGTTGAGTAGGCACCGTGCTAGCATAGACTGTAGAGGAGGTAGAGTTTTGTTTGGTTCGCCAGGAGAGCCAGAGTTCGAGTTTGCTAGAGGAGCTGCGGAGCAGGAAGAAGGCATTATTTGTGGAGCTATGGTGGAAGACAAGGAGTTGCCACATCCGTTGATAGCAGAATTTTTGGATGTGTTTCCTGAAGAATTGCCAGGATTGCCGCCAGATCGAGATGTTGAATTTTCTATAGACTTGGTGCCAGGTGCAGAACCGATTTTGCAGCATGTCTATAGAGTAAACAACAGCGAGCTGGTCGAGTTGAAGAAGCAGGTGGACGAATTACAGGATAAGGGGTTTATCAGATCGAGTTCTTTACCATGGGGAGCCCCGGTATTGTTTGTACCAAAGAAGGATGGATCGGTGCGTATGTGCATTGATTACAGGGCTTTTAATAATCTCACTATCAAGAATAAGTATCCTTTGCCACGGATTGATGATCTGTTTGATCAGTTGAGTGGTGCGAAGGTGTTTTCTAAGATAGATTTGAGATCAGGCTACCATCAGGTGAAGGTGAAGCCGGAGGACATACCGAAGACTGCTTTTAGAACTCGGTATGGTCAGTTCGAGTTTATGGTGATGCCGTTTGGTTTGACTAATGCACCGGCGGTATTTATAAACTTGATGAACAAGGTGTTCCACCAGTACCTTGACAAGTTCGTGGTGGTGTTCATCGACGACATACTCATATACTCAAGGACACCGGAGGAGCATGAGGAGCATTTGAGGATTGTGTTGGATGTGCTGAGGAAGGAGAAGCTGTATGGAAAGTTGTCCAAATGTGAGTTTTTCTTGGACAAAGTAGAATTCTTGGGGCATGTTGTGACTGGTGATGGTATTTCAGTGGATCCGAAGAAGATTTCAGCAGTAGAATCTTGGAAGACTCCGAGTTCGGTAGCAGAGATCAGGAGTTTCTTGGGATTGGCAGGCTACTATAGAAAGTTTGTGCAAGATTTTTCGAGGATTGCCGAGCCGATGACCAGACTCACAAGGAAGGATGTGGAGTTTGTTTGGACGGAAGATTGCCAGGCCGCTTTTGAGGAGTTGAAGAAGAGGTTGACGTCTGCTCCTATTTTGACATTGCCATCAGGGTCCGGAGGTTTCACTATTTATAGTGATGCATCGGGAAAGGGTTTAGGTTGTGTTCTTCAGCAGCATGGAAAAGTGATTGCCTATGCATCCAGGCAATTGCGTCCTCATGAAAAGAACTATCCTACCCATGATTTGGAGTTGGCAGTTGTCATATTCGCTCTGAAGTTGTGGAAACATTATTTGTACGGAGAGCGTGTGGAGATCTTCACAGACCACAAAAGCTTGAAGTACGTTTTCACGCAGAAGGAGTTGAACATGAGGCAGCATCGGTGGTTGAAACTGATGAAGGATTTTGATATCTCTTTACAATATCATCCTGGGAAGGCCAATGTAGTTGCCGATGCTTTGAGCAGGTATCCGGTAGCTATGTTCTTGATGCAGGATCGATATTTGTTGGAGGACTTGGAGAGCTTAGGCATTGAGGTGATTATTCCGGGTGGTGCTATGCAGATATGGGGATTGCAGATACATTCAGATTTGATGGATAGGATCAAGGCAGCACAGTATGATGACGTATCTTTGAGGAGTATCAGAGCTCAGGTGAGAGCAGGATTGGAGGATGATTTCACTATTGCAGAGGATGGATCTTTGAGGCATGGAGTTAGATTGTGTGTGCCTAGTGGGGAGTTACGAGAGGAGATATTGCAGGAAACGCATTGCTCTCAGTATTCCATACATCCAGGTGCTAACAAGATGTATCGGGATATGCGAGAGAGTGTGTGGTGGTATGGCATGAAGAGGGAAGTGGCACAGTTTGTATCCAGATGCTTAGTGTGCCAGCAGGTGAAAGCCGAGAGGCAGAGGCCCGGAGGTTTACTTCAGCCATTACCCATTCCAGAGTGGAAGTGGGAACACATTACTATGGATTTTGTGTCCGGACTACCACGATCTCCAGGAGGGAAAGACGCGATTTGGGTCATTGTTGATAGACTGACCAAGTCGGCCCACTTTTTGCCTTTCAAGGTGGGTTTGTCTACGGAGAAGCTGGCAGAGATGTATGTGAGGCAGATCGTTAGGATACATGGAGTTCCCGTCAGCATAGTCTCAGATCGGGATAGTCGTTTCACTTCTCATTTCTGGAGGAGTTTGCAGGAGAGTTTGGGCACTCAGCTCAAATTCAGTACTGCATATCATCCCCAGACAGATGGGCAGTCAGAGAGGACTATTCAGACTCTCGAGGATATGTTGCGAACTTGTGTACTAGATTTCGGGGGTTCTTGGGAGGACCATCTCCATTTGGTAGAGTTTGCTTACAACAACAGTTACCAGGCCAGTATAGAGATGTCACCTTTTGAAGCTCTATATGGTCGGAGGTGTCGTACTCCTTTGTCTTGGGACGATGTTGGAGAGAGAGTTTTGCTTGGGCCAGAGATGGTTGTGGATGCAGCAGAGAAGGTTCAGTTGATCAGAGACAGACTTCGAGTGGCACAGGACAGACAACGGCATTGGGCCGATAGCCATCGGAGACCCTTGGAGTTTGAGGTATAGTTTAGATTTTATTTTGTGTGCTTGTTCTTGGTTGTTTGTTATAGATAAGTTCTTAAGGTGGTGTTTTGTTCTAGGTGGGTGGTTTGGTGTTTCTGAGGATTTCTCCGACACGAGGCACGATTCGCTTCGGTGGAGGCGGAAAGCTTAGTCCGCGATTCATTGGACCTTTCACTATTCTAGAGAGGGTCGGTGCAGTTGCTTATAGACTAGACTTGCCACCTGCATTGGAGGGAGTGCACAACGTGTTTCATGTGTCGCAATTGAGATGATACGTGGCAGATCCTAGTCATGTATTGGATCACTCAGAGATAGAGGTGGGCCCTACTCTTAGCTATCCAGAGCAGCCAGTTGGAATTCTGGATCGGAGAGAGAAGGTGCTGAGGAACCAGACTATTCCTTTGGTGCGCGTCGCATGGAGGCATCACTCTCCGGGGGAGTCTACCTGGGAGAGAGAGGATGACATGCGAGAGCGTTATCCATATTTGTTTGTACCTTGAGGTATGTTATTTCTAGTTATGTTCTGTTCATTGTTATGTTCTGTTCATTAGTTAGTTGTGATTCTTTAGTTCTATTCTGTGATTTTCTGGGGGTAGTTTTCATCTTTGAATTTCGAGGACGAAATTATTTTAAGGAGGGTAGACTTGTCACTACCACATTTTCTAGGAAAGGGTATTTTGGTAATTTCCTAATTAAATAAATATTGTGCATGGTAAATAATTATTTGTTGTATTATTTAATTGTTGTTAGTTATTATTAAATTATTTTGGACTTATTTTAGTGGACCCAACTAGTTTAGTTTGGACCCATGGACCAACATGAATTAATTAGTTAGACTTGGCCCATTTAGAAAGCCCATAGTTAAGGAGATGGATTAAATTAATTAAATGATTAGACTAGAAGCTTCCTTCCTTAATTATTTCTTCATGAGAGGCCCCAAGGGGTACATTGGACATTTTAAAATTTCTTGGGGAAGGGGCTATGGCCGGCCTATTAAAGAGGGGGGAAATTTTCTCTCTCCTCTCATCTCATTCCAAATCTAGATCTAGAATTCTCCCACTACCAAATTCCCTCCATTCTCAATCCAATTCCCTACCAAATTTATTCCAAATTCTTCTCAATTCACCATTAGAGAAGGAGGAAGCAAGGATCTAGAAGAAGGAAGCAAGGATCTACAAAGAGGAGCAAGGATCTACAATTTGGAAGCAAGTTCATCTCAATTGGAGGTTTCATTGGAAATCCATCTCCCAATAGGTATAATTCAGATTTTTCCATTTAAATAGCTTCTAAATCTGAGATTTAATCATGTAAAATTAACCTATATGTATGTAGTACCCATAGGACTTTGTTTTGTGTTCATAGGAGACCCATGGAGAAAGTTATGGTACTTTTTGTGTCAATTTTGCTGGAATTCCGAATTTATATTTTGTTGTGTGTGTCAATTGATCCTATAGATCAATTGAACATGAGATTTGTGTTTGAGGCTAGTGTCGTGTCCATATTGGGATACTTGTGGTTCGTATCCCAACTATTTGGTGATACGTGTCATTTGGGGGTTTTCCTCCGACACGGGGCTTTGAACATGTCGTATTTTGACACGGACACATAGATCTACTTTTGACGCTTTGATTTGTTCATAAATATTATTTGTGATTTGTTTGTGTCCTTCGGGGTACATTTGGTTGTGTGTTGGACTCATGTCGCATGCGTATCCTAGATCTAGTGGGATACGGTGAGATACTCTCCAATTGTGTGTATTTTTGCATAGATCTAATTAATTGTGGTTCAATTCTTCATTTATAATTAGTATATATATATGGATATTAAATATTTATTTTGTGTATTTATTATAGTAATTATTGTAGCATAGATCTATATTTTGGGTGTGCTAATATAATGTACAATATAATATGTAGCTTTCTTGCATGCAAATATATATGTTACTACTTGTTAAATAATATAATTTATACATAAAATGTTTTATAAAATATATTTGTATGTTTAATTGTGTAATTATATTATTTATAATTATTATGTAATTATTTGGATATTAATGTAAATATTTTAGGTGTGCTTCTAGCCATGTAAATTATATGTTCTTTGTTAAATATTTGAAGGTATAAGTTTATGTGTATATTAATATATATATGTACATTTTTGTATTAATGGTTTATATATATATATATATATACTGTTTTATATATTCTGTTTATATATATATATATATATATATTGTTTATATATTCTGTTTTTATATATATAATTATATATATACAACTTGTTTAGTGATAGTGAATTAATGACAGTAAAAAAAAACAGTCATTAATTAGCCGACTAATAGCAGCCGCTGTAGCCTTCGGGCAATTAATGACAAACCTGTCATTAATTGCAGCAGCGGGAAACAGCAGCTTTTCTGCGACGTTTTTCCGCGACAGTTTAACTGTCAGCGAAAACCAAAGCAGTGGCAGTTTATTATTTGGGTTTCGGTGACAGTCCTTCGGTGACAGTCTCGACTGTCACTATTTAAACTGTTTTGATTTAATCCTATTTTATTCACTGTTTTTCAATGACGCTTTGACAGATTTAATGTATATATTATATATTATAATTGTATATATATATATGTATATATATATGTGTTTTGTGAGGAATAATAATTATAATAATATATTATGTTATTTATATAAATGTTGGGTTGTATATATATTATTTTAGGGTATATATTAATTATATTATTAGTATACTTTGTGTGAGTTCTTTTTGAATCTAATTTGATTCCTAAATTATTGTAGTTTATCTCTATATTATTTTATAGATGTCTTGTGAGGTTGACTTTGGGTTTGACCATGTTTGACTTTAGTGGACTTTAGAGTTGACCATAGTTGACTTTTGACTTAGAATTGACTTATTGACCTAGAAATTGCCTAGTTTGACTTGTTCTCTTTCCGGGACCTTGTATTAATGTGGTATTCCATATCTAGGTCTTCGAGGCACCGAGTCAGACATTTGTGAGACTGTTCATTGGACTTCAGGCGAGTACATTCTCTGATAGTTTCTCATTTATGATATCCTCTATGTTCGTTGTATCTAGTGTAGATATACATGTTCTCTTGACACTATGGTTACACGGATTGGTATATCCGGATCTCGTCATGAGATGTTATTCCTTGGTATATGGTGCAAGTATTGTTTCATTGGTTATCTTGTACATGTACAGACACCGATTCTCGGGGAGACTAGCTATCTTCTTGGGGAATCTAGTGCCATAACGTACCGTGGTTGGATCTATTATACCAGTCGGGGTAGGGAGTATTTTAGTGTAGATATGTGATCATACCCTCCTTGTGCATGTCTTGTTCCTTGTGAGTGTTGATCATACACCGCACGTATAATCAGCCAGGCCATTATACTCTTGTGCAAGTTCCTAAGCCGATCACATGTTAAAGCTAGTACTCACACACTTAGTCATTAGTATTCTTGTTCTATCAGCATATTGTTTATTATTGTATTTCTTTCCAGTACTTCCTTATTGTCTATACATTTCTTGTATCTATTTATGCATCTTGTTTATCCACAGCTACTTACTGTTACATAGTTTTTATCATTATTTGAGAACTGCTGTTAGGGTTGTACTCTGCTCCTTTCCTGACTGGATATATTTTTTCAGATGACACTGAGGAGTACCCTACCTATTATGGACCCCAGGATGTTGTGGGTTTAGATTCTGAGACCCTGGCTCAAGAGGGACTTATCCCAACTGAGACAGTTGACCCTGGAGTTGTAGCTTTATAGTTTTATAGTATTCTTTTGTACTGGATTTGTCTCCAGCATATTTCTGTATTTTTCTTCAGACTCATTGATGTATTATTTTAGACTCATGAGTTGTATTGTGACTATTCTATTCTTATCTGATTCGTGTTCATTCTATCTTAGTTCTGTGATTGAGTACACTATCTTTTGGTGGTTCATTATATTAGATAGACTTTCTAGACAGCGTTCTACCGTCGATTCTGCGGCATAGGCTGGGCGTTGTTTCCGACTAGTACCCTTACCCCGGGTGCGGGTCGTGCTACCCCCCCTCTTGAGTTTTAAATTCAAATGAATGAAGAAGAAAGAAAAAAACAATAAAGAAGAAGAAGGAAGGAAGAAGAAGAAGAAAGGAAAAAGTAGGAGGAAGGAAAGAGTTTTCCTACGGTTGAGGATGGAGGCTTGGTTGGGGAACCTAGGTTTCTAGGGATTAGGGTTGATGGTGACATGACATAAATAGGGAGAGAGGGTGTTGATGGAGGGTGGTGATTGAACCCCTAGAATGAGTGGCTAGGATTATTCATGAAGGAAATTATTTTCATGTAAAGTAGAGTGGGGAAAAATGCAATTTGGTCCACAATAAATAACCTTTCCATTTGGTCTTGGACAATGGGGTGATGACACCTACAATTGAATAATTGCAACTTAGCCCCTTAAATTTGGGAAATTGCACAAACACATAAAATAACGAAAATTTGGCGGGCGATTCGGTGTCCGGTGTTTTGTAGGGTCAGGGGGCGCTGTAAGATTGGTATGGGCTCAATAGCAGGGCACTGGAATTAAATTGGGATTTTCAGAATTGGTTTAAATAGTATCCTTAATTTAATTAGGAATAAATGCAAGTTGTGATCAAAAATTAATTAGGAGTACATGGGGCCAAAATCAGGTCAGGTCATCAATACCAATAATGAAGAAGACTCAGAACAGAATATTATCCTAATTTGGGCTGTACGAAAAATAGGTCAAGATTGCCTCCAATTTCAATTGGAACGCACAACGATACAAAAATAGGAATTTATTAAATAACGTCCGCGACGATTTTTGTGCGGCTAGAAACAATGCACAGAGAGCATAATTATGAGTTGCAAAAATAGCAGAATGGAAGGCGGGCATGTCTAGGGCAAGATTGTGAAATTTGTTGGAAGACAAAAGCTAGGGTAGCGCTCAAAATATCAGAGCAAAGGCAGGGCGCAAAAATATTAAATAAAATACGGTAATTAATTACAATCTCCAAATATTAAATTCTAGATAAAATAATAAAATCCAAAATTCTATAATTCGGACAGGTGGTCATCTACTGGGCTTCTAGGTCTAGTCTACCAGCTTAAAAATAAATAAACACTGCATATAATATTATATTTAAATTACACATCACACATTTATTTAAAAATCAAATATACTATCATGCAATTTATTAATTATAACTAAAATAATATTAAATATTATAAAAAGTCAAAAATATCCCTGTTTTTGGAACATGGTAGTGACAGGAAGCACATGAATCAAGCAGGATACAATTGTTCAAAATAGAACAGATAGGAGGAGATGAATCACAGTCAATTGTGGATGAGATCTTATACTCTAGTCCTAGGTGCAGGCTTGTTCGGTACAGTAACGTAACCGAGACAATATGCTCTCGACCTGCATGGGCCACCACAAAAAAATGTCACGCCCCAGTCCCAAAAATACGTAGGACTAGGACGTAAGCATGTCAGCCGCATGGATATGGCAACTCCAATATATGGAAACCAAATCCATACGTACGCTGTAATATGAATATAAAATCCACAAGTGGTATAAAATATAATACAAGTCACAGGATAAAATCTAAATCTCATCCACCAAAATCATATAGAAATAAATAACAAGTATCTATGAAACTAGATCTCAATAAGAAGTATCTAAGGATGATAGTTGGATGGAAACAAATCCACTACCAACTCGAATATAAGAGCAAATACAATATGAGTACAACACCACAACACAATATAAGAATACCAGCTATCCATCATAGCTCAAAGAGAAGACATCCTCGAATCACATGTAACCATCCAAATCTGCGCTCTTGCAAATACTCAAGAAAAGATACACCTGGCAGCGGACCAGGTCCTCAGAGGGACGTAACAAGATACAGAAAATACGAGCCAATTTGAATACAGTAAACATGTATATGGTTTGAAAATAGATAAGTACGCTGTACATGACAATCTATATGAATGCAAATGAGGATAACTTTTTGACGTATGGGCAAGGGTAGGCTACTCGATCTATCTCACAACTCACACACACGTCAATGGACATCAGAAATCGACATACCGCGGGGGTAGCGACCAGCGCGACACACGCCCGTAGTGCGAACTATATACTACGGTTTACCAGAGTGGTTAAAAGCCCATACGCCTAATGATTGTCCTCTATGATATTAAGTGTCAAGTGTGTGTCAACATATCTAATATATAGTAATGACTAAAGGAAACTGCACATGCAATGAATAAACAGAATGCAATATATATACAGAAATATACTAAGTATGCAAAATACTGTAAACAATTTGGCAAGGTATCTTGCCTGGGGTCCTGCTGCTGGTATGAATCAGAGTCCAAGTCACAGTCCAAATAGCCTATGTATTACAAATTTATCACGTCAAAAGATAATTTATTTTAATTTATTTAATTCTAGAATAATTACTCTAAAATCTTATTTTAATCTTATTATTCTGATTTTTATGTTAATTCCTAAATTTTGTCCAAAGAAACTAAATTTTATCAACTCGAGACTCATGGCACGCAAATCGAGGCGATCTGTTGACCAAAAAGTCAACCGACACAAACTCAACTTTCATGCATGATTTCCTGTAGATTTCAGCGTCAAAAACATGCTGGAATTTACAGCTCATCCGAATTCAAATTCGTTTGGAAATTATGGCACATACAAATTTTGTATTGTGCACCGATGGTTAAATTCTAACCTAGAAGTTCTACAGAATTAACAATATGTAAATACTTCGAAATAAATTCTGGGAAAAATATATGTCGATGATCTCGACATTAGCTTTTCGAAAATTTAAACGGTTCATGATTCTGATTCCTGGTTCTCCCGGTATCACAAAAACATCGAAACACATCTATTTTCGGACATGCTGTGCTCTATGAATTTTACAGAATTTAATACTAATAATTTAGAAAAACAATTTATATAAACAGAAAGCTAACCTCATTATCGTTCTAAAAAAAAACTGGAGCACGTTTAGAGTCCGGAGCTAGGAGATATCGTCTTTTTAATTTGTCATAACTAGTAGAAAATGAGACTGAATTTATGACAAATTTTGACTATTTTTGGACGAAAAAGAGAGGAATTTGGAGAAGAAAAATATGAAGGATGAGGTATTTATAATGGTGGAGACTACTTAATTAAATACAACTAGGATTGGTTAATTTGGATAGTATTATGATAAATTTAAATAAGGATATGATATACATTAAGTTGCTTTCCTAGTAGGTTCAGGATTTGAATTAATTTAAAGTAGAGTTTGAATCTATCTCAATAATTTATAATCTTGAATATAATTAAATATAATACAAATAATTTATAAAATCTTATTAATATCTATTAACACTAAATTAGCATCTATCTAATATTAAGACTATATATATCCAAATAAATCCTAATTAATTTTAAAAATCTAAAATAACCTAAAAATGATTCTAAATAAATGTTTATATAAGTAAATATATTGAGAAATTCATTTGCTAATTAAATAACAGAATACTCTAAAGAAATTTAATATCTATAATAATATAAAATATACACAAAATATCTATTTTGGGTGAGGGGGTTTACATAAGGAGAGGGCGGAGGTCAGCTATCGTTGGTCGCAGGAGGAGAAGAAGTCGAGGAAGGAGGAGGGAAGGAGTTGGCCGGAGGAAGAAGGAGGAGGAGGAAGGTAGTGAAGTTGGTTAGGGTTTCGATTTTGGATGGGGATGGTGGTGGCTAAATTTTGGAGAGAGGGAGAGAGAGTTAATGTAGGAAAGAGAAAGGAGGAGGGCATAGGGATTAGGGCCAGCCACATGGCTATTTCTAGGGATGGGGAAAGCATCCTCATGAAGAAATGGGTGGTTAGGATGGGATAAATTTGAATGGAGGGTGGTAATGAGGTAGGTGTAAAGTGGTGTGTTGTACACACAAAATGGGGAAGAAAATATAGGATAATCGGTTAAAGAATGGAGGAAGGGTTTTTTTATGCTTTTGCTCTAATGGGAGGTGGACACCTAGTTGCCTATTTGTACAAAAGCCCCTAACAATTTAGAAATTGCACAAACAAGGGAGATTGGGATTGGATGAGAAAAAATACCATGTTTGGTATGATATAGTAGATTAAAATAGTGTGTGGTATTTAGTATGAACCTTGAGGGTGTGAGTGGGGGTTTGGATTGGTGTTGGGTCAAGTTTTGGGTTAGGTTGGATCATTGCACCAATTTAATTAAAATTAGTGTCAAATGTGTTCTTTAATTAATTGGGAGTACATAGGATTAAAATTGGGTAGGACACAAGTGCCATGGACGTAGAAGACTCAAAGTAAATTATTGTCATAAATTGGGTTGCACAAAACGGGTCGAGGTTGTGTCTCCATTTTCGATTGGAACGGACAAAGATGCAAAGTTAGATTTATTTAGATTTAAAAATAGATATTTATAACGAATATTGTGCGACTAAAATAAAGCACAAAAGAGGATATTTATGAGTTACATAAATGTTAGAATGGAAGGTTGGCACGTCTAGGACAAGCGTGCAAAATTTGTTTGAAGGCAGAAGCTAGAGTAGCGCTCCAAACATCGAAGCAACGGTAAGGTACACCAAGAGAATTTAATTAGAAGAGGCAAATTAATAAATCCATTAAATGATTCAAAAATAACCCTAAATGAATCTTAATCCTAGATTTGGGTCAGGGGGTTTACAAATACCCAATGGATATGTTAGTATGTTAGTTGGTATAGTATTGATATAAGTTATGAGTATAAGTGCATGTTAGAGTATAGTGGGGTATTAATGGTTAGTTAGTTAATGTTAGATATTGGATTAACTTGTGATATCTAGGTAATATCAAGATATTGGTTTATACTCAAGGTATTGAGTTTGTGTATCAAGAGGGGTGTATAGGTGGTGTGATACCGTATTTGGCTCAAAGCCAATGTATCCACTTAGCATTAGTTTAGCTAGGAGTACTATATATTTTCATCTTGTGGATATATATATATATATATATATATATATATATATATATATATATATATATTATTATTATATTTTTATATCTAATAATTTACGTATCTTATGATACGGTATAGTGTTGGTATCCTAGTATCCTAACATAGCTAGTATAGCCTAGTTACATAGTGTATAGACCCAATATCCTAGAGATGGACTTATACAACCTAAAAATAGCTAGTTTGATCAAGTTTGACTAGTTTGGCCTAGAGTTGACCTAGTTTGACTGTTTTAACTTAGAAATGATTTTATGGCCTAGAATTTGACTAGTTTCATTTATTTTTATTTCAAAATCTTGTATTAATATAATATTCTATATATAGGTCTGTGTGACACCAGTTTGGACACAGTTTGACATCCATTGCTCTGGACCACAGGCGAGTATATTCTCTGATAGTTTTTATTATTTGATAATTAGTATAATGCAAGTATTTAAAAAAAATTACATGACTCTTGACACATTGGTACACGGACTAGTATACACATGGATCAGTCATGGGATATTATTTATTATTTTATTATTCCTCGTGTTCTCATATGATTAATAGACATTATTTAATATTAGATAATGTTCAATGTTCAATGTTTTATAATGCCTTGAGTATCTTGCATCGTAACGTGTCATGGTTTGATCCATTATACTAGTCGGGGAAATGTAAAGTGTTAGTTAGATATGTGATCAAAGCCTAGACAATGTTCAATGTTTACTGTTTAAGTAGATAATGTTTATCCAACGTTTAAGTAGACAATGTTCAACCCAATCCGATCATATATCTAACTAGTATTTCAATCACTTTGTATAGTTACAGTTCTTCACCATATTCTATTTTATTGTCTTATTCTATTTTATTGTGATCAGTGTATACCATATTGCTCTTGTTTACCTGTTTCCTTTTCCATAGTATGATATTATTCATTGTTTTTTGTCTTGTATTATATTCTCTATTTCGATTTATAGTCATTATCAATTAATTGAAACTTCTTTTGGGTTGTACTTCGCTCCAATCCTGACTGGATATATTTTTTTATATGACTGGTTAGTGAGGATGTGTCCCACTTACTACGGGCTAATAGATGGAGTGTCACCTGAGGATGTAGTGCCAGATACTGAGGCCATTTAGATTTTTATATCATGTAGTAGTTGTTTCTAGTTAGATTTTGTATTGTATTATTATTTTGAGATCTTGAGTTGTGTTTAGATGTTGAGTTATTCCTGATGTATTGAGACTTGTATTTCTTTTCTTCTATTCCATATCGTGCTTAAATCTTCCTTTAGTTTTTATATGTGATTGAGTATTGACTACCCTTTATTATATCATCATATTACTCCTCCATTTGGAGTTGAGATAGCATGACAGGTATTATATATATGTTGTATGAGATATTACATAGTATAGAAGACCGAGACAGTGTTCAACCGCCGATGTTGCGGCATAGGCTGGACGTACCCACGTAATCGTGCCCCTATACCGGGTATGGGTTATGACAATAGGTGCCGCATATGCCTCTGTCTGATGGCCACATAAGGCTACTTTAATAGAATACGGTTGTAACTTTAGCCGCATGCCATGGGCAGATTGTCACATGGTCTTGGTTGAGATATGCTGTTGAAGAGATCTCGGAGTTATTTTTAACCCATTGTGTGCATGACTTGGTCAGATGGACACGTAGTCAGCACTGATCGTACGAAAAATCTTCTTCAGTTGTAACATAAAAGATCCTGTGAGCTGAGAGCCATATAAAATAATAGCCGCATAGCATCGTAGACACATACGGGCTTTAGTTTGTCCTTGGTCGGATGGATACTCTGGCCGTATGGCATTATGGCCTTATCTTGCTCTCGTCTGGCCTTGGTCGGATGGACACTCTAGTCGCATAATGGCGAGTCCGCATGGGTCTTGTATCCGCATCCATGCTCTCATTTATCGTTGGTAGAATGGACACTCTTGCCGCATATTGACGAGGCCGCATGGTTCTTGTAGTCGCATACGTGCTCTCGTTTGGCCTTGGTCGGATGGACACTCTGGCCGCATATTGACGAGGCCGCATGGGGCCTGGTAGCTGCATACGTGCTCACGTTTGGCCTTGGTTGGATGGACACTATGGCCGCATGTTGACGAGGCCGCATGGGTCTTGTGGCCGCATACGTGCTCTCATTTGGCCTTGGTCGGATGGACAATCTGGCTGCATGTTGGCGAGGCCACATAGGTGTTGTAGCCGCATATATGCTCTCGTTTGGCCTTGGTCGCATGGATACTATGGCCGCATGTTAACGAGGCCGCATGGGGCCGTAGCCGAATAGGTGAGGACACATGGCATGGAGTGTCTGTCGAGGCTATTAATGCATGATATAACTTTTGCCTTTTTGTTTGCTGTAATGACCCGTTCTGTTCAAGAGGACAACCGATTCAAATGGTAAAAAGTACAATGACCTGACTCGCTTTGCTCAGCGAGAAGACTCGTTAGAGGCAAAATATTTCTAGACTTGGCCCTTCAGAAGTTCAGACTTAGACTTTTAAAGGCTCGCTCAAAGTATCGCTCGACCAAGGCGAATCATCGCTAAGGTGGGTGGCTACGATGAACTTGTCTTTGCTTAGTCAGCACACTTAAAATATTGATGATACATGCTAGTCGCTAGGTGAATCACCCCCTGCATGCTAATAAAGAATACAACGCACCTAACTAAGGGAATAATCCCAACTTATATTTCTTGTGTTAGAACATGGAAATGAAACATTGTTTATAACATTGACCCTCGCATGCTACATTTGCTTTATGCAACTAGACCCCGCTATGCCTCGAGTAGAACGATATGGATGTACTCTTCGAAGTACACTGCTTCACTTGCTACACTGTACGACCCTAGATTATGTCGCTCGGAATATCCCTTTACGGTTTCACTCCTCGCTTTACCCTTAGACCGTGCCAACGTGAATGCTTAAGTTTCCAATATAAATGCATGCTTGCCTGCTTACTGTAGTTTGTACTCATTGTCTCGTTTCAATGCTTGTCAAGTAATTATGCCATAATCAAGTAACACTATCCGTATCGTGCATGCATCTTGTTAGCCAGAAGACTATCAAATAGTCCTTCTGTGCAATATAAACCTGTAAGTATCCGGGACTATTAGGTCACCAAGGCAATCCCCGAACCAGGTAAAATGCATCAAGTCAAGTTGAACACTGAACGAGAATCATGTCATGTAAAGCAAGAAACATAGCTCGTGGAGTAATGCTCGTTCAGAAAAAGAATCAAGAATTATCATGTCATGTTGTGAATCTGGAATGACCCAAGACTTGCATGATCACGGATAACTCGTGAACGAGGTATCTACTTCCTCTGGCGATCACCGGAGCACTGTGATTATACCGGCCTAGGAGGATGAATGGTGTATTGCGTGCCAAATTCGGTTATGGTATGCGGAGCCATATTTAGGGCAGGAAAATACTTGAGATTTGGGCCTTGATAGAGCATACTACCTTGGACTAGCCGTCTACCCACAATGATAGTCGCTTGATTCGGCGGGATGGTGTACAATAGCTCTTCTTTATCACATGTTCGCATTGAATTGCTCGTCTTGTATAAAGCGTTGCACCCCATTCCGTCACGAGACTATAAATCAGTCCTTTATGGCTAAGCCAGTGACCTCATGTTCATATAGATAAGTCATCCTCGCTTAGCGGCAATCCGCGTGCGAGTGATTGTATCACATCCAATAATCTGAAACACCTGAACGATATGGGTATAAGACATCTATACATAATTGAACAACTTGTGCAATCCATTGAACACTTGAACATATTCTGCAACACACCTGATAATTCGTGTAACTCGTGCACCCAAAATACAATCTCGTTCACGACACTTGTGTTTGCTTATGCTATTGCCCCTGGTTTTCATTATATATGCTCAAGCTTGGTTTAACTTAGTTTGCCTTAGACATGGAAGGATAAATGGTAAGTTGGTAAGTCTCGTTGTGTTCCTTTGTATATCACATGGCGCACTGCCACACGGGTTAGGCTTTACATCATTGCCATAAAACTGATCCTAAGGCAAGACTAGAAAGATAACTTAATAGATGGTGCACGGAACCTATATAACGTGTTTGGATTTGTCGAGCAGGCGAGAAGCCTCCCCACTAGTGCATTTATGTACTAATAACCCACCAGTTTGCTTGCAGGGTGCGGGGGAACCTCGTTCGGTGCGGATGTCTCCTTCGTGCGTGCTAAGGCGTGGAGTTCACTCTGGAGCCTTGGAGCGTTGCGTCCGGAACTGAAGCACATATACAGGACATAATATTGGAACATCGCCTATGTATTATTCTATAAATGTAGCCACTTTGTACACCTTTACTGTTTCAGAGAGAGAGAGAAAGAGATAGAGAGAGGCTTGAATAACTTGTAATCTCGGCCTAGCACCGTCTGTAACACTTATTCAATATCAATAAAGAGCTTATTTTACTTTTATAATTGTGTTATTCAATACTTCCGCTATTGACGACTCTGTGAACTTGTTATCAATTGCCTGTGTATTTATTATTCCGCAGTATTCGGACTATCTATGTGACTCTGTAGCTTAGACCTTTTACCTCATGTTCGGAGCAAAGGTCTTGCACGAGCGTGGCTTACGCTCGTGCGACATCATGCCCAGATGGGGAAAGATTACCCCGCGGGAGCACTGGTACGGTGATTCATGCCCAGTAGGGATGACCGATTACCTACGGGAGATCGGGGCGTGACATATTGGTATTAGAGCATGGCTTTACGCCTTTGAACTTTGTTTCAATTTTCTCAGTTTTGAAAGCTCGTTCGTGTGTTATGTGCATACTCTCTCTCTCGTTGACCCGATGGGATATTCCATACAATGAGTCTAAATACTTTTAAAAGTGTATATGAATGATATGATTGTTTGTACAAAATTGTAATGCAAAGGCCTTTGTGCCGACCTGTGTTAGGCTTTGTGGGAATAGACTCGTACTAGATTTGCAAGTTGTGTGTGAACCCAAATTCCTATACGTGATTAGCCAGTTGGTTAGTGTACGAAATAGAATATTATCCGAACGGTTAGCTATGCACACAACCCTTCATCTAAGTTGTGTAAAGTATCACGCGCCAAGACCCTTTGATGCTAGCAAGTTACAAAGAGATTGGAATATCGTTCAGATAAGGACAAGTCAGACCTAGAATGACAACCGATAGAAACATTATCAGTTTATCGCTATGGAAAATATAGAGAATCATGCTTGGATTTTGGAAAATATCTCAGATGGTATTTCGTATATGGAAGATACAAATCGAATATAGTTTACTTGGATAACTATCAAAAAGAATGTATATGAGACTAAGATTGTATCAGGCGATGCTTAGGTATCTTACAGAAATTTTAAGGAATGACTTGGTAAATATGCTTGCGATTGATGCGAGCACCGATTGAGGATTTGATTCTGTCAATCGATTCCTGAGTGGTGTATGGATCATTTTAGAAATATCCAAATGGACTCATAGGTCTCACGCGATAGTTGGATTGAACAATTTAGAAATATCTTGAACAAAGTAATAAGGCCTATATCGAATAGGGATTCAAAAAAATGGAAATTAATATCTTGGTTAAGAAAACTTGTTGGAAACTTGGAGAATTGTGCAAGCAATTTCGGATTGAAATAAACGGATTAAAACTTGAATACAATATCGAGCGAATAGAAGTTAGCCCAAAAATGAATATTGTGGTTCGATTAAAGAGATAAGCGATAATGGATTTGAGAAGAATGATCTTGAAATCTAGTTCAAAAAGATAACCTTCGAAATCAGTCCCAACAAAGAACGATTATCCCGCGGGAGCACCGGCGTGGTGATTTTACGTACGACGGGGATAATCGAACTCAAAAAAAATGTTCGGTGATTACTCCAAATGAACTCGATGAATGGAACGTATCAAAAGTGGATAGAATTAGGGTTGAATATTTAAAACTTATTTGATTGAGGAATGCCAAAAGTAGACTATGAATTTATCAAACGGTAACATTGAAGTTGGATGATTTTGCTAGACGAATTATAATTACTACATGAACGGACAAACTTAATAGATTATATATATATATATATATATATATATATATATAACTTGGATAAAGCAAGGTAAAATATTAAGGTGTCTCGATTATTTTGAAAATAACCATAACGTTTGACGTTCTTGTCTTGTACGAGCGTAAGTCTATGCTCGTACATGCGTCACACCCGGATTAGGACGATTATCCAGCGGGAGCGTTGGCATTATGATCTTACGTCCAACGAGGATGATCAAACTTACGGGAGATCGGAGCGCGACAACTGATGGGTCGTCTTGACTTTTGGTTCGGAACGATCAGACGAATTGGGAATGTAAGTAAATCGGAAGTGTTTCATGGATAAGTTAGCCTAAAACCTGGAGTAAATCATGCTTGATAGTTTCGTGAAAGGATACATAAATTATGTTGGATGACTTGGAGTTATAATCAAAGATTTAGAATTGAATCTTGGCTTGGTGGTCTAGACTTAGAATAGAAATATGTATTCTATCAAAACGTGTTAAGGAGATAGACTATGCGAATTGCTAGTCTTGTCCTAAAAACTTGGATATATCATGGATTTGACTGAATAGACTCGAATCATGAACAAACGAATGTGTTAATGTGTGTAGGATGATCCATGCTCGATGTTTAGAAATCTAAATGAAACAAGCTTGGGTAGAATATCCCGTACAAATGAATAATAGTTTGACCTTAGGAATTAGGGCGAGCATCGTGCGACAAATTTCTACCATGAATCGTATGCTTGACCTTGTACCTATGGCCTTGTGAGCTGACCTAATAATGAGGCAGACGACCCTGTGCCGAGTGAAAGAACCTGTGTGATCGACTTTACCACATTGCTTGAACAAACCATAGAACTGGGACAGCAAGACTTAGAGTTAGACTGGGAACAATAACGTGTGCTATATTTTACCCGAATAGATGAAAGCTAGTTGGTTGATCGGATAGATCATGCTTAACGGTGGTACAAATACTTTATTTGAGTTGGAATATAAATTACATGGAATTTGATTGACCCTGTCAAAACTATCCTCGTGATTCATAAGACGAGAACCCTTAAGATTTTCGCAAGTAACTTGTCCGATTTTACTATCACTAAGTTTGGTTGAATGCATATGTTTGAGGGACGCCTTGAACGTGTGCACGATCCAAGACTCAATAATATATGGAACTCGAGTGCAAAGACTTTGCTATCGCCAAGTTGGTTGACATGCATATGTTTGAAGGACGCTTTGAATATATGCATGATCCAGACTCATGATATGCTGATTCGAATGCTGGTACAAGTAAAAAATTTAGACTCGCATGGACAAGTATAACGACTTATATAAGTTTACCTCAGCTTTAGATCATCATTCAAGATGGATTGTAATGGACCCCGCGATAAGCTATATGTTCGGTGCTAAGACGCAATAGAGATCGAGTCAGAACTTGGATTGAATGATAGAGTCATTCAAGAAGACCAACCCAGCATACATGCGACACGGTAATAAAGAACGAGTAGGAAATTATGTTCGAACGGATCTAGTGGTACCGATTGCTATGTTTGGGATAGATTCAATAATGCGATAGAACGGCTTGCGCTCAGGTATTCTCGAGGACGAGACTTTTTCTGAATGGTGTATAATGTAATGACACATTCCGTTAAAGCGGACATCCGATTCAAACGAAAAAAGTGCAATGATCCGACCCGCTTTGCTCAGCGAAAAGACTCGTTAGAGGAAAATAATTTCCAGACTTGGCCCTTCAGGAGTTCAGACTTAGACTTTTAAAGGCTCGCTCGCAGTATCGCTTGACCGGGGCGAATCATCGCTAAGGTGGGTGGCTACAATGAATTTGTCTTTGCTTAGCCAGCACACTTAAAATATAGACGATACATGCTAGTCGCTAGGTGAATCACCCATGCATGCTAATAAAGAATACAATGCACCTAGATAAGAAAATAATCCTAACTTGTATTTCTTGTGTTAGAACATGGAAATAAAATATTGCTTATAACATTGACCCTCGCATGCTACCTTTGCCTTGTGCAACTCGATCCCGCTATACCTCGAGTAGAACGATATGGATGTACTCTTCGAAGTGCACTTCTTCACTTGCTATACCGCACGACCCTAGATTATGTCGCTCGGTATATCCCTTTACGGTTTTACTCCTCACTTTACCCATAGACCATGCCAACGTGAATGCTTAAGTTGTAAATATAAATGCATGCTTGCCTACTTACTGTAGTTTGTACTCGTTGCCTCATTTTAATGCTTGTCAAATAATTATGCCATAATCAAGTAACACTATCCATATCGTGCATGCATCTTGTTAGCCAAAAGGCTATCAAATAGTCCTTTTGTGCAATATGAACCTGCAAGTATCCGGGACCGTTAGGTCACCAAGGCAATCCCTGAACCAGGGAAAATGCATTAAGTCGAGTTGAACACTGAACGAGAATCATGTCATGTAAAGCAAGAAATATAGCTCATGGAGCAATGCTCGTTCAGGAAAAGAATCAAGAATTATCATGTCATGTTGTGAATCTAGAATAACCCAAGACTTGCATGGTCACGGACAACTTGTGCACGAGATATCTACTTCCTCGGACGATCATCGGGGTACTGGAATCGTGCCAACCTAGGAGGATGAATGGTGTATTGCGTGCCAAATTCGGTTATGGTATGCGGAGCCGTATTTGGGGCAGGGCAATACTCAGGATTCGGGCTTTGGTAGAGCATACTACCTTGGACAAGCCGTCTACCCACAATGATAGTCGCTTGATTCGGCGGAATGGCGTGTAATGGCTCTTCTGTATCACATGTTCATCTTGAATTGCTCATCTTGTGTAAAGCGTTGCACCCCATTCCATCATGAGACTATAAATCAGTTCTTTTTGGCTAAGCCAGTGACCTCATGTTCATATAGATAAGTCATCCTCGCTTAGCGGTAATCCGCGTACGAGTTATTGCATCGCATCCAATAATCTGAAACACCTGAACGATATGGCTATAAGATATCTATAAATAATTGAACAACTTGTGCAATCCATTGAACACTTGAACATCTTCTACAACACACCCAATAATTCGTGTAACTCTTGCACCAGAAACACAATCTCGTTCAAGACACTTGTGTTTGCTTATGCTATTGCCCCTGGTTTTCTTATATATACTCATGCTTGGTTTAACTTGGTTTGCCTTGGACAAGGAAGGATGAATGGTAAGTTGGTAAGTCTCGTTGTGTTCCTTTGTATATCATACGATGCACTGCCACACGGATTAGGTTTTACATCATTGCCATAAAACTGATCCTAAGGCAAGACTAGAAAGATAACTTAATAGATGGTGTACGAAACCTATATAACGTATTTGAATTTGTCGAACGGGTGAGAAGCCTCCCCACTAGTACATTCATGTATTGATAACCCACCAGTTTGCTTGCAGGGTACAAAAAAATCTCGTTCGGTGCGGATGCCTCCTTCGTGCGTGCTAAGGCGTATAGTTCACTCTGGAGACTTAGAGCATTACGTCCGGAACTGAAGCATATATACAGGACATAATATTGGTATATCACCTATGTATCATTCCATAAATGTAGCTACTTGGCACGCTTTTACTGTTTTAGAGAGAGAGATAGAGAGAGGCTTGAGCGACTTGTAATCTCGGCCTAGAGACATTTGTAACACTTATTTAATATCAATAAAGAGTTTATTTTACTTCTATACTTGTGTTATTCAATGCTTCCGCTATTGACGAATCTGTGAACTTGTTACCAATCGCTTGTGCGTTTATTATTTTGCTGCACTCGGACTATCTGTATGACTCTGTGGCTTAGACCTCTTACCACCTGTTTAGAGCAATGGCCTTACACGGGCGTGGCTTATGCTCATGTGGCATCATGCCCAGATGGGGAAAGATCGTCCCGCGGGAGCGCTGGCTCGGTAATTCGTGCCCAGCGGGGATGGCCGATTACTTGCGGAAGGTCGGGACATGACACATACCACCCCTTTTACGAATCTCGAGGCGCTCAGAACTTTATATCAGTCATCAGAGACAGTATCGAGGACTTTGTATACGGCCTCTTAATCTGAGGTTGTCCAAGCCGCATGAAGTTTTTTTATTCTCTTATGCGGCTCCAAGGGGTATGAGCTTTATGCGGCCTGCATAATTTTTATGCTTCTACACCAACTGCTCTGTAGACTGTCCCACTATATAGGAAAGAAAATATGCCACTTTTGTCAGTCAATCCACTATCACCCAAACTGTATCTCTACCAGTCGAGGATCTAGGTAAATCAGTCACAAAGTCCATGGTAATGTTTTTCCACTTTCACTCTGGAATAGGAAGCGGCTGCAATAACCTTGCCGGTCTCTATTGTTCTGCCTTCACTTGTTGACATATCAGACATCGCGATACGAAGTGTGCTATTTTTCTCTTTATTCCGTTCTACCAAAAGTGTTGCTTGATATCTTGGTACATCTTCGTGCCTCCCAGATGAATGAAGTACTGAAAACTATGTGCTTCAGTCATAACTTTTGCCCAATATCCCCGCTTGGTACACATACACAGTTCCTAAACCTTAGCATTCCATCCGCATGAATCTTTAACTCTTTTTGAAGATCGGACTCACATTCGGCCCGTAGCTTCTAAATCTTTGGGTCCTCTGCCTTAGCTATCTTGATTCTATCCACCAAAGTTGACTGGATCTGTAGGCTTGCCAGAACTCCTACCTGTGAAAGTACTATCTCGATTCTCATCTCTCGTAATTCTTCTAGAATGTGCTTCTGAGTGGTCAACATGAATTTTCTACCTCTTCTACTAAGTGCATCAGCTACTACATTTGCCTTGCCTAGATGGTGTAACACCCCAGATTTTAAATTTTAAATTTTATTATTTTTATTATTAAAATTATTTAATTATTTGAGATTAAGGAAAAATTTTATTATTCTTAGCTAATTAGAAAAAATATAAAATTAATGGATTTATTAACTGTATAGATATTTATGTATAATTATTAATTATAAATATTTTACAGAAAATATATTTTGGGTGTACAACTACTAACTAAGTATTGTAGGATTTTTCTGAAAATTATTTTAGGTACAAACCTATTTTATTATATTTTTACCATAGTTATTGATGGTTATATAAATACTAATATATATGATATTATAAAAGAAAAGAAAATGAAAATGAATAAAACCTAAACTCAAACCCAAACCCAAACTTAAAACCCAAAACCAAAACCAGAATCCTAACCCGCTACCCATTTCCCCCTGTGACCACACGATTTATCTTCCCGTAACCCCCCCTTCTCTCCACTTATATAGCCACCGCCACCATCACCCAGCCCCGACCCGCACGTCTAAGACCACCCATGGCCACCTGCGGTGCCACCACCTCCACCAGAATCGCGGCCGCGCAGCCGCGTGTGAACTGCCCGCGGACAACAGCGACAACCGCGACCCCCAACTTCTCGCGCAGGTTTCTCCCTTGTCCTGCCGCCATTTTATGTTCAATATTCTCAGTTATATTCATAATATACCCCCATTTAAGTCCCTTGAATTAGATTTTTATTTACTGTTTTAAATCGCGTGTAAAATGACTCGAAAGTCGAACGAAAATTAAATTTTAAAACAGTTAAAAATTGTCTCAAACCCCCAGGTTTCAAGCCTATTTTCTCCCAGAATATTAATCATTTTAAAATCTACTTGAACAGTATTTTAGGCAACCTATCCAAGTTTTACTTTCTTCTTTTAGTTTATTTTTAATTGCCTTTAATCTCTGTAAAATCAAGTTCCAAAATCAAGAAAAATTTGTTTTCAAAACTCTAAAATTTTTTGATACGGGGTGCATCTCGTCAAACGAGCCGACTTTATCATGTGCAAATTGTAACAAAAGACGCGTATCGTTAGCACATACATCTGGGCTTTCGTGAAACTTGATTTCGACGTGCGTGCACACCAGAATCAACGCGTCTCCGTCAAAAAATACCGTATGGGCCTATTCTGATATCTTGTCATAGCTTTATATGTGCATGTCATTTCACAACAAAACTTACGCCATCGGATTCGCAGCATTACGCTGGTCCGATGACCCAAGCTTGGTTTGATTCTGAGAATGTTGACGAAATACCGTTTTGTGGTCCCCACAGTTCTACTTGACGGGTGATTTCGTGACCGGCTCACCGAAATCCAATTTTGGATACTCTGTTGAGTTTGTGTCATCATTCTGAACTCGTAGATACTAAGTTTGCTAAATTTTGAGAAAATTTTCTTTGACACGCTTTTCGATACAAAATGGGCCACTTATGGACCCCACTTTGACCCGAAACTGCCATTTTCGTCTCTGTGTCCAAATTAGACTTATGGGTAGTCAATCATAGATATTTTTTATGTTTTGAAAATGTTGGTGATATTTGTTGCAGCATTCATAAATGTTCGTACGAATTCCATCTTTTCAGAAATATTTGACGCATTGAGCTCTCCCCTTGGACGTCGCCATTTCCAAAATTCAGGCAAGTGTACATTACCTTGTTCATAGTAGATCGTGCTCTAGTTATGTTATATTTGTTGTTTCTTTTATTCTTGTAATTATTATGACCTAGGATCGCCATGATACTTAGCTTCCGGATTACATTCGGGTGCCAACTTCCGTACGTGGAGTTCGGGTATTGTTAGTTGCATTGTCAGTGCTTACCTACTCGTGCTACTCTTGCATGATTTACCCTAAGACACTTTAATCGACTTTTATGCACCAAAGCCACTCTTGAGATATTCAAGGATCCCGACTTCTGTTTTAAGACAAGGCTGGAGACTTGTACTAGTGCTATTATTTATGCCTTGACTTGATAGATAGAGATTGTCTTGCGTTTTATGACATGAGGCGTAAGATACATGGGATTGGGAAGAACTTATCGTACCACTGGGCTACCAAACTCTACTAGTATTATAGTACTGCAGGTACCTTAATGGGGTTTATACATAGCTACTACTATTACTACTACTATCACTAGTACCCTAGTATATGTATGAAACCCGGTAATTTAGCAGACGAGTACGTTCTCAGTTGCATTCACTTAGCTAGTTATGATAGATACCCTTGAGCACATTTCTTATTATATTACTGTTTTACTTTGGCATGCTATTTCTTGTACCTTGTTACGTCCCTCTGAGAACCTAGTCCCTTGCCAGTTTTATAGCATAGATCATTATGGAGCCTGCCTGGAGTTGCTAATGTATGTTGCTTTGTTATGTGGGCATTGGTACAAAGTACTTATATCATTTCTACCAGAGTTATATTTATTTATTCATATTTTTGATTTATTTGCTGATATAGCCTAGTTTTTATAGACTCATATTTCTTTCTCGAGTCAATTCGAGTTTGTGTGTTATTGGACGGCCGACTTTAGCACATGTAGTTTATTCTTGATGTATTCTGTTTATTGTGGATTGAGATATAAAAATATTTACTGTTTTATGTAGATAAGGACTATTATATTTCAGTTTATATGTATTTGAGTCGGACCAGATTTTGGTGAATGCGTAGCTGGCATGTTACGTATTCCTAGTCCTACTTATTTTGGAATTGGGGCATGACAGATGGTATTGAAGTTCTATGTCATAGTCTTTCAACAACCCTGGCCTCGTTCTCTATTACATGTTTAAGTCCTTCTGCGTGAACACATACTTCAAACTCTTATAATCTGTGAAGATCTCCACCCGATCGCCATATAAGTAGTGCCTCCATAGCTTAAGTGCAAACACTACTGCAGATAACTCCAAATAGTTAGTTGGATAGCTCTTCTCATGATATTTGAGCTGCCGAGAAGCATACGCTATCACTCTCCCATGCTGCATCAAAATACATACTAGTCCCTTGCCAGATGCATCACAATACACTGTGAATCTTCCAGAACCTGCTGGGAGAGTAAGGATTAGTGCAGAGATTAACTTCTTCTTCAACTCTTCAAAGGCTATCTGACACCCTGCTGACCACACAAATATAACTTTCTTGTGTGTCAACCGAGTCAAAGGTGTCGAGATCTTAGAAAGTTTGACATAAATCTTCTGTAGTATCCTGCTAAGCACAAGAAACTACGCACCTCCGTCACTGTCATCAGAATTGGCCAGTTCTCTATCGCATCTACCTTCTTGGGATCAACTGACACTCCTGCTCCAGAAATAATGTGCCCAAGAAAGAATATGTGATCCAGACAAAACTCATACTTAGTAAGCTTCGCATATAACTGGTGCTCCCTCAAAGTTTGTAGTACTATCCTGAGATGTTCTTCATGCTCCTGCTCATTACGAGAATACACAAGAATGTCATCGATAAATACTACCATAAATTGGTCTAAGCAATGCATAAAAATACGGTTTATCAAATTCACGAATACCGCTGGAGCATTAGTCAGTCCGAATGTCATAACTAAGAATTCATAATGTCCATATCGTGACGTAAATGATGTCTTCTATATATCCTGCTCCCAAACTCGCACCTGATGATATCCTTATCGCAGATCTATCTTGGAGAAGACTCTTGCTCCGCTTAATTAGTCAAACAAGTCATCAATCCGGGGTAATATATACTTGTTCTTCACTGTTCGCGCATTCAATCATCTATAATCCATGTACAATCGCATCGATCAATCTTTCTTCTTCACCAATACCGCTGGTGCTCCCGACGGTGATCCCCTGGTCCGAATGAACTTATTTGCCTTCAGTTTTTCCACTTGTCGATATAACTGACCAAGCTCTAATTATGATATTGGGTATATCTTCTGGGATATTGGTTATGCTCCTGACATCAACTCTATATAGAATTCTACTTTTCTAACTGGGGGTAATCCAGGAAGCTCGTTGGAAAAGACGTCCATGATTTCTTCAACTATTTTGGGTATTGATTCCTCTTCCGTTGCTACTGTTGCGATTCCTTCCTTATGATGGTCTTCTGCTAAGAACAAACTCTTCTAGAACAGGGAGTCTAAATAATACTCTACACTCATGATAATCTATCGTCGCATAACTATCTCTCAACTAGTCCATGTCTAAGATAACGTCAAAGTTACCCATAGAGAACTTAATCAACTTCTCAAGTAATAAATGCCCACATACTATGATTGGACACGCTAGACACACCCAACTAACTCCTATGATTCCATTGTCAGTGACTATATTTAGCCTCTCTGGCCTCAAACTTTAATCCAATATGTGTCGCATATTGTGCAGATATAAATGAGTGCGAAGCTCCAAAATCAAATAATGCTATGGTAAAAAATATTATAACAAAATGTTACCTGCCACTACGTCGCCTGAAGCCATAGCTTCTTCCAAAGATAAGGTGAACGCCTGCCCTTGGCCTTGTCCAGCTCCCTGCTATTGCCTTCGCTGGTAACATTTTTGTGGTCTCTGTTGTTCCTGTTGTTGTTGTTTTTGGTATAATTGAGCCTGTATTGGCAACAGACTCTGAGCTATAGGCCACACCGCTACTGCTGGTCCTCCTTGCTGCATTGCCCTTGGAGCCGATAATGCAAAAAACTGTTGTTTTAGCCCCCCTGGCCTCTGTATCATTGGACATATGGCAACCCTATGACCGGGGCTTCCACATCTCAAGCATTGTCCATTAGTTGTCCAACAAACATCCCGGGTATGTCCTTTCTTGCCATAATACATACAACCCATCGGTGCTTTCCGTCGTTGTTGTTGTTGTTGTTGCTGCTGGTGACGAGTAGATGCTATCAATGTCGAGGTCACAGGACTCCTCTATGTTAATTCATGGATGTGAATACTAGGGGATGCTGCTGACGTTCGTGGTATTGATCCTCCCTCGCTGCTTTGTCTTCTTGATGCCATCCTCTGAGAGGTAAACTTAACCCTCTTCGTCGCTATCAATACTATCTCAAAAGTCTGGTAGTCATGCACCTCTACCATGTGTAAGATCTCTAAGTGAAGTCCCTGCTAGAATCTCATTGTTCTCTCCAACTTTGTCGCCACCGTGGTTGGAGCAAACATGCTCAGTCGACAAAACTCTGCCGTATAACTATCTAATATCCTTCTAGCCTGCTTGAGGTTGGTGAATCTCTGATGTAGCTCGCACTGAGCCATAATTCCAAAGTACTTCATCCTAAACCGGGTTCTGAAATTGTTCTATAAAATAGGATGCCTCAACCCTACCTCCATCGTGGCCCACCAATCTCTTGCAAGATCTGGAAGCTGTAAGCAAACCAGGTCAACCTATTCCTCAACCAAACTTTAGTTGCCAGCAGAATGGTCTCAATATCCTGGAGCCAATCATCTACTATAATTATGACATATGTGCCACCGAAATATCTGGGATTCAGTCTACAAAACCTAATAGATGCCCCAGAATCTACTCTTTCGTCTCGTTCCAGGGTCATCTGCAATCCTTGGTTCAACATGACATTTTGTTCTTGCTGTTGAAACTTTTGACGTTATTATTCCTGATGTTGTTGTTGTTGAACCACCATTTGATGTTGTTAGGCAGCCAATATTCCTTGGATAATCTCTATAAAGGCCGGGGTATCTAGTGCTACCGGTACTACAGAAGGTATAGGAAAATCTGGAGCTGCTGCTCTGTCGCATTTATCGTGGGCTCAACTTGGATCCCTGGTTGGGGTTCTATAGGACCTCGTTCCACTGGCAAATCTGCCTCTCTTGTTGTTGTATTAGCTGGAGGAGGGAAAACCCTAAAGAAGAGCACGAGAAACATCAAGTACATGACGAGAAGGAACAAGGAAGTAACAAATCTAAATTTTTTTAAGATAAGTATCAAAGAGGACGAATTTAGAATTTTAAGAAGGATCATGTTTGATTGAGACTCCTATAACCATGACTCCCCACAAGTCTGTATAACAAACCTGCATGGGCCACCACTAAAACCATGTTACACCTTAGTACCAAAATACGGAGACGGACACGGCCAGCTTTCCCATACAAGGTACTATTGTCACGCCCCACTCCCAAAATATGTAGGACTAGGACATGTAAGCATGACAGCCGCATGGTTATGGCACTCCAATATATGAAAACCATAACGCATACGTACGCTGTATTATGAATATCAATCCACAGTGGTACATATATATGTCACAGGATATAACTAAATCTCATCCACAGAAAACATAAATAAATAACCAATATCCATATAACTAGATCTCAATATGAAGTATCTAAAAGTGACAGTCGGATGGAAACAAATCCACTGCCGAACTAGAATATAAAAGCAAACACAATATAGGTACAACAACTAACCATCACTAAGACTCGAAGAGAAGACCTTCTCGAAATATAAGTAACCAGTCCGGATCTGCGCTCCTGTGAATACTCATGAACATCTACACCTGGAAAGGGACCAGGTCCTCAGAGGGACATAACAAGATACATAGAAGCATGCCAATAAAGTACTAAAATAAATATCCAATAGGTCGCATAACCGTTTTAGTGAATTTAGTTTGAGAACAACTTTCCAACACGATCGAGAACGGATCCGTGCAAATGGAAGTATCGTTGGGCTTAAGAGATGGACGGGATCGGAATGAACAGTTGTGATACGCTTGAGCGAGCGATGGGTGAATCGGAGGATAACGAGCATGAACTACGATTTTGGGCAACATATTTGATCTGTTGGTTGAGCAATAAAACACGACTTGGTTTGGAGGGGCAATGCGATAGATTCGCACAAACTTGAAACATTCTGGATATTGCAGCTCGAGAAGTCAACTCAGGTTTAGCGGAAGTAGAATTTTGGGCAAGATGGTGCAACAATGGTAGACGGGTTCTCCGGGAAGACGTGAACGGATGAGACAACAACAGAGGGCAAAGATTATGGCGGACAGACTTTTAAAGATAGCTAAACGAGGGAGCAACGTCAGAAAAAATCACTGTGCTGCTCGAGTAAGTTGGACGTGCATTTTGGGACGCGGCAAACGGATAAGAATTTGAGCAAGTCATGAGTTATGAGAATCATTGCAAGTGGTGTGCGAGAAGTCGAACATAGAAATTCAGAAATTTGATGGATTCAGGACAGAACAACGGATTGATGGAAGACAGTTTCAATGAGCGCAGTTTTCGAACTGTGGCTTGGATAGATAGCAAGACTTTAGGTGGCTAAGCGGCATTGGTTGACAGATCATCAAAGGTAGTGCATGAATTGCTTGGATTCGAAAGTTCGCTCGGATAGAATGGTTGGATTTTGATTCGGATTTGCGGATGAGATATAGCATGGTTCATAGTAACTGTCCAACGTGATGACTTACAATTATCGAGCTTAGTTTCGGGACAGCTGACCCTAGCGACTTGCCCGTCAGATCAGAGATTGAATATGGTAGACCCATAGAACGAACCTTGAGGCAGCGTATTTGGGAATACGTCGAGGGCAGATATGAGTAATATGTGTTGGAGATTTGGCTTATCGACTGAGTGTTGGATTTGAGAGACCCTTGAGATAGTCTTCAGCTGAAGATGCAGCCGGAAGAGCGAAGCGATGGTGGAAATAGCCTAGTCAACAGACTAGATTCAGAGTCACAGATTTTTATCGATGGCATCGCCTCTGACTCATCGTGCCATGGAATGGAATATCATTCATATGAATTGACGACTGTGAAACTAGCTCGTGAAGTTAAAGCAACGACTCGTTCAAATCAAATCTCTGTGAATACTAGAAGGGACAAATTTTCCTCTAATTTACAAGATGTCTCAGAACTTAGTCTGGGAAGCGTGCTCGTTCAGAAGGCAAAGGTGATATCCTATGCTTCGAGGCAGTGGAAGTAGCGCGAAGAACTATTCCATGCGTAACCTAGGAATTATAGCGAGTGTGTCCACGTTAAAATCGTGGCGACACTATCCCTTTGGCGTGGTGGCGAGATCTTCGTGGATCACATGAACCTCAATATAGATGTTCACCCAGCGAGGTATCGAGATGGCAGAAAGAGGTATTTTGGTTGAGCTGATCTAAGCAAAGTTGATATTTGGGTAAGTCGCATAGCTGGGGTAGTATCAGTTATGATTATCGTTCGGTGCTTGAGATATATTTGGAGATATTGCTAGTACGGATTCAGAAACAGTTGGATGGATTGAGGTGGAACACGAACTGATTGAGTCGGTGGAAAATTATCATATTTGAGAATAGTGCTCAAGCGAATATGTTGGAAGGGAAATCGGATTGGTTCAATTGGGAGTAAAAAAATGGATGCCTCGAACATAAGGATACCCTTGTAACTTTTTTAAATTTACTATCGCAAAGCTCGGCTGAAATATATGTATTTTAGGGATGCCTTAAATATATGTACGATCCAAAACTAAGCGATACGAAGAATTCATATTGAGCTGCAAGGAGGATGTGGGAATATGAAACTTGTACGAGCATTCAGCAGAGCGAGATGCCGAGTCAGGATCATAAGTATGAGAATTGCATAGAGCAGAGTTATGGATTTGACAAGCGGCATGTGATAAGGAATGAGTACCAGCACGGTTCGTGGACGAACCTGATTCTAAGTGGTATATTATGTAACGCTCTGCAACCGCACGGTGCGTTACGCTGAGTCGGATTGAATGAAACAAATACTAGTTACATTTGATTTGTTGGATTTTGAGAAAAAGTATTGATTGAGTTATTTTATGTGCAGATGGCTAGTGGGTTCGAAGGGAAACATGTGTTCGTTCAGAGAAGTACTGAGATAGCTGGGTTGGAATGATAATGCCATCTTCTTTAGTCCGATCGGTCGGATGATTTGTAGAGTACGGCCTGCTCGCACGGTCATACCAGTTGAGTAGATCACGCTTGCATCGGACCACGGGTTCAAGGGAATTGGCCGTATCGGTAGGACATGATGCCTAACGGGATCAAACATTATGAGTGGGCGCTTTCCCTTCTCCTCTACTCCTTCATGCCTAATAATATGGAAAATACGTAAAAGGCTTGAACACTTGGGCTGAAACATTGGGAACTACTACACTGAGGCATGCATAGAGTGTACGTCGTTTGTTTGGATAGGATTGTGGCTTGAATTGGTTTTCGCGTTGGATAGTTGGAGCTAGAGTTGGATTATACATTTGAGGCAGTTGGTTGAATAATTTGGGATTATGCTTGGACAGTTGGAATGATACATTGAATATGCATTGGGAATATCGAGAATTCGGGCGAGCGAGCGTGCATCCGTGCACGGGTATCACTTGGTCGCTTTGTCTTGCAAAGCGAGCAGTTGTTGTTCGAAACCAAACAACTGCATCGGCGCGGGCATTGTGCCACTTTTGGGGCATTGTGCCATAAGATAGTTTGAGAAGGGTGTTGCACCATTGGAAACACTGTGTTGAGAAGAGGCATTGTGTCTATGGAAATAACTTATGAATGGTGCCTTGGGCAATATGTTGGAAGAATGGTTATGGATGTGTTGGTTGGATTATTGGTTGAACGAGTCTAGGATCGCTTGGTGGGGCGAGAATGTTCGATCATCTAGTCATACCTACTTGGTGTCTGCATGTCACGGACAACCTGTGTTGTACTTGGTTTGGTCTCCTCGAACGGGAAGGCTCCGGGGCACCGGGACCGTTCGGCCATGGAGGAGACAATTTGGTAACGTGCCTTGGGCGCGGTGCCGGCGGTTGGATGCGATCCAGGCGGGTTAGCTACTTAGCATTATTTCGAATAGAATCGCATTTGATCAGTCCGATCAACGTCCTTTATGGCTTGGCCAGTGACTTCATATAGATTAGTGTTGGCTTGCTTTTCTTTTGTTGATTTGGCTTTCGTGTAGGCGCGGTCACCTTGCCTCGGCAAGAGTGTGCACTATAAGATTGGATTGTAAACTTTGGTTGAGGACGAATATTGAGGCATTGGATTGTTGGTTCGATAGTCGCGTTGCTTGGACTTTGAGTAGGACGGTTTGCATGCTAGAATCCTTCGGGTTGGTTATATATTTGCTTATCGATTGGTTTGAGTTGAATGCTTGCATGCTTAAACTGCTTTACAACTTTCCTTAACATGTCATCCATATGCCATGAAATGAATCTAGGATTCAACTAGAAAGATCACCATATAACTGTTTGTATTCACTATTTTACTTAGTGTCGGCTTAGGCGAGTGGGTTACCCCGCTCACCAGTACGGCTGTGTACTGACCCACGTTTGTGGGCAATATTTCAGATACGCAGGCGTAGTGGCGCTGCTTGGATATACGAGACATGATGTATGAACTGTAAGTACCTTTGTGGGCTAGAGAAAAGAGCAAGAGTATTTCATCGCCTTTGTGGCATCGCCTTCGTGGCATTGCCTTCGGGGCATTTCATTTGGACCCTATCGAGAGCTTCGCTGCATTTTACTCTGATGTGTGCTTGGTACACAATACTTGACTTCCGCTGCAACTTGTTTGTTTCAATGATAACTTTGGTGTTTAACAACATCGCCTTGTACGAGCGCAACTCCAGGCTCGTACGGCATCACGTCCCGATGAGAAAGAATGTCCTGCGGGAGAGCTGCAACGTGGTGATTCACGTTCAGCAGGGACTATTGAGCTTGCGGGAGATTGGGGCGTGACGGTTGTACTGTTTAAATTTTAGTTATATATTTAGTTGCATGTTTATTATTGTAGATTATATAACTGTGCGCGTCTGAGAGAGACTCGGGTGAAGTCAACGAAGGCGTTGACGTTAGGACTTGTGTCTGACCTAGTGTCAAGTAGACCCACCTAAAGTTGTGGAGTTATCGGTATGACTCCCAGGCCTTGACACAATTTTTACATGTGTTGTGAGTCTCATATAGGGCACAGACTTGCGTATATGGTTGGCCACCTGTACGTGTAGGCGTGCGACGGATAGGGAATAACTGCTATTAGCAATGCATGTTAGAAGACTTAGCAGTTATTAGTAGTCGGAGCATAGCCTATCATGGTACGATGGTCCAATCCTTGTCCTTGTTTGGTTGTAAGGTTGGGCTATTATTCTAGCGATAGAGTATGGGTCAGAGTTACGACGCCCCAGCGTAGTAGCTAAGGTGTGTTGTGGATATGACATACATAGATCATTGGACGGATAGGACGATTAGTAGGCGTATGGGACACCTACCTCCTTTATTGCAGATACCGCACTCTTTGGAGTGATACAAACGTATATATTATTGCAGATACCACGTCCCTTAGAGTGTTGGACGTTATATATATACAGATACCTCATTCTTCGGAATGATGGACGTTACATATACCACACTCTAGAGGACGTTGGACGTTATGCCTACGATTACCCATACGTACCAAAGTTGTCCTCATATTGCATTCACTTAGATGGTTAGAGTACCCCTTTTATTTATTCAGTATTTACTTTATGGCATGCTTCTATGTATCTTGTTATGTCCCTCTGAAGACCTGGCCCTTTCCAGGTGTATTGTTCATGAGTATTCGTAGGAGCACAGATCCGGACTGGTTGTGTATATTCCGAGGATGTCATCTCTTCGAGTCTCAGTAGTTGGTAGTTGTTGTACTCATACTGTATTTATCTTGCTTATTCTTTATTTTAGTTCGTTAGTGGATTTGTTTTCATCCGACTGTCATCTTGAGATACCTCATATTGAGATCTAGTCCATAGATACTAGTCATTTATTTATATATGATTTCTGTGGATGAGATTTAGTTATGCTCTGTGACATATATGTTTACCACTTGTGAATTGTTATTCATATTCCAGCGTACGTGTGTTATAGTTTCCATATATTGGAGTACCATATTCATACAGCTGGCATACTTACGTGTCCTAGTCCTACATATTTTGGGACTGGGGCGTGACAATATATACTAGTTAATACCTTAACATAACTTTACTTATACAACCATTTCCCAACTTAACTAATCAATACCAATATCTAACTAACTCATTACCTAATACTATTAGATATTACCTATTTATGATATTATACCCCTTAACTAATCATCTCGACTAACCCTTATTACTTATACACACCCTCCAGATCTTTCCACAATAGACCCGGTACATCAGTCTCCACTTCTCATATTATTGATTTTCTTAAGTATCAGTATCCCAGTACTTCACTTGATCTCCACACTCAAGCCTATAACTAACACCATCTCCTCACATCTTTGCAACCCTACTGCTAGTGCAACTACCTAGTGCATAGATGTGTGCACACCAAATTCTGAGTACAATCCCTTAACTGCTACTTTGCCTAATATAATGCAATGCCAGGTCCCTTCTAAAAGCTCTCCCCCTAATCTACACTACATATTGGGCTGCCCTGCCAAGTTCAGTTCCTAGGTAGCAGCTAACTCACATATTCCCACACTTAGTATTTAAATACTCTACCTAATATCCAACTAACATTCTAACTGCCATCTGAACTTACCCTATTCTCTGATAGAACCGATATTGTCATGTTCAGTTTATAACTGGCCCCTCACCCTTTACCTATCTGGATGCACACTGCAATATCCTAACTGAACACCCTAGCTACTACTCTGTATAACTCAGCTAATACAGGCAGTAATCAAGCACTGCCCTGGCCATGTACTCGAGCTCATAAGCTCTGATACCTCCCTCTGATACCTCTCTTAACATTCCTACTGGCATGTCCTCACTTGCTACCAATTACTGCTGCTTGTGTGCACTGATACTCCAAGTATCAGTGCCCAATTTTTTCCTTCTCTCATATGTTACATCAATACTTGCTCTGTATTCGAGTAACACTGACTCACTATGAACGCAGTTCACACACTCTTGCACATCTGAACCAAACTCACCTGCATTCAGCCTTGCTCACTCGAGCCTCCAACATACTAACAGTGCACTCATTGTACACTGTGAGTACACAACATACTCTCACTAACCCTCACCTAGTAACCATTGTCAATGCCAACCCCCTTCCAGTTTTAATGCTACATATAGCTAATTCCCCATCTGATACACTTCAACTTAGAGACACCAGTTGCAACTGATACTAAGATCTCAATTTCTCCACCTTAGTTATTACACAGGCACACATACCCATATATAATTATATACATATATATTAACAGGGAATAAAGTATCAAATAAATCCATTTTCAATAGAAGTCAATTTGTCAAACACTTGGAGGGCCTAAGTCATGATACTCACTATAGTGTCATGATACAGTATCACTCTCATGCCACATTCCCCAATACTCTTTTAATAATAAATATACATATTATATATATATATATATATATATATATATATATATATATATATATATATATATATATATATATATATATAATATGATTAGTTACAATGAATGATGGAGAAAATACACTCATGGACACAAAACCCCCAATATGGACACATCACCATGTTGGAATCATAATGGAATCAATGTAAACTCCTTCTCCCCTCTTATGGGTATTCCTAATCCATGGGTGGGCTCCTAATGGCTAATCAAACAATAAAATCAGAATTTAAATAGGAATTTAAGATTGTCACCTATTGGGAGATGGATTCCCAAGGCAAACTAAAGAGTTCCTAGCCCAAGATCCTTCTTCTCCAATGCTCCTTGTAACCCAAGCTTCTAGGTCTTCTTAGATAGTAAGGATGAGGAAATTTAAGAGAAAATGGGGTTGATTTGGTGGTGAGATGAACCAATGGAGGAAAAACCCTAATTAGGAAATAAAGGGAATGGAGAATGAGAGGAGAGAGAGTGCCCCCTCTCTAATTTAGGGCCGACCACTATTCCCCCTTCCTCAATCAAGGTACAATGACCCCTATGCCCTTATTGGTTTGTCATAAAAAAATGGTTAGCTAGGAAGCTTCTCTTCCTAATGAAGATTAAGCCTAAACACTAATTAATAAGATTGGCTAGCTAGTTTGGGTCCAATGGACTAGTCTAACTAATTGGTTAAGTTATCATGACAAGTTGGTTAGTCCACTAGGGTCTTGTCTTGTCAATTAGTCTAATCTCTAGCTACTAATAATATATTAGCCACATAATATAGCATGCATATTTATATAAATAAATATTATAACACAAGAATTCTAATAATTCTAAAATGACAAAAATAATCATATTCTAGAAATGTGGTAGTAATAGTTTACAACAAGTATCCACGCATGACACAACGCACCACATCACATAGTCATACTCACCATGATGCTCCTAACACAATTGTTCATGTTATATGTCACTATTGTGGTTTAAAAGGACACATTTCACATCGGTGCAAGGCTAAAAATTGGTTGATATGAATATGTATAAGTGGATTCCTAAAGCTAACCATTATGGATCCAAAACTACTTAGATACCAAAGTCTTCGCATAATGTTGTAGGTGAAGCTTCTTGTGTCGAAACTTAGCACCAAGGAGAATGTTGGTGGTTGCAAAGCTACAAAGGTCATCTTCCAAGCAATTGTACCAACATAAGTGTGGCAACGAAAGCTACTTTGGTAACATAATAAATGTTTCCTTCCTAACTGGCTAAATTATAGAATCAAGCATGTTTTTAATTTTCAATTGTTAATATGAGACTTATGATACTATCATGCTTAGTTAATTCTCATTATTTCATCTAGCATGACTAGTGTTTGAGTATTTTTAGATATTTTATTGACTATTGCACATGACTAAATATGGATTTGAATCATATGTTCTTAGATCACCTTATTTATTTAGTGCATATTTTTCAAGTATATTTTTTTTATCTTTGTGAAATAAGATTTACGATATTTTCTTAATATTTTGTTAACTCTGAACATCATTTTGCTGATAACTTTACTAATCCTCTAGCCAAGTATTGCCTCAACTTTATTTTTGGAGAATTAGAAATTATGAATTTGAATGATGTATGAGGACTTAAATTACTTAAAAAAAATTAAAATCTAAGTTCTGTAAAAGTAAAAATTATTTTGGGTATAAGCCGAAATGGCCCTTCTGTCAAAAAGGCATAAATAGCCTAAGTGACATGGTACTTAAGTGTCTTCGGACCACCGCTAGCTGAGATCTGGCCCCTACAGCTAACCCAAGATGATCGATATTTTATAAAATCATGATTTGTTAAGGTCTTTTCTATAATTTATTATTCCGAAAACAACAACGAATTCAAGGTCTACTTTTTGACATAAAGTTGGCAACTGTTATCGTCAAGAACTAAAATTTTTAGTTTTAACTAGGCGTTTAAAGGTACTGATAATGATCAGTAGTTATTAGCTAGACCTTTAGTAGAAATTGATTCTGATGATATTTTAGTTACAATTAGTATGTTTTCTAGGTTATACCTTTCCTATATTCTGCACTATAAAAGCTTTTTTGAAAATTGGTTTTAACCATCTTTTGCAACTAAGCTTTCTTGTGATCTTTCTTTGTCAATTTTTGGATATTTACTGAATTTGTATTATTGTTGCCCAAATTTTTTTGTACTACATAAGAATAAGTATAATTAATATATTGTTCTTCTTTTGTCTTTGGATTATTCTCAATACTTGGCAAAATAACTTGTATTATTGTAATTTCATGAATATCTTTTGGCTTTTATTTTGATAGTGTTCTTGACTTAAGGTTTAAATGAGCTTATTTATCTTATTAATGGTTTATCTCATTAATCTTAAGTAGTTATATAGATTTCTCTATTGACAAGCTATATAATCTTGTTTCACTTTCACTCATCTAGCTATAATATTTTTTAATTGGAATCAAATTATTTTCAAATTATGAATTTTCTTGATGAGATGTGTATTTTGTTTTGTCAAACTTTTCATGTTTTTAGAACTACCAACGCATATTTTAAGGAGGAGAAAATTATTTTTTAAGTCTTTTGTACCCTTTAATATGTGGTATACCTAGTTCATCATGAATATTATTCCTTATTTTAAATATTTTATTGATTGTGTTCATAGTATATTGAGTATCTGTAAAAGTTCATGATTATCTATATTTAGATAGGTCATACTTTGCGGGGGAGCATTCCAGTCATCTGAATATTTTATTCTCAGGTATATTGGTTCTCTCTTTTACATTCATGTTTATCTAAAGAATATTGATATAGCATGCTAAAGTAATTGAGTTCAAACATGAATCATGGATACTCAGATAGATTTTTTCAAATAACTTTTGACAGAAATTCATTCATTTATGTCATTAAGTAGTGTCTATAATTTACAATTATGTCTTATTTTTCTTCACTTTGTGTTTCATATATTGTCTATATTTGCTCCACGAGCTATATCATTTTGATGAAATAACAAAGGGAGAGAAAAAGGACCGATACGCAAGACAAGTACCAAAGGACGGAAGAAGCAATACATGATAAGACAAGGACCAATGATGCGCAAGACAAGTACAAAAGAACGGAAGAAGCAATACAGGAGAAGACAAGAACCGATGATGCTCCTATACCGTCATTCAGGAATTACGGGGGAGCCTTATATTTTTTAAAGATCTGTGCCCATGTATGAATATTGACGTATCGGTCAAAGTTTGTCAATTATCAAAATAGGGGAGATTCTTGGCCTAAATGGATAACCGTCAACTCAATTTTGATAATCGACTAACTATGATATGGTATAACTCAATACGGCACATAAAATGACAATCGTCGCATCTTTGTTACTTCGCTGAAGACAATACTGTAACAAGTCTACAAGCTGTGTTATTGAGTAAGTATTTTATATTTATTGAATCTAGGACAAAATGTACATCGGGTTCATGTTGGCACTAGAAAACTCAAACCCGTATTAAACCAGAACCTAGCCCCTCAAAATAGCCTGAACCAAACCAAACATGGACCCAACTTTCTGGAAACAGACCAACAGAGTTCGGACAAAACTCGGGACGAACTCAGGGAGAACTCGGTCCCCCTAAGACCCAGTTTGCAATATTACTCCGTAAGATCAGGATTCTAACGTTCGAATTTCTGAACGTTGGGCATCCGAACTCGGCCTGAACTCGGTTCAGAAAAACCCTATAAATAGAGATTGAATTACACATTCTTATTCACTCATTCACCCACTTTCATATCTCTATCTTCTTGAGTTATAAATCTTCTCTATTCCCAATATTAACTCCCAACCTTCTAATGTCAACGCGATTCCGATTTAGAAGTCTGATAGAGTTGTAAAAGCTTGGTTTGTCAAGTTCTCTAGTATTTGAAGTTGGTGTGCCCTTCGGATTATACGCACGTATGAAGTCTTTCGAGCCTTCAGATCAAAGCTAGATGTTGTAAGAAGTCTGCAAGCCTTCAGATCAAATCTTGTGATTCACTATTGGTGATTATAGAGGATACAACTCCAAGCAAGAGTTCTCGTGCCTGGACTAGTCCTCTCAGAGGAAAACCAGGATAAAATTACGGTGTTTGTGTTTTCTCTTCTCAACTCTTACTTTATTGCATATTCATAATTGATATATCTGTTGGTACATATACTGCCTTTACGTAACATAATTTTTAATTGAAGTTTATTATTTCTGCTGCACACATGCACTCTATTCGCCCCCCACCCCCCCTCTAGAGTTGTCCTAATGCCCCTACATCAAGCAACCAAATAAATAACTGTAAACTCCCTCACCAAAAATAGGTATTTTGTGTATATTTTATATTATTATATTTATTATATATGTTAAATTTATTTAGAATATGCTCTTAGTTAATTAGAAAATAAATTTCTTGATATATTTACTTATATAAATATTCATTTAGAATTATTTTAGGTTATTTTAGATTTTAGGAGATTTTTCTAGAATTTTTTTGGTAATTAAAACTTAGAAAACATAAATTTCTAGGACTTCTATGATTTACTATACGACCATACTTGCATGTCGTTCCTATCAAATATTTATTTTAGTTTAAAATATTTAATTATATTTTTTTGTAATTTATTTAGAATTTAAGAAATTTATTTAGATTTTAAAATTATTTAGGATTTATTTGGATATATATAGTCTTAATATTAGATATATACTAATTTAGTGTTAATAGATATTAATAAGATTTTATAAATTATTTGTATTATATTTAATTATATTTAAGATTATAAATTATTGAGATAAATTCAAACTCTATTTTAAATTAATTCAAATCCTGAACCTACTAGGAAATCAACTTCATGCATATCCTATCCTTATTTAAATTCATCATAATCCTATCCAAATTAACCAATCCTATTCTTATTTAATTAAGTAGTGTCCACCATTATATATACCTCATCCTTCATATTTTTCTTTCCCAAATTCCTCTCTTTTTCGTCCAAAAAAATATTCAAAATTCGTCATAGATTCAGCCATATTTTCTACTAGTTATGACGAATTAAAAAGACGATATCTCCTAGCTCCGGACTCCAAACATGCTCCAGTTTTTTTTGTTAGAATGATAATGAGGTTAGATTTTTGATAATATAAATTGTTTTTCTAAATTATTAGTATTAAATTCTGTAAAATTTATAGAGCACAGCATGTCCGAAAATAGACATGTTTCGATGTTTTCGTGATTCCGGGAGAACCAGAAATCAGAATCATGAACCGTTTAAAGTTTCGGAAAGCTAATGTCGAAATCATCGACATATATTTTTCCTAGAATTTATCTCGAAGTATTTACATACTGTTAATTCTGTAGAACTTCTAGGTTAGAATTTAACCATCGGTGCACAATACAAAATTTGTATGTGCCATAATTTCCAAACGAATTTGAATTCAGACGAGCCATAAATTCCAGTATATTTTTTATGCTGAAATCTACAAGAAATCATGCATGAAATTCGAGTTTGTATCGGTTGACTTTTTGGTCAACAGATCGCCTCGATTTGCGTGCCATGAGTCTCGAGTTGATAAAATTCAGTTTCTTTGGACAAAATTTAGGAATTAACATAAAAATCAGAATAATAAGATTAAAATAGGATTTTAGAGTAATTATCCCAGAATTAAATAAATTAAAATAAATTAATGGTTATATTATTATATAGTTATATGAATATATATGTAAGTAAATGCTAATTGATAATTATGACTAAATATTCAGACTGTATGACCCTAGGATATCGTGGACTATCCCATACTTACCTTGACCATGTTGACCCTAAGAACTTGTGAATTTGTCTGCCTTGCGTACACTAACGTACCGGCATAGACACCTGTCAGTTGACTGACTGATTTCGTACAGTACTTGAAGACGCGACACCCGCATAATTCAATGCGTAATTGACCGTGTTAGTGACTAGTGTTACCCCTAGTATACCCCCTGAGTCCAGTGTAAATATGGTTGAGTATGTGCTAGTGTAATGACTAATGATTCTATTATATTATATTTATGTGTACATAGGATATTGGATTGTTCTGCGCGATTTCTGGAGCAGGTTATTGGTACATTACAGCTTCCTTGCCAGGCAAGTATACCTTGCCATTATACTGTTATTTATACTCCATATGTTGCATGCATCTTTATTTTCTGTCCTTAGTTCATATATTTTAACTGTTATACAAAATACGCGCGACGGTGTTGTCGCGTTATATTTTTATTTATGTATTGCATTGACCTTGTTCATGAGACTACCCCATTATCATGTAGCACCATTAGATTTCATTTGACTGTGACACATATTTTTATACGAGTGGTGAGTCTCATATAGATCACGGACGCACGTATTGACTGATCATCGGTGCGTGTGGGACGTGCGTTAGGAATAACTGTTGTTAGAAACTTTGCATGCTAGAAGACTTAGCAGTTATTAGAGGTCTATGGACATAGTCTATTGTAGTAAAATGGTCCCATCCTTGTCCTTGTCTGGTTGCAGGATTGGGCTAGGTACTAAGAATAGCCTATGGACCAAATTGTGTCATGGATGTGACATGCTTAGAGCATGGGGTGGGGAGAACAACAAGTACCGCATTTGAGCTCCTTTACACTTTTTCTCCTGTACGCCCGAATTCTCCGCTGGAGATACGGGTCATGATGACCACTATATATTATGTACTATCAGGCGGGCCACCGGCGTTCAAAAGACGATGTGCCTTTTAGGCCCCTGGATCTCCAAAAGAGAACCATGCCAAATCCCAGTTTTCAGCCAGATAGCTCACTTGTGGGGAAAGTTGTTCTTAACTGCATTCACATAGATGGTTAGGCGATCCCAATGGATGTTTATTTTCAGTACTTTATTGGCATGTGTTTAAGTATACTTGTTATGTCCCTCTGAGGACCTGGTCCGCTGCCAGGTGTACCTGTTCTTGAGTATTTGCAGGAGCGCAGAATTGGAAGGATATAGATGCTTCGTGGATGTCTTCTCTTCGAGCCGTGATTGGTAGCTGGTACTTATATTGTTTGAGTGAGTTGTACTTATATTGTATTTACTTTTCCTGTTTGAGTTGGTAGTGGATTTGTTTCCACCCAACTATCATCCTTAGATACTTCTTATTGAGATCTAGTTTCATAGACATTGGTTATTTTATTCATATTTGATTTTTGTGGATGAGATCTAGATTATACCCTGTGACTCGTGACATATGTTTATACCACTTGTGGATTTGATATTCATATTACAGCGTACGTGTGGATTTGGTTTCCATATATTGGAGTTGCCATATCCATGCGGCTGGCATGCTTACGTGTCCTAGTCCTACGTATTTTTGGGACTGGGGCGTGACATATTTTTGTGGTGGCCCATGCAGGTCAAGAGCATATTGTCTCGGTTACATTATTTTACCGAACAAGCCTGCACCTAGGACTAGAATATAGGATCTCATCCACAACTGACCCTGATTCATCTTCCTCCTCTCTGTTCTATTTTGATCAAATGCATCATGCTTGATTCTTGTGCTTCCCTAATAGTTCTTTAAGTATAACCTCCTCCTAGAATATAGAAGTTCCTGTTGTTAGATGATAATTAGAGTAGCACACCTATTTAGAATACAACGAGATTATAGATACACCACTAAGCTTAGAATATCTAGCGAACCCTAGAATCCCTTATCCCTATAATTGGTTTACCATTACCCCAGATGTAATATGAGGACTTGAGAGTAGTATAGACACTACTAGAGTTAGTTAGAAGGTTACCATAATGTTGCCCTAGCATTGAGGAACCCATAGAAAACCAAAAACTTAATATTTGGACTGAACCTAACCTTCATAGTTAGATGATATTGGAACTATAAACTTATATCATTATCTTGTTATTAGTAGACAGCACCCTAGGAAGCCTAGAGGAATGTAATTAACACTTCTCCCTTGATCATACCCCGAACATAGCAACCAACACCCCACTCCCCTTAGAGAACCATGATACTATCTAGAGCCCTCTATCTTTATTTTATATATTGTTCCCTGCGACCATAGCACTCGCTATTTTGCAACGGCTAATCACGTTTCTTCTCTTCATCTTTCAACTCGTGCCATCTGACACTTCGGATAGTAGGCCAAGTAATTATTCTTTGTTAAGGGCTCATAGTTTGCTAGGATTATAGTTGTAGCCTTGAATGTGAAATTTTTTTATGCTTGGTAGTTAGAACTTGATAAGTTTAAGTTGTTTTGTAGATTGTGACCGATGATTAACCCTTAGTTTTAAATCATGTAACATGTACCCCACCTCAATGTAGGCTATATCCTCTTTCCCCTCTGACGGCCAGTAACTCTTCTATCCTTACTATTGACACTTGCTCTATAAGTGCTATGACTAAGACTTAGGATGACCATTACCTACATAAAAAGGATACCCTAATCAATACCAAGATCTTTCCTCATATACCCTAATAAGAGTTTCTGTTCTATGTACATGTGCAAGATTATTTTTGTAGGATCCTCTTAAGGCTGTCACAGTACTAGTTTAATTATTTTAAGTTGGGTAGTATACCTCACCACCTGGTATCATATAGCCCTTGTGAATCCATTGATGAAGTGTAACTGAATGGCATTAATTGTATGCTAACATAAGATGATAGTGTTTATTCAGACTATAGAACTTAGAGGCTCACACCCCTACTTTGTCGACTATCGACTTAGACAAGGAATTAATATGATAACTGTAGAGATTGTAGAGTCTTTTGTTATTGTTGCTTATGTTGTTTTGTTTTTGCAACTTGAATTATTTGTGACTTCTCTCATCATAATTCAGCGTTATATTTTCTGTGCTACCTCGAATTATGCTGCTATTATAGCCTAGTCTTTGCAAGCTTATTTTTATCGAGCTTGATCATGAGACATGTATTATTGGGGATGCCTGCTGATGCAATTGTCTAATCAGAATCAGTGTATTACGGTCTGGACAACCTTAGTACATTTGGTTCGCCCTTCGTAACGCTACTTTACGTGGATTGAGATATGTAGTGATTAGTAGACGAATATACTTGCCCTAGGCATGTCTGACATATCGTATCAGTTACATAACTGTACTAATACGAGCAGGCAAACAAAGGATTACCAAAATAGAATTTCAATCCACAACTGCTTTGACAATTCCCAATTGAATTCTTTAAACGCCTTGATCCCAATACTTCTATTCTATTACGCTGCCCTTGAACTCTTTATTATTGATCTTCGTCTTCCCTTATTTCGGAAAGACGAAACCTCGTGCTGGGTATAAAGTTTGATACACAGAGAGTACTAGATATACCCCATAGGCCGATCACATACTTGAGGATTATTCTTTCGTAATTAAGGACATATCATATGTGATATGATCGGCGTTGAAGTTTCGAGGATTGAACGACATGAGTAAATAAATTAAGGGATATTTTCTTAAGGTATATAGCCTTAGGTGATAGGTGGATAAATTCTAAGTTGGGTAGTAGTGCATTGTCAACTCGGGAGGAATTTCTTTAGATTATGATCGAGTAAGACTAGATTGGGAGAGGTTCAAGCCATTGTAATTTTGAGAAATTTAGAAGGATGATTAAGATAATGAGGATTTAATGAATTTTAAAAATCTTGATATTGAGGACCCAATATTTATACTTTGAGCACATGATTTAAATTTTGAATATTGAAGGATGAATCATCGATTTAAATTTTGAGGATAAATATATAATTTTAGACTTGAACAATTGGTTAATTAGATTTAAGTTTTACAATTTGATGATTTGAATTAAAAGTTTAATTTTGATTGTTGGGTCACCTATTTGAAATATTGAGGATGTAAATTGAGTTTAAATATTCGAATAGTACAAAATTCTTAAGTTAAGAATATGAATAAGATTTGATTAGAATTGTTTATTGTTCAAAGTCTAGAGGAGATTATGATAGTTGGAAATTATGATATAAATTTTGATGTGGGATATCATATAGACTTGAGTCAGATTTGGATGTTGATTATTTAAAAATCGAAAAGAGATTACGACAGGTTGAATTTTGATTTAAACAGTGGTTATATTAATTTTGAAGTGATCACGATAGATTCGAATAGATTTTGTTATTTAAATTTTTGGAAGAGATTGCGATTGACATACCTTATGTATGAATGTGAAGGATTTAACAAATTATGTCTTATTTTAATTTCGAGGACGAAATTATTTTAAGTTGGGTAGATTGTAAACTCCCTCACCCAAAATAGGTATTTTGTGTATATTTTATATTATTATATTTATTATATATGTTGAATTTATTTAGAATATGATCTTAGTTAATTAGAAAATAAATTTCTTGATATATTTACTTATATAAATATTCATTTAGAATTATTTTAGGTTATTTTAGATTTTTGGAGATTTTTCTAGAATTTTTTTGGTAATTAAAACTTAGAAAACATAAATTTCTAGGACTTCTATGATTTACTATACGACCATACTTGCATGTCGTTCCTACCAAATATTTATTTTAGTTTAAAATATTTAATTATATTTTTTTGTAATTTATTTAGAATTTAAGAAATTTATTTAGATTTTAAAATTATTTAGGATTTATTTGGATATATATAGTCTTATTAGATATATACTAATTTAGTGTTAATAGATATTAATAAGATTTTATAAATTATTTGTATTATCTTTAATTATATTTAAGATTATAAATTATTGAGATAAATTCAAACTCTATTTTAAATTAATTCAAATCCTGAACCTACTAGGAAATCAACTTCATGCATATCCTATCCTTATTTAAATTCATCATAATCCTATCCAAATTAACCAATCCTATTCTTATTTAATTAAGTAGTGTCCACCATTATATATACCTCATCCTTTATATTTTTCTTTCCCAAATTCCTCTCTTTTTCGTCCAAAAAAATATTCAAAATTCGTCATAGATTCAGCCACATTTTCTACTAGTTATGACGAATTAAAAAGACGATATCTCCTAGCTCCGGACTCCAAACATGCTCCAGTTTTTTTTGTTAGAATGATAATGAGGTTAGATTTTTGATAATATAAATTGTTTTTCTAAATTATTAGTATTAAATTCTGGAAAATTTATAGAGCACAGCATGTCCAAAAATAGACGTGTTTCGATGTTTTTGCGATTCCGGGAGAACCAGGAATCAAAATCATGAACCGTTTAAAGTTTCGGAAAGCTACTGTCGAGATCATCGACATATATTTTTCCCAGAATTTATTTCGAAGTATTTACATACTGTTAATTCTGTAGAACTTCTAGGTTAGAATTTAACCATCGGTGCACAATACAAAATTTGTATGTGCCATAATTCCCAAACGAATTTGAATTCAGACGAGCCATAAATTCCAGTATATTTTTTATGCTAAAATCTACAAAAAATCATGCATGAAAGTCGAGTTTGTATCGATTAACTTTTTGGTCAACAGATCGCCTCGATTTGTGTGCCATGAGTCTCGAGTTGATAAAATTCAGTTTCTTTGGACAAAATTTAGGAATTAACATAAAAATCAGAATAATAAGATTAAAATAGGATTTTAGAGTAATTATCCCAAAATTAAATAAATTAAAATAAATTAATGGTTATATTATTATATAGTTATATGAATATATATGTAAGTAAATGCTAATTGATAATTATGACTAAATATTCAGACTGTATGACCCTAGGATATCGTGGACTATCCCATACTTACCTTGACCATGTTGACCCTAAGAACTTGTGAATTTGTCTGCCTTGCGTACACTAACGTACCGGCATAGACACCTGTCAGTTGACTGACTGATTTCGTACAGTACTTGAAGACGCGACACCCGCATAATTCAATGCGTAATTGACCGTGTTAGATGACTAGTGTTACCCCTAGTATACCCCCTGAGTCCAGTGTAAATGTGGTTGAGTATGTGCTAGTGTAATGACTAATGATTTTATTATATTATATTTATGTGTACATAGGATATTGGATTGTTCTGCGCGATTTCTGGAGCAGGTTATTGGTACATTACAGCTTCCTTGCCAGGCAAGTATACCTTGCCATTGTACTGTTATTTATACTCCATATGTTGCATGCATCTTTATTTTCTGTCCTTAGTTCATATATTTTAACTGTTATACAAAATGCGCGCGATGGTGTTGTCGCGTTATATTTTTATTTATGTATTACATTGACCTTGTTCATGAGACTACCCCATTATCATGTAGCACCATTAGATTTTATTTGACTGTGACACATATTTTTACACGAGTGGTGAGTCTCATATAGACCACGGACGCACGTATTGACTGATCATCGGTGCGTGTGGGACGTGCGTTAGGAATAACTGCTGTTAGAAACTTTGCATGCTAGAAGACTTAGCAGTTATTAGAGGTCTATGGACATAGTCTATTGTAGTACGGTGGTCCCATCCTTGTCCTTGTCTGGTTGCAGGATTGGGCTAGGTACTAAGAATAGCCTATGGACCAAATCGTGTCATGGATGTGACATGCTTAGAGCATGGGGTGGGGAGAACAACAAGTACCGCATTTGAGCTCCTTTACACTTTTTCTCCTGTACGCCCGGATTCTCTGCTGGAGATACGGGTCATGATGACCACTATATATTATGTACTATCAGGCGGGCCACCGGCGTTCAAAAGACGATGTGTCTTTTAGGCCCCTGGATCTCCAAAAGAGAACCATGCCAAATCCCAGTTTTCAGCCAGATAGCTCACTTGTGGGGAAAGTTGTTCTTAACTGCATTCACATAGATGGTTAGGCGACCCCAATGGATATTTATTTTCAGTACTTTATTGGCATGTGTTTAAGTATACTTGTTATGTCCCTCTGAGGACCTGGTCCGCTGCCAGGTGTACCTGTTCTTGAGTATTTGCAGGAGCGCAGAATTGAAAGGATATAGATGCTTCGTGGATGTCTTCTCTTCGAGCCGTGATTGGTAGCTGGTACTTATATTGTTTGAGTGAGTTGTACTTATATTGTATTTACTTTTCCTATTTGAGTTGGTAGTGGATTTGTTTCCACCCAACTATCATCCTTAGATACTTCTTATTGAGATCTAGTTTCATAGACATTGGTTATTTTATTCATATTTGATTTTCGTGGATGAGATCTAGATTATACCCTGTGACTCGTGACATATGTTTATACCACTTGTGGATTTGATATTCATATTACAGCGTACGTGTGGATTTGGTTTCCATATATTGGAGTTGCCATATCCATGCGGCTGGCATGCTTACGTGTCATAGTCCTACGTATTTTTGGGACTGGGGCGTAACAATAACATTTCAACGAGAATAATACTCTCCCCAATACATATACTGGGAACGGGGAGTGAGAGTTTTCCACGTCAAAAATCTCTGTGTCTGCGATTTGTGTTTGGTATTTTTGATTTGTGTGCTTTTGCTCGGTTCTCTCACTGAGCTTCTTGGTTTGGGGGAATAATTTTTGCATTTGCGTTCCCAACAAGTGGTATCAGAGCTCTGGGGTCAGAGATTTAGTGTCCCGCTCCGCGTTGGCACTATGTACAAGAGATATCGGTTTGCTGACTCGAGTGGAAGTCTTCTTGGAGAGTTCCCGATCGAAACATAAGACGATTGATCTCGGTGAGTGGGCAGAACTTCATTCTCTGATTCTTGCATGCCTTAATAATGAATCTAAGTTTTCTACTGCTTGTTCTAAGAAGATAGTTTTATAAGAAGAATGATAGAACCTGACTCTGCATGCTTAATAAGAGAACTCGTTTTGCTTATCATTAAAACGAACCTGCTTGCCTAACTAGAGAACTTGAATGCTTGTTTAATAAGAGATAGAGATAGAACCATTGCCATGCTAAGAAAATATAAAAATATTGCATGCTTAGTTACACAGATACCGCTATCGGACGAACCGCTGCTATGCTAATAAGTAAGAGTAATTGATGTTCATATGTTTCCATCGTATATGCAAAAAAAAAGAGTAGAACTGCATGCTTAGTTAAAGAGATAGAGAACTGTTTCCATGCTTGCTTACTTAAATAGAGATTGTTACATGTTTCCATAGAAGTTATCAAAATGCTTGAACGGTATCAGAGAGATGGAGACCAGTTCGTATTAAGATAGAGATGGCGGCACGTCCGCACAGAGATAGAGTTAGAGAGAGTAGAGATTGACTATATGCTTGTTATTGAACTACTGCATCCATATAGATTTTATCTAATATAGTTGCATTCATGCATTGGTCTTTAGACAACTTGTGCCAAAGGAATCCCACGAACGGTTTTCTGGGGAGCTGGGGACAGTTCGCCCTAGGGGGGATCAGAGAAATACCTGAGGCAAAGAAGTCCTCACAATCAGGGGGTATTCATATCCATTAGATAGCTGGTTCACGAGTCAAAGCAACTAGTATATTGAATGAGTATATTGGTGCAGTGCTGGGCCATGATAACAGCGCTACTAATCGTGAGGAAGGAGACTCATGGACCATCATATATTTAGATCGCATGTTAGGATTCAGCATTCTTGCATACCTAACTGTTTGATGCAGGGACGGACAGGAAAAGAGAGCCTTATTTATAATATATGCAAATATTGCTAACTTGTATGTCTGCTACAGGGATAACCGTTCGGCAAAAGGGTAAGAATCACTGAATAAGTGATATTCATAAATTGAACATGCTCTCCTGTATTGAATGCTTGCATAGAGAAGTCTTGTTTTCGTATATGCTTATATCTCGTTCACACGATAAGATGTTAATTAATAAGAGTAAGAGAGAGATGCATCGAGAGAGATGCTAAGATGATAGTCCATTAGATGCTTGATAGTGTCTTTAAAGAAATGCACATGATTCACGAGACACGCTGCACACCAGAGATAGTAAATGAATCTTCTTATCATACATGAACTACTTGTCTTGCCTGCTTGCTTGAATGAATCGAACATGAACTCTGTTTTAAAAGATGTTTCCAAAAGAACTAATATGACTATATTCCTGTGCTGCATGTAACGAACCTACGTAAAACTAGAAAGATCACTAGTAATATAATATTTTATTACATACTTACTTAGTGTTAGTTTTAGTGAATGTTGCTTCTGTTTATTGATTTTAGACTCACTAGTACTTTCTCCAAAGTGCTGACCCACCAATAGTTTGCTTGTTCGCAGGTGCTAGATCATCCGAGGAAGCGATAACCGTGCCTCATCCCCAGAACCCAAAAATCTGGTTTCGATGCCTTGAGTCATATCGATTATTTTGAGCTGCTTTTGTATAGAGGTACATAATGTGTTGAACGATGCCATTATTTTCAGAGAACCTCGTGTCTTATAATTTAACCCATATACTCAGATGGATTTATTGTTTGCAACACAGTCCTTCCGCTGCGTACTCGATCGATTCGATGATAGCCACAACTTTAACGATGTTGCCTTATGTGGGCGTAACTCCAAGCTCGTACAGTATCACGTTCCGATAAAAATAATCGTCCTGCGGGAGCGCCGACGCGGTGATTCGTGCCCGACGGGTGCGGACGATTCCTACGGGAGATCGGGGCATGATAAGAGAGGCATCAAAAGTTGATAATCAAACCAAGGAGAAGAGATGGACGCGAAGCTGGTGCGCATGGTAAACCTAAACGGTACCAACTATCATTATTGGCGGAGCAAGATGAAGGATTTATTGTTCGTTAAGAAGCTGCATCTTCCAGTATTTGCGTTCAGGAAGCCTAGTGATAAATCCGAAGTGGATTGGAAGTTCGAGCAAATACATGTATGTGGATATATCAGGCAGTTCGTTGATGAGAACGTGTACAATCATGCTGCCAATATTGAGCATGCGAAGATAGTATGGGATAAGCTGGAATCTTTGTATGCAAAGAAGACCGGGATGAATAAATTATTCCTGATCCGGATGATGACAGGTCTATGGTGCAATGATGGTGCATCTATTACGGATCACTTGAGTGAGTTCTAGGGCATGGTGGACCAGCTATCCTCGATAGGAGTCAAGTTCAACGATGAAGTACAGGGACTATGGTTTCTATTTACATTGCCATACTCGTGGAAAATTGTACGAGTTTTTATGATCGTTTCTGCTCCAAAAGGCATGGTCAGTCTGGAGATTGCCAAGAGTGGGGTACTAAATAAAAAGATGCAGAGACGTTCTCAGGATACTTCATCCACATCCCACTCAGAGGCGCTAGTTTCAGAGAGTCATGGAAGGAGCAAGAGCAGGGGTCCAGATGGTGGCAGAGACAAGGGCAAGGGCAAGTCAAAGGGTCGGTACGAGAACTCAAAGTATTACCATTGTGGCAAGAAGGGCCACATCAAGCAGAACTGTTTTGATTGAAAGAGAGAGAAGAAGGGCGATAAGGGGAAGCAATGTGAGAATACTACAGTAGCAGCCTCGGCATATAGAGGCGACGTGATCATTGTAGGTGATGAGGTAGTTATGAACCTTGCCTACGATGCCAACTCTTGGCTGGTAGACTCAGGTGCTTCAGTACACATATCTCACAACAGGGCACTATTTGCTACTAAAATAACAGGCGACTATGGAGTGTTTAAGATCGGCAACAAAGATATGTCAAAAGCTGTTGTTATTAGAGATATGCATTTGAGAACAAAAATGGGTACAATTATTGTTCTTAAAGATATCCCTGATATCCGTTTTAACCTGGTGTCGGTTGGAAGGTTAGATGACGAGGGTTTCTTCAATAACTTTGGGAATGATCAATGGAAGCTTTTCAGAGATTCGATGGTGATTGCCAGAGGAAGCAAGAAGTCCAGACTCTATTATATGGAAGGAAGCACACATGGGATATATGAGGTGAAAGCAGTTACTGATGCATCTACAGAGTTGTGTCATAGGGGGCTCAGCCATATCAATAAGAAGGAGATGAACTACTTGGTGAACAGGAAGGTGATTATGGGGTTAAAGTCTACAAAGTTGGAGATATGAACGTACTATTTAGCGAGAAAGCAAAATAGAGTATCTTTTCAAATTTACCAAAATTTGAGGAAGCCGGTGTTGCTCGAGTTAATTCACTCGGATGTCTGCGGTCCTATGAAGGTAAAGTCCATTGGTGGTGCTTTTTATTTTATAAATTTTATTGATGATTGTTCTAGAAAGATTTGGTTCTATGTCTTAAAGACCAAGGATCATGTGCTGCCCACTTTGAAAGAGTTTCAGGCCTCCGTTGAAAGAAAGACGGACAAGAAGCTACTATGTGTTTGGTCCGACAACGGCGACGAGTATATTGGTCCTTTTGATGCTTATTGCAGAGAGCAAGGGATACGACACCAGAAGACTCCACCAAAGACACCGTAGCTCAACGGTGTAGTGAAGTGCATGAACAGGACGCTGATGGAAAGTTTATGGTATTTATTTTTAGAAGTAAATTTGTCAGGCAGCTATTAGGGTGAGGCACTTTACATAGATGATTATGTTATTAATTTATCTCCTAGTGCTCCTTTACAGGGTGATATGCCTGATAAAATATAGTATGACAAAGAGCCATCATACAATCACCTACGAGTGTTTGGTTGCAAGATCTTCATGCATGTACCGAAGGACAAAAGATCCAAACTTGAGCCAAAGATGAGGCAGTGCATCTTTGTCGGCTACGGTCGGGATGAATTTGGCTACGATACATCTTTCGCATATCTAATAGCACACCCCACTAGATCACAAGGACCGTACCTCAGGGTACACTATTAGTCTCTGCATATATGAATCAAAGACTTATAGCAGTTCCATATAGCAAAACAGGCAGGTGAAACATAAAATAGCAAGCACGATTTTGATTTCATAACTAGCATGCAATATCTATCTCTTTCTTAGAATATTACAAAGGGACTTATTCAAGCGATTACTTTACTAATCTTTTCAGCATGGCAAGGGTTCGATCGATAGCTGTGTCAGTGTAACTGAGCATGCAATATTTCTTATACTTCTTAACTTAGCATGGCAAGGTTCTATCTCATTTCAGACAAGCATACAAGTTCTCTAGTTAAGCAAGCAAGTTCATTTCATTGACAAGCTATATGATTTCTCTTATTAAGCATGCAGAGTCAGGTTCTATCATTCTTCTTATGAAACTATATTCTTAGAACAAGCATTCAAAAACTCAGATTCATTATTAAGGCATGCAAGAATTAGATAATGTAGTTCTGCCCACTCACTTAGATCAATCGTCTTGTGGTTCGGTCGGGAACTCTCCGAAAAGACTTTCGCTCGAGCAAGCAAAGCGATATCACTTGTACATAGTGACTATGCGGAGTGGAGCACTACAATATACATATATATAAGCACAAAATTTAAAATACAGAGAACCAAAGTTGAACACATTTGATAGGAATACAAAATATTTTTTTATTGAATACTTGAAATTGGATTACAAAGTACTAGCTTGGACGATTACAAAATATGTCATAGATGGCTTCCAACTCTTTTTACAAACACAAAACTAGCCACAACGTCCATACATCATATCATTTTAATATGACAAAAATAAAAACACCTAGCAGAAGAAGAGCTTGCACACTGGAGAGGAAGCTAAGGAAGTAGCACGAGCACGGTTTCACTTGAGGGAATGCGCTCCTAAAGCTTCAAATTGCTTGCCAAAGTCTTGCTACCAGAATCTGAAGATTTGACCACAAACGTGGGTCAGTACTACAACATGTACTGGTGAGTGACCATGGCCAAACTCACCTATAAATCCACACTAAGTATACAAGTGAAGCTAGCATTATTAGGTAATCTTTCTATTTGTCTAGGTTCTTTTTAACAATTTGCAAAAAAAACTTAAACAAAAGAGTAAACCATGTATGCGATAAATCTTACCCACGACCAAGCGATTATTCCTGCAGCAAACACACAAGTTAGCAATAATTTGCATATATGTATAAACTCATGCATCAATCATTGCATCAAATGGTTAGGCTTGCAAGCAAAAAAACTAGCATGCGACCTAACTATATGATGGTCCATGGGTTTTCCTATGATTAGCAGCGATGACTCAAGGTTCAGCTCTGCACTAGTACGCGCATATGTCTACAATTGTGACTCAAGGTTCAGCTCTGCACCAACACACACAAATACTAGCAGTTGTGACATCAGGGTTCCATTCTTCACTAATAAACACAATATCCCACTAGATCACAAGGACCGTACCTCATGGTGCTCTTAAAAATCTCATTTGGACCAACCGCTTCCTAGTGTCCCAGGAACCGTTCGAGGGACTATTACCATGTGCACAAGTTATCTGAGACCAATGCATGACATAAAACATCTATCAGATAAGACACTACTATGCACAGTTCTGAACAACAAGCATATGATTTCATCTTCTCTTTCTTATCATACTGATCATGTTCAAAAAATAAGGACTTGCTATACATCAGGTTGTGCAGCAAGGAAATGAGGGACATGCAACATAAACTTGACAATAAAGCAAAATTCTAATACTTCAAGCATGCAGTTCATTTCTTTTAGCTTATCTTGTTAGGGAGGTATCATTTGAAACATAGGAACATGCAATTCAAGTGAACTAGAGATCATTTTATTAGGTGTACAGACTAAGGATTCATCGAAGGGTCGAAGCCACTCACCGATTGAATCAACGCGAGAGAATGGGAAAGCCCCACGCAATGATCACTCCTTGGTTATGTGTCCTGAAATTACAACAATAATTGGTTAGCATCCTTCGATCTCTTTCTCTTACGATTTGAAATGAATGTGCAAGAGGGAAGCGAATCATGAAAACCAATTCATCAAAAGTAAGACAAAACATAAAGCAATACAAAACCAAGAAGTAAAATATCCAACGAAAGCTATTGGACTCATTTCAATATAAGTCGTTCCATCAGTTGGAAGGGTTCATTGTATTTCGTCCATAATCGATAGGGCGGTAAGGTTTCCCCGAGATTCGATTATCAACCGAGTCAAAGTTACGTTACATTAGTGAACTGCTGGAGGCGGGATATTACATGATACCTTAAGGGTACTGCCAATTGGAGACTTTCTTTTGGTGGTGATAAGCCAAAGTTTATTGGGTATACCGATGCTGATATGGATGAAGATGTAGATACGAGACGATCGACTTCGGACTATATAATGATGTTTGCTGGTGGAGCGGTATCATGGCAGTCTCGGTTGCAGAAGTGTGTTGACTTGTCGACGACAGAGGCAAAGTGCATTGCAGCGACGGAAGCTTGCAAGGAGTTATTGTGGATGAAGAAGCTGTTACAGGAAATATGGCTAAAGCAAGAGCAGTACCCTTTTCTTTGCGATAGCCAGAGTGTAATTTACCTTGTGAAGAACCAGACATTTCATAGCCGGTCCAAGCACATTGATACCTAGTATCATTGGATATGGGATGTGGTTCAAAAGAAGCATGCGGCGCTTGAGAAGGTTCATACAGATGACAACAGAGTAGACATATTGACAAAGGTTCTGCCAAGAAAAAGTTTGAGTACTGTAGACGAATCGTCGGGATGACGACCCCTCCATATAGTTGTGAAGGAAGAGATTTATTGGAGTAAGTGGGATTATCAACATATGTGAAAAATACCCCGGAGTTGGATTGAGTATTCCTACATATAATAGGAATACCTTAATAGATTTGGATTAAGTATTCCTATATATAATAAGAATACCTCAATAGATTTGGATTATGTATTCAGACATATAATAGGAATATGTCAATGGATTTAGATTTAGATTGGGTATTCCTATATATAATAGGAATACTAGTTATGGATTTGAGGCTATATATATTAGGTGTCTCCTAGCCCTAAAATATATCTCAAAAAATATTACAAAAAGAGGCAATAGTGCATTTACAACATTGGAAGGAGAGAGGAAGAGATTGAAGGCTATTTCGAAGTGTATCGGTTTCGGGTAATTATTTTTTCGTCGTCTCCGTTCTTTGTGTGTTTGTGATCTATTTTCTATTCCAAAGAGTTGTGGTGATCCATTTGGATCGGTAAGAATTTTGTTAGTAGTCGGTGTATTTCTTATTCCATTAGTGGAGGATTTTCAGGGTTGGACTCCGATCGTCCAGTAGTTTTTTTAGCAAGAATTTTTCACGTCAAAAATCTCTGTGTCTGCGATTTGTGTTTGACATTTTTGGTTTGTGTGCTTTTGCTCGGTTCTCTCGTAGGACTTCTTGGTTTGGGGGAACAATTTTTGTGTTTGCGTTCCCAATATGGAGGAGAGTAACAAAGGTGACGAACAGGTACCGCAGATGGTTATAAGCAGGGCCGGTTCGGACGATTGGGTTGCCTTAGTCAGAGCTAATTTTGATTGTCCTTCACTCTTATTCAAAAATATAGGTTTAAGTTGGATTTGGACTGGACCGGTACTAAAAGAAATCAAATGACATGGGGGGTTACCTAATGGAGAGGGGTTGCCCAAGTTCGAAGTCGTGTCAAGCTTACCCCTATGTCGGCCCTGATTGTGAGTGATACTGAAGTGGAGGAATTTAAACACAAGGCTATTAAAAAGGATGCCACCCAGGGCCGGACCTACATAGGAGCGAGTGGGGGCATCAATTTTTGCTCTCCAAAATTTGTAATTTTCATTTTCTATATACATATTTGCATCAGATTTTATTTTTTCTTCATAAATTTTATTTTTGTCTCTCCTAATTTTTTGCCAAAATTGAGACGAAGCTAAATAGATATGAAAAAAATAGTTAAGATTATTATGCATCAAATCTTAATTTAATGATATTAAGCAAGTTTATGCAACCACATAACAAAATATCTAATTCGTTAATAAAATTTTGATGTAGCTAATTTTATTTAACAAAAATTTGGACTTTTTTTACTCCTGAGGTTGATCCATCTCTTTTAAAGTCATGCATCCGCTCACGCGAGTACCCAAGAGATTCGATCAGAATAGGGATACGCGTAGTTGACGATTTGACAAATGATCGATAACCGCCGGCAAAGGAGAATTACCGTCGGCGACGACGTCCAGATCCTTGCCACGATCCTCTTTGCCGGCATCTGGTTTATGTCCCCGATCTCATGGAACATCCTGATCAGAGATGAACAGTCAGAAAAAAGTCACGTTTGGACGGAGGGTATCATATTGAACTTCTCAATAGTTTAAATTATTAATTGGTACAATATAAAATTGTATAGAATCGATTTGCAAAAATAGGATACTCGAAGGTTATATGAATGAGTTCATTAGAAACGGTGAATGGCTTATTTCTGCTTATAGTTGAATCCATATATATATATATATATATATATATATATATATATATATATATGAGGAAGGATGGGCATTTTTTTCATTTTTGTATCTTCCAAACATTTTTTCTACTTACACAGTTGGATGTGCTTAAGTAAAATTAACGGTTAAGATTAGATGACTTAAAGCACATCCAACGGTGTAAGTAGGAGAGATGCTTGGGGATGCAAAAATGGAAGATCTTGATCCCTCTTCTATATATATATATATATATTTAAGATGTCCGAAGTAACGTTCGAAATTTTATGTATGCTGCATTGCATGTCTGTTAGATCAACTGTCCCTAATTCTCACTAAATAAATGTAATAAATAATACGTCTCCGTAGTTCAATCCATCGATTTTTTGCTACCCAACCAGAGTCTTATACATCTTTTCGATAACCACAAGGTTCATTCGAATTTGATACATTGGAAATATTTTAATAACCGGTTGTTTCAATCGGTTAAAACCAATATCCTACAATTTGTCCTAGAGTTGTACATGGAATGACAAAGTCAAAAAAAAAAAAACAAATGTTACATATAATTTCTCCAGTTCCTAACGGACCGAGCAATGTAGTTTGTCCATAAGCATTAATTAAGCTAGAAAGCTGGTCATCTCTGATATAGGAAAGATTAGATGGTGTAATATGTTGACACACTTGCGAGCGAAGCCAGAATACCACTTTTATCCGGAAGATCCGTTTTCTAAGAAAACAAGAGAAGTCAAATGGTACTTAGTATGCCACACTGCAAGATCTTACTAAGAACATGACACCATCCAAGTACCAGAAAATGCAGAACATAGAAGGAAGAAAAACTTAAAAAATTTCGAGCCAGTATTTGAATCAATAAGAAAAAGAAAATATTATTTAGTTTTATGATCTCGTATAATATTAAAAATTTATGTTTAGACTTTCATATTATGCATAAAAGGGTTTGGGTCTGAGGAGGGTCTTTTCTTGGCGGTTGATTTGGGACAACCGTTAGATCTTGTTTAGGTTTCCAGAATATTCGAAACTTGCGTTTAGTTTAGGGTCTGATATGATATTCGAAATGTTTGTTTAGATCTTCATTTTTTGATGGTCAGCCAAGTCTACGGTCAGAACGAGATTCAAAACTTTTTATGAACAATACGGAGACCTAAATGTAGACTTTGAATATTATAAGCCCTAAAACTAAATATAGAAAATTGAGTATAGAACATTGAACTTTGATGAAATTGCGTCCAGAGCAATAAAGTTTTAAAAATTACGATGAGAGCAATGAAACTTCCTTAAAAATGACGTTTTTGAGCAATAGACCAAAAACGTCATTTTTACTGGCGTTTCGTACAAAAACGTCCTTTTTATAGGCGTTTCTAGACTGCGGTGGATCTGTCCGGTCACTACCAAAAAAAGTCAAATTAGCGACGTCCAAAATCGTCGCCAAATGACAAAAAAAGTCGCTAAACACGTTTAGCGACGTAATTAGCGACGTTTTAACGCAGTCGGAAGAAACCAAGTCGTTGAACGAAAAAACGTCGCTAAACGTCGCTATGCCGACGTTTTTTAGCGACTTTATTGAGTCGCTAAATATAGCGACGTTTAGCGACGCGGCGTCACGAAATAGCGACGTTTATTAAAGTCGCTAAACGTCGCTCATTAGCGACTTATATAGCGACGTAACAGCGACGTCTTTAATGACCTGGCAGTACTGCCATGTCAGCAATTTGCGACGTACAGCGACATATTTAGCGACGTTTAGCGACGTCGTTAGCGACGGCTACTGACACGTCGCTAATTAGCGACTTGTTTAGCGACTTATAAAAACGTCGCTAGACGTCGCTAAACGTCGCTAAATACGTCGCTAAATTTACAAAAAAAGTATAAAAAAAAAACCTGAATTGTTCCAAACTATTATTCCTGCAATTTATAAATTTCTAATTAAAAATAGACCCGGAGCAACCCTCCGTTGAATTCTGTGGGTTCGCCGACCCCTTCGGTGGAACACTCAACACCGGATTAACAATATTTAATATGAATAAAAGTATCACAGTCATACAATTAATACACACAAATATTATAGACAGACAATAAAAGTATCACAGTATCACAGTCACACAAAATGGACATAAACAGAATCACAAAATACATAATATATAAGTATCAGAGTATCACAGTAACACAAAATGCATAATATATAAGTATATGAAACATTATAGTATCAATCTCGAGGATTTCCAAAATGGGGCAGATACCAGTCCCTCAAATACTGCGCATAAACAGCGTTTATGTTATCAAGCTCCGCTATGGGTGCTGGGTGACTGGAACTCCCCGTCTGAGATAGAGCCGCGATAGGTGCTAGGTGACTGGAACTCCCCGCAGGTGGTATCTCTTCCTCCTTAACAGTAGGAGGCATCACTTCCTCCTTAACAGTAGGAGGCATCACTTCCTCCTTAACAGTAGCAGGTGTCGCTCTCTTGGGTGCCATCTGGTAAGATAGATGAAAACAAAAAATTAGCAAAGAATTAGCTATTGGACCGGAACGGAAGAATTAGATGACTCACAAAGAATTAGCTGTTTGTTGCAGTATAATAATGATACCATAATATCTTATTTATATCCTACGTGTCACAAAATAAAATGACCGATTTATTGAACTAGTTTGAAAATATGATCCAATATTAAATTATATGATTGTAATTGAAATTGAAATTGAATTATGAGATTTGGTGAACACTAACAGCTATCCTCTAGCCAATACTGAAGCAGCTAAGAAGGGTCTTATATAGGAACAAAAGCTAGATTTCAAGATATTACCACAAATACTAGACCTCAATCAGCTACTTAATGAACTTTTTAGGAGAGAGAATTTGGGGTTATGTTTCCTCCGTGATGAAAAGTGGACTAGCGTACTGGCGCAAGGATAAGAAATTATAAATGTGGTATCAGATGAGGATGAAGGAGGCTCTAACACTCTAGGGTCAGTATCAAAAAATTATCATATTTTTACAAACGATCCTCAGAGTCTATTTGAAATCTCTCTAAAGCACTATCAGACAGCATGCATCATTCCACTATGAAACTTAGGGGTACTTTTAAGAACAAATCTGCAATGACCTTGGTTGATTCAGGATCAACCCACAGCTTTATTGACACAGTTTTTAGTGAAAGACTTGGCCTTCCTTCATCAGATAAGAAACTATTTGATGTCATGGGGGACAATGGGGAAAGACCAACAAGTAAGGGCTTATGTAGTGATGTCACAATAGAGTGCCGGGGACTAAGATTGTTGCAAATACCCAAACTAACAATTGATGCCTAGGTCTTATACACCTACACACACCAAGGTCCTATGTGTGTTGTGTCAGTGAGCTAGGAGACTAGAATCAGAGGAAATCCTATTAATAATGTCATTGAAAACTTTAATGTGACACCCTAAACCTAACCCCTGCTCAAAAACCCTAAACCTAACCCTAACCCTAACCCTAATCTGCGTCTGTGTGTGTGTGTCTGCGTTTTTGTGTGTGTGTCATGTGTGTGTGTCGTGTGTGTGTCTGCGTCTGTGTGTGTGTCGTGTGTGTGTGTGTCTGCATCTGTGTGTGTGTCGTGTGTGTGTCTGCGTCTGTGTGTGTATCGTGTGTGTGTGTGTCTGCGTCTGTGTGTGTGTCGTGTGTGTCGTGTGTGTCTGTGTGTGTGTCGTGTCTGTGTGCGTGTGTCGTGTCTGTGTGCGTGTGTCTTGTGTCAGTTTCACATGAGAGAGAGAGAGAGAGAGAGAGATTACCTAGAGCTCGAGGAGGAGTAGGGGGATGCCGGAGTAGGCGCAGCCGTGGAGCCCCTGTCACCGGAGGGGGGGCGGGGGAAATCGAAACGTTTTCGAAATTTTCGACAGATGGAGAAAAGAAAAGTGAGCCCTAATTAACCAAAATTTAGCGACGTTTAGCGACGTCAAATAAAAACGTCGCTAAAATAAAAATTAGCGACGCCAAAGACGTCGCTAAATACGTTGCTAAATATTTTTGATAGATACGTCGCTAATTACGACGCTAAACGTCGCTAAATCAGATATATTAGCGACGTTTAGCGACCTTAATTGAACTTATAGCGACTATTCTTTTAAAATCTTAATAAAAGTCGCTAAACGTCGCTAAATGTCGCCATTTAGCGACTCCTAGCGACGATTTTTCCGAGTCGCTAATTTAGCGACGTATTTATTAGGAGTCGCTAAATTACGTCGCTAATCCCGCTTATTCTAGTAGTGGGTCCGGTGAGCTCGGACAGGCGTCGGTGGGAGCTGTGGAGATGGGGACGGTCACTCGGCGGCGCGCGGTGTTCCCGCGGGCTGCGAACGAGCGCGACAAGCTCCGGTGACGACGGTCGCCGAGGCGGAAGTCCACTGGGAGATGTTGGGGTCTAAGATGGAGAGGTTGGGGAGGGCAGGGAGGAGGTGGCGGCGAGGAGGACGAACTTGCCAGCGGTGGAGACGGTTTGAATGGGGAGGTTGCAGGAGATGAAGGATGGGTGTTAAGGAGAAAACGGTGAAGGTGACGTCAGGACAAGTCTAAAATTGCCTATAAAAAGATGTTTGTGTGGAAAACGTTCTTAAAAAGTGTATTTTTTGTCAATTTTTCAAAAACTTCTTTTTAATGATGTTTCGTTGTTTTTTTTCTTAATTTTTAAAACTTTATTGGTTTGAATGCAATTGCATTAAAGTTCAATGTTCTATACGAAATTTTCAGAACTAAATAACCCAAAAAGTAAACGACAAATAGTCATCCATTTTAGGTTTTGACTTAGATAGGATATGGGCTCGTCACTCTGTTGTGTTGCACTCTTTGGAGCACAAATCAGTTCAAACAATGTCTTTTGCAGTAAAAATGAGGCAGGTTAGTGGTAAATTGCCATCCATCTGCACTGCACTACAGCGAGGAGTATGGTATGGTGGGATAAAGCAGCTTTTCTGCTGCTGCCATGCATTTAAGGGGGTGTTTCACTTGTTTTGTCCTAGCTAGGTAGTACAATAACTTCGAAATGACAAGTGGTGGTGGTGGTGGCGGTAGAAGAGGAAGGTTTTGATTCTTGATTCTTTGGTGGTAGATTGAAATCCTAAGGTTTTGGTGGTCCTGTAGTGTCTTCTCCTCCCCCTACTCTACTCTACTCTACTCTACTCTACTCTACCATCAAATACATCAAGACTCACCAACCCCCTGCTAACAAACTCACTCTCTCGTGATGTTATCATGAAACAATTGATTTGAGCTCACAAAATGGCAGTAGAAGAAGACAGATGAGAGAGAGAGAGAGAGAGAGAGAGAGGACAATTCCCTCTCATTTCTGTTGGTTTTTTGTTTTTGCTTTGTTTTGCTTTTCTTGCAAAAGCTCAAGTTCCTTTCCTTTCTTTAGTCCCACATCGGATGCACCAAATCCTTCCTATGTACATATATTACTTTCTCTCATTTGCTCTATTAAGTTGTTGTGTGGGGAACCCCTTGGGCCACACGCGCGCGCCGCCGGCTCGGCTCGGTTCGGTTCGGCGCGCGTAACGGGTGCGGGTACGCGCCCACATCTGCGGGCGCCGAATGCCGATCCGATTTCCTCTTCGGGTTCGGGCTGGGACCCTAAAATACTTTTTGCTCCTCTGTTTATTCTTCATTTATTTTTTCTGTACGTTGGAATTTATTCTGATCGTTACGGTTTTTGAACCGTTATTGTTTAGGTGTCCAGGTTCATTCGTAACGGCTGAATTAAATCCTAATTTAATTCAGACCGTTACACAATGTTCTATATATTCGTCCTTGTTCTTTGTAGATCAACAGATCAGAAAATAATCTCTACGAAACCTCTGTCAAATTCTGTTCCATTCGATCTTCATCTTCTCCAAGCTCTGGGCAGAGCTAAGTCCTGGTCGTTCTCTCCAAGTCGTGTGCGGCAACGAGATACCGGTAGTGCGGGGGTTTTACCACTAGGAGCTTCGGGTACGTCTGCACACAGATCCCGAATAAACTCTTAGGGCAGTGCTTCGTGCACGACTTCCCCAGAGGCCGGTAACATCTGTTTAATTTATTTATTTTTTGTATTCTGAAATTATTATTAAAAATAAAACAGTGAAATTTCTAACAATCTAAGAGTTTATTATTAACTTGTTAGAATTTTGTTACTTCACAAGGTTTACTGTAGCAACTTCACAAGTTTGTTAGAAGCTACTGTAGCAATTTATTAGAATTTTATTCAACTTGACTTCTAATAAGTTCATTTCGTTTTTGTTCAAAAATTTCTATAGCTGTTTCAAGTTAGTTACTGTATTTGTTGCCATATAATATCCATGGTCTGGAAATATCAGTGACTTCTTAAGTGCAGAAATGACATCTTTAAGTAAACCGGTAGCAATTGTGTAGAGTTTTGCAGAATGCAAGTACTGGTCTAGCACTATCATTGCAAAATATGTTGGAAATTCCTATATCAATGTAAACATTTCTATGTTTTATCTTTATTCATTAGTTTGTCTTTAATAATTCAAATTTCTTTTCACGATCGCTAATTTCCTTCAGAGTATGGAATTTTATAAAACATTGACTTTACCGATGCGAAGCAATGTCATGTTCCAGTTGATTTGCATTCATTGGTGATATATGTAAAGTTAAAAAAAAAAAAAAAAAATGGGATCAATATTTCATTTTGCTCTATCCTCTAAAATTAATAAGGTATAATGTGTGTGAATATTCTTTTTCAAAAACTTATATGTTTGACAAATAATGAATACTACTACTTCAGAAGATGAAATATGTGACTGAATTAGAGTTGAGAGTTATTTAATGCTACTCGGTAGGGAATTGTGAGAGAGTGAACTGCAACTTGCATGCTCCACTTTTGATGGATTTGTCAAATGTGCTTATACTTGTTTAGACTTTAAACAATTGATAGTTACTTACTATTAACTAATAGTTGCTTCATATTCTAAAGAATTGATAGTTTAATTTTGTCAATTGCAATTTTTAATCACTTAGTATTTTTGAAAGCAATTTTGGACCAAAAGAAAATAGTTTAGCAAAGAGGAAATTGCAAATATAATCTTCAAATCTAAAGTTTCAAAGTAGAGACAAACTCGGGCACAAGCCGAAAGGGTCCTTCTGTCAACCGGGTGTAAATAACCCTAAGCGACACGGTATTTAAGAGTCTTCGGACCACCGCTAGCTGGGAACCGGCCCCTACAGCTAACCTGAGTTGATCAACACTTGAAAAACTAAAGATTTTAAGATTGATTAGCAAAGACCACCTAAACTATTATCTTGGACATTGTTATTAAATAAATTTATATTTTCAGACCGCAATCATGACTGGAAAGGAGGAATCATCTACTGCAAAACCTGCTAAGTTTGATGGTTCATATTTCAAGAGATGGCAGAGCCAAATGAAATTTTGGCTCACGACCTTAGGTCTTATTTCTGCCATTGATGGGTCCACACCTATCACAAACGATTCTGATGATACTGAGTCTGAAGTAGCCGTGTCCACCTCATCGAAACCTAAAACCCCTAAAGAGATAGACTTTCATTGTTTTCATAGAATTCTAAGCGCATTATCTGAATCCTTGTATGATATATTTTTTGAATACAAGAGCGCTAAAGAACTCTGGAAAGCCTTGGAAGATGAATACGGCTGTGATGATGCCGGAATAGAAAGGTTTAATTCTTCAACCTTTAATAGGTATTTCATGGTAGATGACAAACCAATGAATGACCAGCTCCATGAATTCCAAGAATACCTTAGACATATTCAAGCCAAAGGGACATCTTTCTCTAATGAACATAAAATAGCATGCCTAATAGACAAGCTACCTCCCTCTTGGTCTGATATGGCTAAGGATCTTATCCATACACAAGGAGACCTTACTTACAATCAAGTCCTAAAGAAAATTAGAACCGAAGAACAAATTAGATTGAGGTCTAAGCCTAAGACTGAATCTAAAGCTAAGGTAAACCTTGTAGAAGGCCAAGAAAAACCTAAGTCTAATTTTCCTAATAAACCCAAAAAGAATTTCTTCAAGAAGAAGAAAAACTTTCAGCCTAACCACCAAAATCATCATCACCAAAACCAAAAACCTAGGAACTTTAATCAGACTCAGGATCAGAAGAGGTTTTGTTTTGTGTGTGGCAAAACAAACCATATGGCCACCAACTGCTACCATAGGAAGAAGGAAGCTGTCCAGACCTCCTACAATGGAAAGGGCTCAGTTAGACCAGAAGCGAACATGCTTCACAAAGGTTCTTCGAGTTCCTTCAGGTCTGTAAGCTTTCAAACCCTTATTAACCTCTCTTACCATTCTGATGATTGGTGGTTGGATTCTGGAGCTAATGTTCACGTTTCATTTGATCGCTCCTGTTTTTCAAACTATCAGGAATCAAGTGGAGGAGGTGTGACCCTAGGAGATGGCTCAACGGCACAAATAATTGGAAGAGGAAAAGTTGAGTTAAAGATGACATCAGGAAAAATCTTAACTATTCATGATGCTCTTCATGTGCCGTCTGTCAGGAGAAACCTATTTAGTGGATCCCTTCTTGTAGCCTCAGGATACAAAATTGTAATGGAGGCTAACAAAGTAGTTTTTTCTAAGCATGACTCTTTTATTGAAAAAGGCTTTGTAAAAGACGGTTTTTTCATTTTAAGTACAACAAATAAAATTTTCTGTTTGTTCTCTCATTGTCTCTAATATAGAATCTTCAAATGTTTGGCATGGCAGACTAGGTCATGTGAACCTAGATTCTATTAAAAGAATGATGACCTTAGATCTTATTCCCAAGACCTGATATTGCATTTGCTATTGGGAGACTAAGCAGATATACCAGTAACCCATATCAGTCACATTGGACTGCCTTGGATAGGGTATTTAGATATCTCAAGGGCACCCTAGACTACAAACTTCATTTTACTAGGCACCCTGATATCATAGAAGGTTATTCAGATACAAACTGGGTAACCGACTCACATGATATAAAATCTTCTACTGGATATGTATTTACTCTAGGAGGAGCTGCGATCTCCTGGAGCTCTTGTAAGAAAACTATCATAGCTAGGAGTATAATAGACTCTGAAATGATAGCTATAGATACAACTTGCACAGAAGCTGAATGGCTTAAAAATCTTATTATGCATATACCTGTTTCTCTTAGTCCTGTTCCTGCAATTTTTATAAATTGTGATAATAAATCTGTTATTGAACTACTAAAGCATGTTTTTGTGAATGCTAAGATGAACAGGCACCTGCAGCTGCGCTTCAAGTCAATGAAAAGCCTACTAGGCAAATATGTGGTTCTTGACTATATAAAGTCAGAAAAGAACCTTGCAGATCACTTGACGAAGGGTCTGTCTAGGACTTTGATCCTAGAATCATCGAGGGGGATGGGGTTAAGCCCATAAATTAGTCACCAGCAGTGGCAACCCAACCGAGTCTGACTGGAGATCCCAAGAAGCCGGTTCAATGGGTAGAAACAAGCTGAACTTAGGTGACTTTATGGAACACTGACTCGAGATTAAAATCTCATTAAAATAAAGCCCAAGCGGCTGTACATGTGTACAATAACTCCCCATCCCTATGGTGACAGTGTTCCTGTGTGATATGGTTAGGATGAGTTTAAAACTCTTAATAGGTCCAAGCTGTAATGCTAGGTTGATTCATATCACCAACCATTAAGGACTTACCTATATGAGAGGTCGTGAAGGCCGCGACTATGGGACAGGGCGATCCCAGACAACTCTCATGAATGTAGAAAGTGCGCATGGCCATTTAAAAGCGCCACCCGATAGATCAAGGACCTCTAGCGTACTATGTGTGCTATTTTTCTAAATCTGGTTCAAGAAGTCTGATTCAAGGCATAGTCCATCAAGCACTTCTTCAGATTAAGGCAATAGTCACTACGTGAGATTCAAGGCTGTAGTCCATCTCATCTATGCATAGTATTTTACTGCCCAGATGCTCTCTCTCTCTCTCTCTCTATTTCACTTCACTTTTATCTCTGTTTCGGAACTTGACCTTTTGGGGGGGGATTGTTGGTTTTTTGTTTTTGCTTTGTTTTGCTTTTCTTGCAAAAGCTCAAGTTCCTTTCCTTTCTTTAGTCCCACATCGGATGCACCAAATCCTTCCTATGTACATATATTACTTTCTCTCATTTGCTCTATTAAGTTGTTGTGTGGGGAACCCCTTGGGCCACACGCGCGCGCCGCCGCCGCCGCCCGGCCCGGCTCGGCTCGGTTCGGTTCGGCGCGCGTAACGGGTGCGGGTACGCGCCCACATCTGCGGGCGCCGAATGCCGATCCGATTTCCTCTTCGGGTTCGGGCTGGGACCCTAAAATACTTTTTGCTCCTCTGTTTATTCTTCATTTATTTTTTCTGTACGTTGGAATTTATTCTGATCGTTACGGTTTTTGAACCGTTATTGTTTAGGTGTCCAGGTTCATTCGTAACGGCTGAATTAAATCCTAATTTAATTCAGACCGTTACACAATGTTCTATATATTCGTCCTTGTTCTTTGTAGATCAACAGATCAGAAAATAATCTCTACGAAACCTCTGTCAAATTCTGTTCCATTCGATCTTCATCTTCTCCAAGCTCTGGGCAGAGCTAAGTCCTGGTCGTTCTCTCCAAGTCGTGTGCGGCAACGAGATACCGGTAGTGCGGGGGTTTTACCACTAGGAGCTTCGGGTACGTCTGCACACAGATCCCGAATAAACTCTTAGGGCAGTGCTTCGTGCACGACTTCCCCAGAGGCCGGTAACATCTGTTTAATTTATTTATTTTTTGTATTCTGAAATTATTATTAAAAATAAAACAGTGAAATTTCTAACAATTTCAGCCATCATGAGCTCTTCTCCTCTGTTTTGCTTCTACTTCTCGATGGTCCTCATCTTCTTCTCCTTGGTCTGCAGCAATGCAGGTCCACCACGTTCAGGTACTCACTCAACAGAGTCAACACACTGCTAGCTTAGCTGGAAATAAATAGTTCGTTATCAAGACCCCTGTAAGTAAATTATTCACGATTCCTTCACTCCATTAGTTGCCAACTTCCTCAGGTTTCTCAAGCACTAGTACTCCCCAGCAAGTGAATCAAGAGGTAGCCCATCTAATAAGGAACAGGGAGATGCTGGCAAATGGTATTCTAATTTTTCATTTTTTGACACTCTAATTTTATTTTTGAATCCTATTATTAATTCTCGCATCTTATCGATTCTCTAACACAAAAACATGACATGACGTAGACGTGACAATAATTTTAGTACTACAGATAACATTTTTTTTTTCTAAATTGTATATTTATGATATTCTAATTTTTTTTTTTAATTATATCATGAAATCTGTCATTTGTAATCAAAATTTTCTAAACTAAAATCGTGGCCACTTTAGCACTGTGCCATAGGTGATGGTATCACCCAAAAAATTTGGATGGTAATAGCATCTTTGTTATGGAAATAATCTTCTTTGTAATTGTGGTAGACTTGTAGAGCCCTACCATAAAAGAACCATAATTAAAATAAAATAAAATCATTTGTGATCAAGATTTTCTAACACTAAAATCGTCGACATCTTAATGCCATATCATAGGTGACGATATCATCCAAGAAAATCTTGGGTGATAAATTGAGTTCTTAAATGTAGATGAAGTATAAAACAATTATGCACTGGATGACCATGCTTATTGCAGTGAGAACAAATCAGACCAGACCGCCTACGAGCATAGCATATGATAGCATAATGACCATGCTTCTTGCAAAAGATACAAAGAGGATGCAAAAAAAAAATTTGATTTTTATTATTGGATGATATAAAAAAAAGAATATTTAGACTTTAGGTCTCAAATAAATTTCGAAATTTGTGTTTGGGTCTCCATAATATACATAATTAGTATTTTGGTCTCAAAAGTGTCACTAATGTTTCTAAAGTGTCACTAATAATTTTTGTGATATTTTTGAGACCCAAATACTAATTGGTATGTATATTATGGAGATCCAAACATAAATTTTAAAACTTATTTGAACCCAAAGTTTAAATATTCCTAAAAATTTATATATATATATATATATATATATATATATATATATATATAGAGAGAGAGAGAGAGAGAGAGAGAGAGAGAGAGAGAAATAAATAGAACGTATTCATATTCGAATAGAAATAAAAGAAAAAATATGTATGCTAATATTAAATCTAACTAATATCGAAATTTTGGTTTTATGTATGTTTTCAATATTCTTGGGGTTGGGGCACAGGAGGGATGTGCAGTAGGAGAGACATCAGCATATCCCAGAGCAGGGACACAACCCCAGGGATCCCCCAGTACATTGTCCAGATAGTGAACACCTGCGTCTCCGGCTGCGCCGCTTCCGACATCCACCTCCACTGCGGCTGGTTCGCCTCGGCCAAGATGGTGAGCCCGAGGGCCTTCCGGCGGCTCGGCTATGACGACTGCGTCGTCAACGGAGGGAGGCCGCTGAGGAGCAGCCAGGTCATCAGGTTCACCTACTCCAACTCCTTCATGTACCCCCTCCTCTTCAAGTCTGCAAGGTTTTTCTGCTCATGATCAGGAAAACCAACATTCAAGAAGCCTTGCTAATTGGAGCTGAGTACATTGTAATTCACTTTGGCAAAGTAATGTGGTGTCAAAAATTTATGATTCCAAGTCAAAAGCTGTTATATGTATACACTCTCTTCGTCTTCTTTTTCTGCCAAATTTTGTAATTTGACACGTCTTTTCTCTGCTTGATGGAGAATGATTGGCGGCAATCCAGACAGTGTCGGTTAAATGTCAGGGAAAATAAAAGAAAGTAAATGATACTGAAAACTACTATATTCAATGACGGAGCCATAAATACTAATTTGGATGGCTAGCATAAAAAACAAAAATATATATGTTAAAATTAAAATAAAAAAACTGGGGGTGAGCGAGCTGAAGCCCACCCCAGCTACAGTGTAGGAATGCCGTTGGCTATATTTATACACGATTTTACAATGTTCGATGATTTTTAAAGTTATACTAAAATTATTCTAAATTTAGGTAAGCTATATTTTTTATTTTTTAAAACTATAATAAATTGAGAATAGTTTTAGTAATTCATCTTAAGAATCCTTAGACATTGTAAAAGCCTGTTTGGCAATTACACTTCAATTATACCTAATATTTAACTTCAACGACCATCCTTTAGGTCGTTGTAATATTGGAGAGACCATAATCACATAATAAAATTACAATAATATAGGATTACAATCAAAAGTCTTATAATACTTTTATAACCGTCTAGGTAATAGTTGTCAATTGCAATACTTGTCTACCAAATAATTTAGTTTACATCATTTTCAAGATTAATAGTACATATTTTTTTCATATAAGTTCATTCTTAGATAGTCTTTATCTATCCGAGTCCTCCATTCTCAAATCCTTAAACCCCCACCACCACCCTCCCACTCCCACTCCCACTCCCACTCCCCACCCACCCACCCCCCCCCCCCCCCGCTCTTTTTTTCTGTTCTATACAATCCATTTCCGTACAAAATAATGCCATTTTCCATAGAGAATCTCCATTTCTTTAGACTATGGAGAGCATTGAAGTGTGCACATGGATGGAATTTATTGTACACAGCCAGCCTATTGTTTTCTCGCAATGTCTGCTGTCTATTTATGTCCCAGACCATACTTTGACAATGAAGTCAATTCGCATCAATTGGATGCTTTTTTCAGTTGGCATGCCTAAAGTGTATGTGCAATTATAATTGAGCAAACGCATTTCGGAGGTGCAGGGAATGGACACGTCCAAAATCAGCGGCATCTGTGTCCTGACGGTGTCGTACAAGTAGCACGTCTAAGAATAATTCAGGGACACACCAAAACCCCATGGCGTGTCGGGGTCTGGGTCCGTGCAACAATCGGTTTTGAAACTGTCGTTGTTGGAGTGGGTGGGATTCCCAACCTATGTGGAGAACACCCCGGAGTGCGACGAGCGCCCTCTGTGGTCAGAGAAGCTCGGGGAGGTGACGAGTCATTCGAGAGGTCGAAGAAACTCGGGAGGAAAGAAGGAGCAATCTGTTGTACAGGAGGAGACAGAGTTCGGGCCGAACTCGGTCTGAACTCGGTCCGAGTTCGGTAAGGTGTTCCAGAACCTCAAAATCGAAGTCGGGCCGAACTCGGGGTGGTGTTCCAGAACCTTCAAACCGAAGTCGGTCCGAGTTCGGTCGGCGGACTGAACGAAATTTCAGAGGTGTTTTATACACCGTTGGATCGTATCATACGGTCAAGGATTAGCTGCGGGATTAGGGGATATATATTAGGTTTTCCTAACCCTAATTCCAAGGATCAATAGAGAATACATAACATATCATCTCAAGGAAGAGGAAAGAGGAGGCAAGAGTGCCATTGCAACTTTGGGAAGAAGAATGAAGGATTGGAGGCCGTTTCGGAGGAGGATATCATTTTGGGTAATTTCTCATTGACTTCTATCTTCGTGGTGTGATCTATTTTCTATTTCTAAGTGTTGTGGTGATCCGTGTTGGATCGGGGGGAGCTTGTAGAGGGTGTATTCTCTTTATTCCATTAGTGGAGGTTCTTCAGGGTTGGACTCCGATCGTCCCGTGGTTTTTTTCGCAAGAATTTTTTACGTCAAAATTCTCTGTGTTTGCGTGGATTATTTTTTCTATGGTTTGGTGTTTGGTTTGGTGTTTGGTTTGTGCGTTGTATTGCTCGGTTCTTTCGCAGGTACTATCTGGTTTGGAGAAAGGTTTTCGTGCTTTCGTTCCCAACAAAGTGGTATCAAAGTCATGTTCTGAAATTTCAGAAGGGTGTCAGGAGTTGACAAGTAAACCAGGGAGGAGAGATGGACGTGAATCCGGTGCGCACGGTAAACCTGAACGGTACTAACTATCACTACTGGAGGAGCAAGATGAAGGATCTGCTATTTGTCAAGAAACTGCATATGCGGGTATTTGCTTCCGAGAGGCCCAGTGACAAATCCGAAAAGGACTGAAATTTTAAGCATATATAGGTGTGTGGGTACATCAGGCAGTTTGTTGACGAGAACGTGTACAACCACGTTGCCAGTATTGAGCACACGAGGACACTGTGGGATAAGCTGGAATCTTTGTATGCGAAGAAGACCGGGATAAATAAATTGTTCTTGATCCGGATGATGATGGGTCTACGGTACAAAGATGTGACATCTATTATGGATTACTTGAGTGAGTTCCAAGGCGTGGTTGATCAGCTATCCTCGATGGTAGTGAAGTTCGACGACGAGGTTCAGGAACTATGGCTGTTGTGTACATTGCCAGACTCGTGAGAGACCGTACGAGTGTCTATGATCGCTTCTGCTCCAAAAGGCATGGTCAGTCTGGAGTTTGCCAAGAGCGGGGTACTGAATGAAGAGATACAGAGACATTCTCAGGACACTTCATCCACATCCAACTCAGAGACGCTTGTTTCAGAGAGCCACGGAAGAGGTAAAAGCAGGGGTCCAGGCGGTGGCAGAGACAAAAGCAGAGAAAGGTCCAAGGGTCGGTACGATGACTCAGAGTGTTACTATTGTGGCAAGAAGGTCCACATCAAGCGAAACTGTTTCACTTGGAAGGGAGAGAAGAAGGGCGACAAAGGGAAGCAAAGTGAGAACACTACAGCGGCGGCCTTGACACATGGAGGCGACGTGATCATTGTAGGTGATGAGGTAGTTATGAATCTCGCCTGTGATGACAACTCTTGGTTGGTGGACTCAGGTGCTTCAGCGCACGTATCTCATAACATGACACTATTTGCTACTTACACAACAGGCGACCGTAGAGTGTTGAAGATGGGCAATGGAGATGTGTCAAAGGCGGTTGTCATTGGAGATGTGCATTTGAGGACAAAAATGGGTGCAATTCTTGTTCTCAAAGATGTCCGTCATGTCCCTGATATCCGTTTCAACCTGGTGTCGGTTGGAAGGTTGGATGACGAGGGTTTCTTTAGTCTCTTCGGGAACAGTCATTGGAAGCTTTCCAGAGGTTCGATGGTGATTGCCAGAGGAAGCAAGAGATTAGGACTCTACTATATGGAAAAGAGCACACAGGGGGCACATGAGGTCAATGCAGCTACTGATGCGTCTACTGAGTTGTGGCACAGGCGGCTCAGTCATATCAGCGAGAAGGGAATGAGCTACTTGGTGAACAGGAAGGTGATTCTAGGGCTAAAGTCTACATGAGAGTAGTACTCCATGTTACAGTGGCGTGACACCATAAGAGGGAGTGAACCTCGCCTTCGGGTCATGTCACAGCGGCGTAACATCGTATATAGTCAAGGACACAACATATATGGGCTTGGAGGACCTCTGATATTATGTCTTTAAAATCCTACCATTTAGTTTTTTGCTTTTAGTTTAAAGAGAAATCTACTAGGCATCTAGTTATTGGTTCAAGGGAGGACCATTGACTGGAAGAATATCAGGAACAGTGGATAGTCCTTAGAGACATTGAGGGGTTATGGACCCAGAACCACTGTTGCCTACTCCTTGTTCTTTGTGAAGAATAATTTTCTGTGGAATGATGGCTTTGATGCCTTAATGAGTTCTCGGGAAGAGTGAATATCCGGTGTGCTTTGCAGGAAGCACATAGTATCAGCACTACAAGGGACTGAGATCCCATGCTACAGTGGCGTGACACCACCAAGAGATAAAAAATGTAAATCCTCGGCATTAAGTCATGTCACAGTGTAATCACCTGAATTTTTAAGAATTTTAAAATTTATTTTCTGGAATTAATTAGCAATTTTCGGTAATTTTTAAAACCAGTAAATTAAAGCTGTCTGATTTAAAATGAATTTTTAAATGATATTAGATAATATTAAAATGTGATGAAAATTATATTTTCCAGTGTAAAATTAAAAACCGAGCATGGGGTATTTTTCCGGAAATTTATTGGACCCCGGATGAATTTTTAAAGCATTAAAAACTATTGTAAAAATTTACTGATTTAAATAACCAAATCAAACCAAACCATTTTTACCGAACCCTGGACTGAACCGCCCGGTCTGACTAAACCGGTCCAACCCTCTTAGCGGGTCGGATCCGGGTCAGACCCGACCCGCTCGGACCCGCCCGACCCGCTTAGAAACCCTAACGCCCGAATCCCTACAGACCCGACCCTTCGGCAGCCGGCGGCCGTTTCCGCCGCCGTGGCCGCCGGCTGACCCCTCGGTTCAGCTCCCCTTCACCCGGCGACCCGTCCCCTTCACCTTCCGGCCAACCTCCGGCGGTTTGCCTCCCCGACGACCCTATTTAAACCCAGCTACCTCCGCCGGAAATCCCCTTGAAACCACGACTTCCGGCGACCTCCAATCCGCCTCTGACCACCCTGAGGAACCGCCCCGACCACCAGGACCAGTTCGCCCAGCCTCCAGCACCCGAGTCCGGCCACCTCCGGCCCCAAACCTGCTGTCGAACCCGAGCCCCCCATATTCTCCTCCGTCCGGCCAAGATCCGGCCGTCCAGACGCCGCCGATCACACCAGGACAGGCGCTGCTTCCTCCTGAACCCTAGGCCGACTCCGACAGACGTGGACGCGACCCAGGACGCGAGTACGAGCCGGACACGGCCGGACACTGTGGTGATCAGAGGACACAGTAAACCCTAGAGTACAGGACACAATTTGGACACGTAGGACTCGGATTTTCAGCCTTCTTTCAGGTATTCATAACTTCCTACTCGTAGCTCCGATTTCCATTCCGTAAGTTTCTTTGCGAAGCCTGTTAGACTCTCTCGGTGCCCAGACAAACTGCTCGGGGCATCGCGTCCTGTGGTGATCGCACACCGCGATCCAAAAACAGGAAAAACTTAGCCCTGTTTTACCCCGGAATCGAGTACGCCCCGCCAAACGGGACGACTTGGTCACGTGCGGTCTTCGCCGACACGTCAGCATCGTTGATACGGACGTGCGGGCTTTCGCAGAAGCTGATTCGGATGTGCGTGCACACCAGAATCAGTGCGTATCCGCGGACATCACCCCGTATCCGTGTTTTCTAAATCTCACTGTAACTTAGTGTATACACGTCGGATTGAGACGAAACCTGCGCCATCGGACTCGTAGCAATACGCTGGTCCTGTGGGTCAAGTTTTGTTTGATTCTGAGAATGTTGGAAAATCGCGTGTTGTGGGCCCCACAGGCTCCACCTGACGGGCGATTTTGAGAACGGCTCATCGGAATCCAATTCTGGAAGTTCCGTTGGGTTCGTATCAACGTTCCTGACTTGTTGGCACTAAGTTGGACTGATTTGGAAACCTTTGACCCTGACCCGATTTTCGGTGCAAAGCGGCCCACACATGGACCCGCTTTGGCCTAGAAATGTCGTTTTTGCCCTTGTGTCCAAACTGGACTTAAGGACAGGCGTTTCTAACTAATTTCTATGTTCTGAGACTGTTGGTAATGTTCATTTCAGCTTTTGGAGGAGTTATTGCTGAACCCACTGTTACAAGGACCGCCACTGATATTCCAATCCCAGGCAAGTGTACCTTGCCATAAATTGCAGTTTATTAGTTTATTTAGTTCTTTTGCTTTATTTTCTGGAATATTGTACATGCTATAACCTAGGACCGTATGACGTACTTTGTGTCCGATCACAGTCGGGTGCCAACCCCGTACGCGGAGTTGTGTACGTCATTTAGTGATGGACATTCGAGACCCTTTATATTCTCGTGCTTGATTATCAAGTACACTACAACCTAGGACACTTGACACCATACATTGACAGAATCTTCCTGACATATTCAAGGTGATACTGTATAGGATACAGGATGGACATAGTTATATATTCTTAGTTTATGACTGTTGCATTAGATCTGATCTCACGTGACATGGACATGAGACGTGTGGTTACATTGGGTGGGGAGAGACACACAGGCTACAGGCTGTTCTATACATATATACTACTATTGTGAGGTTGTAGACTCTCGAGCAGAGCTAGACCACTACTAGATATTGCTGCTACCGGCTCCCCGACACAGAGCGTGTAGCAGTCTCAGCCTGAGTACTAGTGTTGCTCTCAGTTGCATTTTCACTTAGATGGTTATGTAGTTACCCTGCTTATTTCATTTACTATTTCACTGCATTTATTTCTGGCTTGTATTATTTGTACCTTGCTATGTCCCCTGAGGACCTGGATTATGGATGATGTCCCCAGGTTTAGCAGAAGAACATTATCCCGAGGTTTACGGGACAGGAGCTGAAGCTATACCAGGAGCTGTTGCTGAAGGAGAACCTATCCTAGAAGCAGAGGTGATGGCAGAAGATTTTACTTGAGATTATGTTATTTGTACTCTTCAGATACTTTATTTTGGACTCTTTTGTTCTGGTCGGATGAACCAGTGTTTTAGACTCTTGTCGGGTTGTTCCTCGACATACTCTGCTGAGACTGGACTTGATGTACTTTCTTTTATTTGCTGTTGTTCTTATTATTCTGTGTGTGGATGAGATTAGTTTTTGATATGATATTGTAGACCTATATTACAGCTTAAGTATGCTCGATGGATCCATTAAATTGGGATGTCCATTGATGTGTACTGCTGGCCATTGCCACGTGTCTAGTCCCACGACATTTTTGGGACTGGGGCGTGACATGGTTTTTGTGGTGGCCCATGCAGGTCTACGACAAATCGTTTGGTCTCAACTTAGGGGCCAAACAAACCTGTAAAAAAGATAGGATAGGCTATAGGATCTCATCCATTTATTGAACGTTTTTGAAACTCTATATCGCATTCGAATTAAGTACTTGAATTTGCATCCTGCTTGACTCTACTAAACGTTCTCATAAAGTTTATTTTTGAATACAGCAAGATGGATCCAAGGAGTGGAGATGAAATTCCTTTTACACCACAAGATGCTGTGGTTACCTATGGAGATGGAGTTACACCAGAGAACAGGGGACAATCCTCTCAAAGTGGACAAGCTGAGCAGCATAACTCAAGGTTCAGGCGTGATGATATCCCACCACCGCCTCAGTTCACTCCACCTATGCCTGCCTTTCCCCCAGGGCAAACAATGGACGGGCAGCAGATGTTCCAGATATTTTATGCCATGATGCAAGCTCAACAACAAGTTCAACAGGAGGCGCAGCGTCAGGAGGCAGAGAACCTGAGAACCAGCCTAGTGAATGCATTGGAACAGGCAAACCCACAAGCTAGGCGACCAGCGATGGGATCTATCACTGATTTCCGTCAACTCAAGCCCCGTACCTTTTCGGGCAAGGAAGGACCAACTGAAGTGCATGAATGGCTCACTAATACACAGCATCAGTTGGAAGCAGCTGAACTTCCGCGGGAGAGATGGATGACTGCTGTCCGAATGCAACTGACGGACAACGCACACCACTGGTGGCTAGCTGAAGAGAGGAGGCTCGGACATGACCGAGTCACTTGGGAGGAGTTCTCCAGACTCTTCCAAGAGATGTACATCCCAGCCGTTGCTAGATCAGAACTCCGAGATAAGTTCACCGCCTCATCCAGGGCAACATGACGGTGAAGGAGTATAATGCTGAATTCATTCGCCTGAGTCGTTTTGCCCCTTCTCTAATTCCTACCGAAGAAGAGAAGGCAGAGAAATTCTTTGACGGACTCAGGTTCGAGCTTCAGAGGTTGATTGGATCTGTTGCCCCTACATCGTACAACGACGTCCTTGCTGCGGCACGACGCATGGAGCGCGTCACCAGGAGGGAGTCAAGTCTGAAGCGGCCATTTACCTCAGTACCATCCAAGGCAGCACAAGGAGATTCTGCAAAGCGACTCCAGAGGAATCTACCGCAGAGGGCAGCACCAAGAACTCTACCTACTTGTCATTTTTGCGGCAAGTTGGGTCACATTGAAAAGGAGTGCAGACGCAAATTAGGACTGTGCCTGGTTTGCGGCTCCAACCAGCATCTATCCAGGGACTGCACAGCACGTCGAGAGGGAGAACCACGACTAGCTCTACCTGCACCACGGCCAGATTATCCAGCAGTGGGAGCACAGCAGACGGGAGTTGGAGGAGTCAGACCACCAGGTCCAGGAGGATATCAGCCAAGACCTCCATTGCCACCTCAAGCAGCACTATTCCAACAGGCTCGTCAGCAGAGGGGACCAGCACAGGGACGAGGTCAGGCTTTTGCATTGGCTGTTCAGGAAGAAGCTATTGCTGGAGAAGTTATAGCAGGTACCATTTTAGTAGCTTCATTACCTGCTGTAGCTTTATTTGATTCTGGGGCATCACACTCATTTATAGCTGCTAGCTTCGTAGCCACCCATAGAGTAGCTACTGCACCTCTTCCGAAGATTAAGAGAATTCTTACGGAAGGTGGAATTATACATGTTAGTGATATCTGTAGATCATGCTCAGTAGTAGTCTGCAGAAGAGAGATGCGAGCCCAATTTTTGATCTTTTCTATGCCTGACTATGATGTGGTACTTGGTATGGACTGGTTAAGTCGGTATCATGCTACTCTTGATTGTCGGCTTGGAAAAGTTATATTCAGACCACCTGGACACTCAGAGTTTGAATTTCTTCGAGGAGCTGTAGAACAAGATGTTCAGCCAACTCTTAGGGTATTAACTGCAGAAGGGGAGTCAAGTTACCCAAGAGTTATATCAGAGTTTGTGGATGTATTTTCCGATGATCTTCCAGGTCTACCACCTGATCGGGAAATAGAATTCACTATAGACTTAACTCCAGAAGCAGAACCTATCACTTCAACAGTTTATAGACTAGCACCTAAGGAGTTAGTAGAGTTGAAGAAGCAATTGATGAACTTCTGGAGAAAGGATTCATCCGGCCCAGTGTTTCACCTTGGGGAGCACCAATACTGTTTGTACCTAAGAAGGATGGAACAGTTCGCCTGTGCATTGATTACAGGGCGTTAAACGCTGTGACCATTAAGAACCGGTATCCCTTGCCTCGTATTGATGACTTGTTTGATCAGTTGAGTGGAGCTAGGATATTTTCAAAGATTGACCTAAGATCCGATTATCACCAGATTAGGGTGAGGAAGGAAGATATCCCGAAGACAGCCTTTAGAACCAAGTATGGACACTATGAGTTCTTAGTAATGCCGTTTGGTTTAACCAACGCGCCTGCTGTGTTCATGAGCTTGATGAACCGAGTTTTCCATCAATACTTGGATAAATTCGTGGTTGTATTTATTGATGACATTCTGGTATATTCTAAAAGTCACGAAGAGCACGAAGAACATCTTAGAATCGTGCTAGAGACATTGAGACAAGAGAAGCTTTATGCTAAGCTCAGTAAATATGAGTTTTGCATGGATAAGGTACCATTCTTGGGGCATATTATCTCAGGAGAAGGGCTGTCAGTTGATCCAGAGAAGGTTGCTGCTATTGAGACTTGGCCTACACCAACATCAGTTGCTGAAGTGAGGAGTTTTCTAGGACTTGCTGGATATTACAGAAGGTTCGTAGAAAATTTCTCAAGGATTGCAGAACCAATGACGAAGTTGACACGGAAAGATCAGGACTTTGCATGGACAGAAGAATGTCAGAGGGCCTTTGAAGAATTGAAGAGGCGTCTAACAACAGCACCAGTCTTGACTCTTCCTTCAGGGTCAGGCGGTTTTGTTGTTTATAGCGATGCGTCAGGTAGTGGCCTTGGATGTGTTTTGATGCAACACGGCAAAGTTATTGCTTATGCATCGAGACAGTTGAAGGTCCATGAGAAGAACTACCCAACGCATGATCTGGAGCTAGCTGCTGTAATATTTGTACTGAAAATTTGGAGGCATTATCTGTATGGTGAGAAGGTGGAAATCTTCACTGATCATAAAAGTCTGAAGTATGTATATACTCAGAAGGATCTTAACATGAGACAAGGACGCTGGCTTGAGTTAATGGTGGACTTTGATATAGATTTACAGTACCACCCAGGGAAGGCGAATGTAGTAGCAGATGCACTTAGCAGGAAGCCTACAGCTTATTTCTTGACAATGCAACCTGAGCTATTGAAAGATCTACAGGAGCTTCAAATAGAGGTTATTCTACCAGGGCAGAGTGGCTTGCTGGCTAACCTGGAAGTGAAGTCATCGCTCGTGGAAAGGATTAAGGAAGCTTTGCCCACTGATGCAAGATTTCGAAGACTCAAAGAGAAGACAGAAGCAGGCTTGCAGACGGGACTTCGCATACATGAGGATGGTACATTAAGGTGCGGAGATCGTCTATATGTTCCAAATGGAGAACTGAGACAAGAGTTAATGACTGAAGCACATAGTTCCATATACTCTGTTCATCCAGGAGGAACAAAGATGTATCGAGATCTAAGGCAGTACTATTGGTGGCATGGAATGAAGAGAGATTGCCATATTTGTAGCTAAATGCTTAGTCTGCCAATAAGTGAAAGCTGAGCATCAGAGGACTGCAGGAATGTTGCAGCCGCTTCCCATACCAGAATAGAAGTGGGAACATATCACCATGGACTTCGTCACAGGATTCCCAAGGAGCCCCAGCGGAAAAGATGCGGTATGGGTTATCGTGGGTCGACTCACTAAGTCAGCACACTTCTTGCCATTTAGAGTTGGACAATCCACAGAGATACTAGCCGACATGTATATGAGACAAATAGTAAGATTGTATGGAGTGCCGGTTAGTATCGTGTCAGACCGAGATTCGAGGTTCACCTCCCATTTCTGGCGAAGCATGCAAGAGAGTCTTGGTACCAGACTAAAATTCAGCACTGCCTATCACCCCCAGACAGATGGTCAATCAGAACGTACAATCCAGATCTTGGAGGATATGCTGAGATCCTGCATGTTAGACTTTGGAGGGTCTTGGGAAGACCATTTGCATTTAGTGGAGTTCTCATATAACAACAGTTACCAGGCAAGCATCAAGATGGCACCTTTCGAGGCATTATACGGTAGGAAGTGCAGATCGCCAATATGCTGGAGTAACGTCGGAGAGCGTCAAATCTTGGGACCAGAGTTGGTGATGCAAACTGTGGAGAAGGTTAAACAAATCCAGAATCATCTTCGTGCGGCTCAGGACAGACAGAAGCATTGGGCTGATACACACCGACGTCCACTGGAGTTCAAGGAAGGAGAACATGTATTCCTGAGGATTTCACCTACTCGAGGAACCATTCGTTTTGGGAGCAGAGGCAAGTTGAGTCCAAGGTACATTGGGCCCTTTGATATTCTGGAGCGCATTGGCGAGGTGGCGTATCGTCTTGCATTACCTCCATCTTTAGAGGGAGTGCATGATGTATTCCATGTTTCACAGTTGAGAAGGTATGTGACTGACCCAAGTCACATAGTGGATCATTCAGAGATCGCCGTAGGTCCAAGCCTGAGATATGAAGAACAACCGGTAGGTATACTCGGAACCAGTGAGAAGACACTGCGAGGGCAGACCATTAAACTGGTTCGTGTGGCTTGGAAGCAACACTCTCCTGGTGAATCTACTTGGGAGAGAGAAGATATCATGCGCCATAAATATCCCCACTTATTCGAGGATACAGGTATATTTTAAGTAATTTTTATTTCCTGTAGTTCTGTTCTATTAGTAGTTTAATCTTTAAATTGCGAGGACGCAATTTTCTTAAGGGGGGTAGATTGTAATCACCTGAATTTTTAAGAATTTTAAAATTTATTTTCTGGAATTAATTAGCAATTTTCGGTAATTTTTAAAACCAGTAAATTAAAGCTGTCTGATTTAAAATGAATTTTTAAATGATATTAGATAATATTAAAATGTGATGAAAATTATATTTTCCAGTGTAAAATTAAAAACCGAGCATGGGGTATTTTTCCGGGAATTTATTGGACCCCGGATGAATTTTTAAAGCATTAAAAACTATTGTAAAAATTTACTGATTTAAATAACCAAATCAAACCAAACCATTTTTACCGAACCCTGGACTGAACCGCCCGGTCTGACTAAACCGGTCCAACCCTCTTAGCGGGTCGGATCCGGGTCAGACCCGACCCGCTCGGACCCGCCCGACCCGCTTAGAAACCCTAACGCCCGAATCCCTACAGACCCGACCCTTCGGCAGCCGGCGGCCGTTTCCGCCGCCGTGGCCGCCGGCTGACCCCTCGGTTCAGCTCCCCTTCACCCGGCGACCCGTCCCCTTCACCTTCCGACCAACCTCCGGCGGTTTGCCTCCCCGACGACCCTATTTAAACCCAGCTACCTCCGCCGGAAATCCCCTTGAAACCACGACTTCCGGCGACCTCCAATCCGCCTCTGACCACCCTGAGGAACCGCCCCGACCACCAGGACCAGTTCGCCCAGCCTCCAGCACCCGAGTCCGACCACCTCCGGCCCCAAACCTGCTGTCGAACCCGAGCCCCCCAAATTCTCCTCCGTCCGGCCAAGATCCGGCCGTCCAGACGCCGCTGATCACACCAGGACAGGCGCTGCTTCCTCCTGAACCCTAGGCCGACTCCGGCAGACGTGGACGCGACCCAGGACGCGAGTACGAGCCGGACACGGCCGGACACTGTGGTGATCAGAGGACACAGTAAACCCTAGAGTACAGGACACAATTTGGACACGTAGGACTCGAATTTTCAGCCTTCTTTCAGGTATTCATAACTTCCTACTCGTAGCTCCGATTTCCATTTCGTAAGTTTCTTTGCGAAGCCTGTTAGACCCTCTCGGTGCCCAGACAAACTGCTCGGGGCATCGCGTCCTGTGGTGATCGCACACCGCGATCCAAAAACAGGAAAAACTTAGCCCTGTTTCACCCCGGAATCGAGTACGCCCCGCCAAACGGGACGACTTGGTCACGTGCGGTCTTCGCCGACACGTCAGCATCGTTGATACGGACGTACGGGCTTTCGCAGAAGCTGATTCGGATGTGCGTGCACACCAGAATCAGTGCGTATCCGCGGACATCACCCCGTATCCGTGTTTTCTAAATCTCACTGTAACTTAGTGTATACACGTCGGATTGAGACGAAACCTGCGCCATCGGACTCGTAGCAATACGCTGGTCCTGTGGGTCAAGTTTTGTTTGATTCTGAGAATGTTGGAAAATCGCGTGTCGTGGGCCCCACAGGCTCCACCTGACGGGCGATTTTGAGAACGGCTCATCGGAATCCAATTCTGGAAGTTCCGTTGGGTTCGTATCAACGTTCCTGACTTGTTGGCACTAAGTTGGACTGATTTGGAAACCTTTGACCCTGACCCGATTTTCGGTGCAAAGCGGCCCACACATGGACCCGCTTTGGCCTAGAAATGTTGTTTTTGCCCTTGTGTCCAAACTGGACTTAAGGACAGGCGTTTCTAACTAATTTCTATGTTCTGAGACTGTTGGTAATGTTCATTTCAGCTTTTGGAGGAGTTATTGCTGAACCCACTGTTACAAGGACCGCCACTGATATTCCAATCCCAGGCAAGTGTACCTTGCCATAAATTGTAGTTTATTAGTTTATTTAGTTCTTTTGCTTTATTTTCTGGAATATTGTATATGCTATAACCTAGGACCGTATGACGTACTTTGTGTCCGATCACAGTCGGGTGCCAACCCCGTACGCGGAGTTGTGTACGTCATTTAGTGATGGACATTCGAGACCCTTTATATTCTCGTGCTTGATTATCAAGTACACTACAACCTAGGACACTTGACACCATACATTGACAGAATCTTCCTGACATATTCAAGGTGATACTGTATAGGATACAGGATGGACATAGTTATATATTCTTAGTTTATGACTGTTGCATTAGATCTGATCTCACGTGACATGGACATGAGACGTGTGGTTACATTGGGTGGGGAGAGACACACAGGCTACAGGCTGTTCTATACATATATACTACTATTATGAGGTTGTAGACTCTCGAGCAGAGCTAGACCACTACTAGATATTGCTGCTACCGGCTCCCCGACACAGAGCTTGTAGCAGTCTCAGCCTGAGTACTAGTGTTGCTCTCAGTTGCATTTTTACTTAGATGGTTATGTAGTTACCCTGCTTATTTCATTTACTATTTCACTGCATTTATTTCTGGCTTGTATTATTTGTACCTTGCTATGTCCCCTGAGGACCTGGATTATGGATGATGTCCCCAGGTTTAGCAGAAGAACATTATCCCGAGGTTTACGGGACAGGAGCTGAAGCTATACCAGGAGCTGTTGCTGAAGGAGAACCTATCCTAGAAGCAGAGGTGACGGCAGAAGATTTTACTTGAGATTATGTTATTTGTACTCTTCAGATACTTTATTTTGGACTCTTTTGTTCTGGTCGGATGAACCAGTGTTTTAGACTCTTGTCGGGTTGTTCCTCGACATACTCTGCTGAGACTGGACTTGATGTACTTTCTTTTATTTGCTGTTGTTCTTATTATTCTGTGTGTGGATGAGATTAGTTTTTGATATGATATTGTAGACCTATATTACAGCTTAAGTATGCTCGATGGATCCATTAAATTGGGATGTCCATTGATGTGTACTGCTGGCCATTGCCACGTGTCTAGTCCCACGACAGTTTTGGGACTGGGGCGTGACACACAGCGGCGTAGCGCTGCACATAGGCAAGTAGCCTAATGCTATAAATGAAGAGTGGCAGGCAGCACTACAAAGAGGGAGTGAAACTCATGTTACAGTGGTGTGACACTACATGAGGGAGTGAACCTCGACTTCGTGAGCCGTATCACAGCGGTGTAACACCGCAAAGGTAGCGCAAGGCTTCATGCTGGATAGTTTGGCACTACAAAGAGGGAGTGAACCTCGTGCTACAGTGGATGACACCACATGAGGGAGTGAACCTCGGCAGAAGGCCATGTCATAGCGGCGTAGCACCGCAAGAAAGCGCAATGCTTCATGCCAAGGACTCTTTAAAAGAACTCACATATAGTGTATGGAAAGAGATACATGCCGTCTCTTAAAAAAAACTTGTAGACGCCCAAAATATATACACCAAAATCAGGCGTGCACAGGGCCTTTAATGTGCAATTAGAAGCACAGTTGATGTCATTGTGTGAGTGGTAAGAATTATAATTATGGTGCAGAATTTAAGGCTTATTCCATTCTTGTATCATACTATTATTTGACATATACGGGAAGATTCAAGTCAAAGAGACATCTATCCTAATGTATAATGGGCATTCACTGTAGGGAACGATCAACCTATATATTGAGATATGTGGGAGATTGTTGGTATTTTTGCCTTTGGACTAAGAGAAATAGTCCCACATTGGCTACAGCACAAAGTGGCTATCTCAATATAATACTTTGTATGAGTTAAGGTGTGCACATGGGGCGTGGTGGGGCACATGGGTGCCATGTGAGGGTATTTTTCTAGGAGAAAAAATGATTAACTCCTCATGAAAGCATTTATGCTTTTTGTCATACTCTTAAAAAAATTTCATAGGAGCTAAACCCCAAAGGGGCTTAGTGACTCAGACTCGGACTCAGAATCGGGCTCAAGGAAGCAAAGTGGCGCTTTGTTGGCACACTTTGCACTTAGCACGTCAGCATCGTCGTATGGCGTTTGTGCTCATTTGATGCGCTCATGCGCTCGGATATGCACGAGCCACATGAGCTGGCCGCATGCGCTACAGCATGAGCGGTTGCTTGCGATGTCGCATGAGCAGTTGCATGTGGGTTCGCTGCTATCGGATAGATTTAATCAGTTATGGAAAGATTTAGTCATTAATTTAAATTCGATATTTGTGGGATTTGAATTTAATTTATTCCAATCATGTAGGATTTAAATTAATCATGTGGGATTTGAATTTAATTCATTCCAATCTTGTAAGATTTAAATTTAATCATGTGGAATTTGAATTTAATTCAAATCAATCATATGGGATTTAAATTTAATTCATTCAAATCTTGTGGGATATAAATTAAATTCATTCCAATCTTTTTGTAATTGATGGACGGTCAGGATTAGGATTAGAAATTCCTCCCTATGCCTATAAATACTCTCTTCAAACCCCATTTGAGGACTTACTTCAAAATTTTGGAGAGGAAGAGAGTTGCTGCTGGAGCCGTCGTTAAAGTCCAGAAAGTTTGTGCGAGTCCAAGCAAGGAGGTGACATCGAGCGTTTCAGAAGTTCTACGTGAACTTTCTGGTTCCTAGGAGCAGATTGTGTAGGACGAATCTTGCTTTGAGCAACGGTGATATTCATCACCCCAACAAGCATATTTCCTTCTTCTCCTTTCTCTTCATATTTCCTTCTTCTCCTTTCTCTTCTCTTCTGCTAGTTGAAATTCTATTATGTCCGTCTGCAACTGCGAGTACAAGAAAGAACGTAAAGTTTATTTTTTTTTATTCCTTTGTAATATTGAGAGCAAGTTGTTATCAGAATTATTATATAGTTCTTAGTAAAAATCGAGAATAGTCGGAGTAGAAACTTTTGTGTGAACCTCTGATCTCGACCACGCATTCTTCTATCTTTGGTTAAGCCTCGGGACTAACAACTTATTTCTTCTTGTAAAATATTTTGTAAGTATTTCAATTTAAGAAATAAATTATTTCCATCAAGATCAGTGGATGGTGGAACTTTATTGTGCGAGTGGTGGTTGATGAATGCAGATGATGACTTAATAACCCAGCACACAAAATCATACAGAAAACTGGGGGCAGACAACAATGGCACTCAAAGGATCAAGTTCAACTACTTCACAAGACTTGAATCTAAATACAACAACTCATTTCTGGCAACACATCTTGTGGTGGCCCATGCAGGTCGAGAGCATATTGTCTCGGTTACGTTACTGTACCGAGCAAGCCTGCGCATAGGATTAGAGTATAGAATCCCATCCACTTATTTAATCACCTCCTTGATTCTATTTTGTATTCTTATTTGATTGCTTTCATTGATCTTGCTTGATCCTTTCACAACGTCAATCTTATCTTTTCTTTCGTGCTTGATAGGGGTTAGGAATGTGACTTCTACTAGGTATATACACTCTATTGTTCAATAACACTACTAGTTAAATTCTTGTAAGTTGAGTACTATGCCTCATAACCTAGTAGCACATAGTCCTTTGACCCATTAATGAAGTGTAATTGAATGACACCAACTATAGGCTTGCATAAGAATGTAGTGTTTATCCAGAATGTCTGACTTAGAGGCCTATACCCCTATTTGGTTGACTAGAGACTTAGACAAGAAGTTAGTATGGCAACTGTAGAGGCACAACATCGATCTTTTTGGTGAACTTAAATTATTTTGTACCTTTCTTCATTATAATCCAGTATACTTATATTTTCTGGACTACCTCCGCTTATGCTGCTATTTTATAGCCTAGTTTTGGAAACTTATTCTTTTATCGAGCTTGTTCATGACATATGTGTTATTGGGGACGCCTACTAATACATTATCTAAATCAGAATCAGTGTATTACGGTCTGATCAACCTTAATGCACTTGGTTCGCTCTTCGCATGACTACTTTATGTTGATTGAGATATAGTTGACTCAGCATGTTAGACGAATATACTTGTCCTTTAGACATGTCCGAGCATATCTTATCGTTACATAACTGTACTGATATGAGCATTTGAATAGAAATTTATCAAAATAGGATCTCATCCGCAACTACCCTTAACACTCTCTTTTTGAATTCTTTAATCGCCTTGAACCCCGTACTTGTATTCTATCACCTCCTCCTTGAATTCCTTATTATTGTTTTCCGCCTTCTCTTATTTTGGAAAGACGAACGCTCGTACTTAGTATAAATTTGATACACGGAGAGTACTAAATATACCCCATAGGCCAATCACATTACTTGGTGACTATCTTTTGTAATTAAGGGCATCAAATATGTGAGATATTTTATGGATTGAATAACACGATTAAATAATTTGAGAAAATTTTTCTTAAATGTATAGCCTATGTAATAGATCGATAAATTCTAAGTTGGGTAGAAGTTGCATTGTCAACTTGAGGTAAATTTTTAGATTGTAATCAAGTAAGATTAGATTGAGATATTTAAGTCATTTTAATTTTAAGAATTTTTAGAAGAATGATTTAGATAATGATGATTTAACTTTAAAGATAATAATGCCTTATAGAATAAATTTTAAAATTTTGATATTGCAGACCAAATATTTATAATTTGAGCACATGATTTAAATTTTAAATATTGGAGATTGAATTAACGATTTAAATCTTGAGAAAAAAAAATAGAACTCTAAACATGAACATTGATGGATTGAATTCAAAATTTTATAATTTGATGATTTGAGTTAAAATTTAAATTTTGATTGTTGGATCACCTACTTAAAATGTTGATAATAGAAATTAAATTTAAAATTTGAAGAGTACAAAATTCTTAAGTTGAAAATAGGAATATAATTTGATTATAGTTGTTTATTATTTAAAATCTAGAAAAAAAATACTATAGTTGAAAATTATGATTTAAAATTTGATGTGGGTTATTTAAATCTTCAAGATGTCATATAGATTTGAAATAAATTTGGATGTTGATTATTTAAAAATGTCACTACCCAATTCTAGAAAATAAAATTTGTTTTTATTTGGTAAATTGTGTATTATTTATAAATAATTATATTTATATTTAAATTGTTGGTTGTATTATTTTTCTATTGATTATTTTAGGATTTTGGCTAGTTTGGACCCATGTCAGACCCTAATGGACCCATGTCTGACCCAACCAACACCCTTGTGAGACCTATTTTTGGGTTTAGAATATTTATTATATTTTATGTTAGTTAGTTGGAGAGATTAGGAGTTAATTTGAGTGCTTTTGGAACCCCAAACCCAAAATCCAAGTTGCATGACTAAAGGGGAGGGCATTTTGGTCTTTTGGCTTTATGTAAACCCCTTTCTCATGTGTGGTCGGCCCCTAACCTCACTTCCAAACCCGGAGCAGCAGCCCCCCTCCTTTTTTCTTCTCCTTCATTCTTCTTCTTCTTATCCATTCTTCTCCTTCTTCTTCTTCTTCTTCTTCTTTCCTTCTTCCAACTTCAAATAAGTAAGTCATTTCTTCTCTTTCTTCTTCCATTTCTTTCTTTTGTGTGAATCCTAACCCTACACTTTTCCCTAACCTAGGTGTTTAGAGCCTAGACTTAGTGTGGAGGCTTGATTTGGAGGCTTGGAGCTTGAGGGAGGTAATTTCAAGAGTTTTGGAGACTTTGGCCTTGGGATTCCAACTCCCAAGAGGTAAACCCTAACTTTTCTCTTACTAATTGCTCTAATATAGTGTAATTAGTAGTTTAGAACCTTCCTAGACCCTAAGACTACCCGTGGGAGAAAGTTGGAACTAGTTTGGTTGTGTTTAGAGACGTTGACATTAGATTTTGTGTCAATTTTGGGTAAAATCTGAGATTGGCCCAATTTTGGGTGATGTCCTAGGTTAGACGGACCTAAGTAGACGTTGTCGGGTGTCTTGAGGGTTAGTCCGTGTCTCCGTTAGGACACGTGAAGTCGTGTCACGGAGAAATGGGCGTTCGAGCGTTTTAGAGATTTTCGTCATCGTCGGTTCTATGTGTGTGGGTGTTTTTGCCACGGACCTAGAATCTACGATTTAGTATTTTTTTCTAGGATCTAGACATCGTTTAGAAATCGTGGATAAATTTTGGGTCGATTCCGAGTTGGTTTGGTGTGCATTTCAGGAGATTTTGCGAACCGCACACCACGTGTTCGTCAAAATGACCGAACGGCCATTTCGACTTGGTTTCTTAGTTTCGGGCTTGTGCGCGCGTTGGATTAGTTTCGGAGAGAGTGTGCTAGAGTTCTCGGGTTATATTATATATATATATATATATATATATATATATATATATATATATATATATATAGCTAGATAGATAGATGCATTGATATATATATATATATATATATATATATATATATATATATATATATATGTATGTATGTATGTATGTATGTATGTATGTATGTATAGGTGTGGGAGTGGGAGTGGGTATATGTATATGTGTGTATGTGTGAATATATATACATATAGTTATGTAGATATATATATGTGTTAGATATATATATATATATATATATATATATATATATATATATATATATATATATATATATATATATATTAGCATATATATATAGCTAGGTATATATCTATATTCATAAATAGTTAGCTAGAGGGGTAGTTAGTGAGGGTTTAGAGAGGTATCTCAATACCTTGAGATATCAAGGTATCTCAATACCTTGAGATACCCAAGGTATTGAGTATCGGAGCGGAGTTTTTGAGCAATTGCCTAGGTTTGAGTTTAGAGATAGGTTTTTATGTATTGGTATATATATTTACGCGTGCTAGCATAGGTTTTAGCGGGTTTAGGTGGGGTGCGTAGCCTAGGTCGAGATATTGGATACCAAGGGTATCCCGGTATCTCGAGGAGGCGAGTTTGATGGTTTACTAGCTTAATGAGCTAGTTTTGCCCTAGAATTTTAGGGGCACCCTAGTTTGACCTAGCATTGACCATAATTGTCCTTTTTGATCGTAAAAGTCAATGTTTAACCTAGTTTTGACCTAGAGTTGACTTTTTGGACCCCTGGTTGACTTTTTGACCCAAATTTCACCGGTTTGACCCGTTCGACCTAGAATAACCCTAGAATCTTATTTCTAGTTATTTTATATTATTTTAAATCCATAGAAGCCTGTTTAATCTTGTTTTTCGTAATAGGTTCTTGCAACGCCAGTCCGGATCTCGATCCTCATCAGTTGCTCAGGACGTCAGGCGAGTACCTACCTCTGATAGTTTCTATTTCATGATAGCGTTTATATCACCTGTTCTAGAACTATAATACTTGATTCTGACACATTGTTACATGAGCTGGTACTAGTGGATCCCGTCATGAGATGCTATCCCCCTTACCGTGTTCAGCGGGTACTCTATCATGTGTATTTCATAATGTGCTTGGGTATTGATTCTCATGTGCTATCATGTGCTTCTTGTGCTCTCGCCTTCATGTGCGCGAGCTATTTATCATGTACATAGCGTGTCGTGGTTGGATCCAAGAGTATTAGTGGGAGAGGGGAGTAGGAGTTGGTTATGTGATCAAAGCCAAACAGTATTCATGTATATGTTGGTTATGCAACTCACGCATAACGGAGTTATCGTAGTTAATTCATGCGCAACCTAAGCCGATCATATAACGAACTTGTGCTCAAGGCACTTAGCTAGTATTCCTATTTTCTCATATGCAGTTACTTCTCTACTTGTATTGTTCTCCAGTTTACATTGCAGCTACTTTATCTGCTCCACCATGTATCTATTTTCCTGTACATTTTGTATACTTTTCTATTCCTAGTCATATACACCTTACCATGTATTTGGAGTTGCTTTCAGAGTTATGTACTTCACTCCAGTCCTGACTGGGCATATTTTTTCCAGAGGATCCTGAGTATTTTTGTCCGACATTCTACGGGCCGGGCATCGAGGAGTGTTGTGACCCGAAGACTGAGGAGGAGCCCGTCGAGGAGACGCCGTTAGCACCCTAGTTAGCTAGGTAGATTTTCCTGGGTTGTTTCCAGTTGATATTCTGGATGATTGTATTATTATTTTGTGGCTTCTGTGTTGTTGTAGACTTTAGACTTGGACTGTATATTTTAGATATTGCATTGCTCTCTTTGGTTCTTGTTTCGTTGTGATATCTTATCGTGCATTTACTCTTCCCCTAGTTATTGTGATTGAGTCATATATATATATATATATATTGCGTGGTTGCCCTCCTTTTGGAGAGGTTATTGACAGATTTTGTAAGATATATAGATTGTGACCTAGAATGAACCTTTACAGTGTTCTACCGCCGATTCTGCGGCGTAGGCTGGACGTACCCAGGACTCATATCGGATTTTTTGGGTGCAGATCATGACACGTTTTTGGTGGCGGCCCATGCAGGCCTAGTAGGTAGGTCTAGTTTCTAGGTCTACCTATAATAGGATATAGGATATAGGCTGAGAGAGAGTGTGCTCAATCATAACTAGGACCCTTCCTGATTTCTTTTGTTATCTTCAATTTTCCTGAAATTATTTTATTTTGCAATATTACTGTCCTTCTTTGATGATATCGTATCTTGCACCGTATTGACTTCTTTTGATCTGTGTTCAGGATGCCTCCGAAGACACGGTCTCAGCACACCGTTCCAGTAGCTGCCACCGAGAGGTCTGCCACCTCTCGTCCTGCTCGACTTCAGGCAGCCGCTACCGCTCCACTCGCCACTCCTGCGGTCGAAGGAGCATCCATTTCTCTCGGAGATCCTCTTACTCCTATCGATCCGAGAGCTACACCAGTTGTTCCGGTGGTACCTCCTCCACCACGGCCTGCACCAGTTGATGCCACGCAGTTGTTTGCGTTCTTCAGAGAGATGATGGACGCGCAGCACCGCCAGGCAGATGTTATGAGGTTGGGTATTGAGAATGCTTACCAGGTGGCCATGACGGTGGTAGATAGAGTGGCCCAGATCCAGCCACAGGCAGAGCAGGCTCAGCATCCGAGGCCGGACACCATTATTGACTTTCAAAGGATACGGCCCAAGGAGTTCCGAGGTACAGAGAGGATCTTGTACGCGGACGACTGGATCGAGCACATTGAGGGTATCTTTAGGCTGGCACTGATCCCAGCCAGTATGTAGATTGAGGCAGCGGCAGCCAGATATTCGATCTTGCCCCTACTTTGTACTGCACAGATACGAGGATAGCAGTACCGGGACTGACTTGGGAGGCTTTCAAGAAGCTTTTCAAGGAGAAGTTTTTCTCGGATGTGGCTCTCAGTGCTTTAGAGAGCCAGTTTGAGGTGCTCGTCCAAGGAAGCATGCTGGTGGACGAGTATGCAGTAGAGTTCTGCCGTCTGGACAGATTTGTTGAAGGTTTGACCGAGGCAGCAAAGGCGCAGAAGTTCCGCAAGGGTTTGGTCATGGCGGTCAAGTCCTTGACTAGGAGTGACCGCGAGGCAACCTTCGAGTAGATTGCGAGCGACGCTCAGAGGGCTGAGGACGACTTGGAGCTGAAGACCAAGAGGAGGAGAGATGCTTCCGGAGCAGGCAGCAGTGCAGGCCCAGCCAAGAGGCCATTCCAGCAGACTCAGCAGCACCAGGGTCAGGGTCGTGCGCCTTTCCGGCAGGCGCCCCAACAGCAGAGACAGGGACAGCAGCATGGTCAGAGGCAGCCCATCATTTGCCCTTTCTGTAGGAAGCCAGGGCACGGATGGGATATTTGTAGGAAGAGGCTGGGCAGATATTTGTTGTGTGGCGCAGCAGATCACCAGCTGAAGGATTGCCCTTTAGCACTTGCTCGTACAGCTCAGGGCGGAGGAGCCGCTCAGAGGGGACCAGCCAGAGCACCTGCAGCACAGCAGAGAAGACAGCCTTTGCCGACTCAGCAGCAGAGGTTTGCTCAGCACCAGCAGCAGCACCGAGGAGGACAGCAAGGGCGAGCTTTTGCCCTGACCGTAGACGAGGCCGAGCCCGTTGGTGATGTGATCTCAGGTTCTGTTCTTCTTGATTCCATTCCAGCACTTACTTTATTTGATTCTGGTGCTTTCCATAGCTTTGTGTCTGTATCTTTTGTTGTTAGACACCATCTTGTTGCTGAACCTTTAGCTAGACTCTGCAAGATCACGACCGGGGGTGGCATCATCCTAGTCAGTGATGTCTGCAGAGAACGAAGAGTTACCTTGGGAGGCCGGGAGTTGAGTGTGTGCCTACTCATAATGCCACTTCCGAGCTACGATATTGTACTCGGCATGGATTGGTTGAGTATGCATTATGCTAGTATTGATTATCGTAGAGGCAGAGTGTTGTTTAGTCCGCCGGGTGAGCCAGAGTTTCAGTTTGCCAGAGGAGCAGCGGAGCAGAGCGAGAGAGTCTTCTGTGGAGCCCTGGTGGTAGAGCCGAGGTTGCCACATCCACTGATAGCGGAGTACATGAATGTATTTCCAGAGGAGTTGCCAGGGTTGCCTCCGGACAAAGATATGGAGTTCTCTATAGACTTGGTGCCAGGCGCGGAGTCGATATCCCAGCACGTCTATAGAGTCAGCAACAGTGAGATGATACAGTTGAAGAAGCAGGTGGATGAGGTTCAGGACAAGGGATTTATCATATCTAGTTCTTCTCCGTGGGGTGCTCCGGTACTTTTTGTGCCGAAGAAGGATGGGTCGATACGGATGTGTATCGACTACAGAGCTCTGAACAACCTCACAATCAAGAACAAGTATTCGCTGTCGCGTATTGATGATCTTTTTGACCAGTTGAGCGGAGCGAGGGTGTTTTCTAGGATTGATCTGAGGACAGGCTACCACCAGGTGAAGGTCAGGCAGGAGGATATTCCGAAGATAGCCTTTCAGACCGGGTATAGACAGTATGAGTTCATGGTGATGCCGTTTGGGTTGACTAATGCCCCGGCAGTGTTTATGAATCTGATGAACAAGATGTTCCATCAGCATCTGGACAGGTTTATAGTGGTGTTTATATATGACATCTTGGTGTATTCGAAGACCTCAGAGGAGCACGAGGAGCATCTGAGGATAGTGCTGGAGACTCTTAGGAAGGAGAAGCTTTATGGAAAGCTTTCGAAGTGCGAGTTCTTCCTTGACAAGGTTGAATTCCTTGGTCATGTGGTGACTGAAGAGGGGATCTCGGTGGATCCAAGGAAGATCATGGCAGTTGAGGCATGGAGTGCTCCGAGTTCAGTAGCCGAGGTCAGGAGTTTCTACAGGAGATTTGTTCAGGATTTTTCCCGGATTGCAGAGTCGTTATCCAGGCTGACCCGGAAGGACGTGGAGTTTGTTTGGTCAGAGGAGTGCCAGATCGCCTTTGATGAGATGAAAAGGAGGTTGACGACAGCTCCAGTGTTGACATTGCCATCAGGATCTGGAGGATTCACTATCTATAGTGATGCATCAGGGAAGGGACTGGGTTGTGTGTTGTAGCAGAATGGGAGGGTGATTGCCTATGCTTCTAGGCAATTACGTCCTCATGAGAAGAACTACCCTACCCACGATTTGGAGTTGGCAGCGGTCATCTTTGCTCTGAAGTTATGGAAACACTATTTATATGGAGAGCGTGTGGAGATTTTCACAGACCACAAGAGTTTGAAGTATGTGTTTACCCAAAAAGAGCTGAACATGAGGCAGAGGAGATGGTTGGAGTTGATGAAAGGCTTCAATATATTATTGCAGTACCATCCAGGGAAGGCGAACGTAGTTGCGGATGCGCTGAGCAGGTATCCGGTAGCTATGTGCCTGACTACAGATCATCATCTTCTAGCAGATCTAGAGAACTTGGGCATTGAGGTGATAGTGCCTGGAGTTGAGATGCAAATATGGGGACTGCAGATTCAGTCAGAGTTGGTAGACCAGATCAGGGCTACACGGTTTGAGGATAAGTCCTTGAGGAGCATCAGGGTGCAGGTTCAGATTGGATTATCAGATGACTTCACCATTGCTGATGATGGTTCATTGTGGCACGGTACCAGGTTGTGTGAGCCGAGTGGGTCGTTGCGCGAGGAGGTTCTTCAGGAAGCGCATCGATCCCAGTACTCTATGCATCCAGGTGCCAACAAGATGTATAGAGATCTGAGAGAGCATGTATGGTGGTACGGGATGAAGCGGGAGGTAGCACGCTTTGTATACCGATGCTTAGTGTGCCAGCAGGTGAAGGCGGAGAGGCAGAGGCCAGGAGGTTTGCTCCAGCCGTTACCCATTCCAGAGTGAAAATGGGAGCATGTGACCATAGATTTTGTTTCTGGACTTCCCCGTTCTCCAGGAGGAAAGGATACAATTTGGGTCATCGTAGACAGGTTGACCAAATTGGCCCACTTTCTACCATTCAAAGTGGGTACGTCTACAGATAGACTAGCAGAGATGTATGTGCGTCAGATAGTCAGACTGCATGGAGTTTCTGTGAGCATAGTATCAGACCGGGACAGTCGTTTTACTTCACATTTCTGGAGGAGTCTGTAGGCTAGCTTGGGCACCCAGCTCAAGTTTAGTAGTGTATATCACCCACAGACAGACGGTCAGTCAGAAAGAACCATCCAGACACTCGAGGATATGCTTCATACTTGTGTTCTGGATTTCAGAGGCTCTTGGGAGGATCACTTGCACTTGGTAGAGTTTGCTTACAACAACAGCTACCAAGCCAGTATCGAGATGTCACCATTCGAGGCATTGTATGGACAGAGGTGTCGCACTCCGTTATCATGGGATGATGTAGGCGAGAGAGCTTTGCTTGGCCCGGAGATGGTGATTGATGCAGCGGAGAAGGTCAAGCTCATTAGAGATAGACTTCGGGTGGCGCAGGACAGGCAGCGACATTGGGCCGATAGCCACCGGAGACCTTTGGAGTTCGAGGTATAGCTTAGAATCTAGATTTTGTTCTTGTGTTTACTTGTGATTGCTTGTTTTAGATTAAGTGCTGAGACCTTGTTTGTGCTAGGTTGGAGATCTGGTGTTCCTGAGGATTTCTCCGACGCGGGGCACTATTCGCTTCGGTGGAGTCGGAAAGCTTAGCCCAAGTTTCGTCGGACCCTTCAGCATCCTTGAGAGGGTCGGCGCCGTGGCGTATAGGCTAGATTTGCCGCCTACGCTAGAGGGAGTTCATGATGTGTTCCATGTGTCACAGTTGAGACGGTACGTGGCGGATCCCAGTCACGTATTGGATCACTCAAAGATCGTGGTGGGCCCTACTCTTAGCTATCCAGAGCAGCTGGTGGAGATTCTGGATCGACGGAAGAAGGTGTTGAGGAACCAGACTATTCCCTTGGTTTGCGTCGTGTGGAGGCATCACTCTCCAGGTGAGTCGACCTGGGAGAGGGAGGATAAAATGTGCGAGCGATACCCTTATCTTTTTGAGCCCTGAGGTATGGTTCTTTTCTTTTTCTTGCATTCATGTCCTAGTTTCGTCTTTTAATTTCGAGGACAAAATTATTTTAAGGAGGGTAGGCTTGTCACTACCCAATTCTAGAAAATAGGATTATTTTTTTTTATTTGATAAATTGTGTATTATTTATAAATAATTATATTTATATTTAATTGTTGGTTGTATTATTTTTTTATTGATTGTTTTAGGGTTTTGGCTAGTCTGGACCCATGTCAGACCCTAGTGGACCCATGTCCGACCCAACCAACACCATTGTGAGACCTATTTTTGGGTTTAGAATATTTATTATATTTTATTTTAGTTAGTTGGAGATATTAGGAGTTAATTTGATGCTTTTGGAACCCCAAATCCAAAACCCAAGTTGCATGACTAAAGGAGAGGGCATTTTGGTCTTTTGGCTTTATGTAAACTCCTTTCTCATGTGTGGCCGGCCCCTAACCTCACTTCCAGACCCGGAGCAGCAGCCCCCTCCTTATTTCTTCTCCTTCATTCTTCTTCTTCTTCTCCATTCTTCTCCTTCTTCTTCTTTCCTTCTTCCAACTTCAAGTAAGTAAGTCATTTCTTCTCTTTCTTCTTCCATTTCTTTCTTTTGTGTGAACCCTAATCCTACACTTTTCTCTAACCTAAGTTTTTAGAGCCTAGACTTAGTGTGGAGGCTTGATTTGGAGGCTTGGAGCTTGAGGGAGGTGATTTCAAGAGTTTTGGAGACTTTGGCCTTGGGATTCCAACTCCCAAGAGATAAACCCTAGGTGTCCTCTTACTAATTGCTCTAATATAGTGTAATTAGTAGTTTAGAACCTTACTAGACCCTAAGGCTATCCGTGGGAGAAAGTTGGAACTAGTTTGGTTGTGTTTAGAGACGTTGATATTAGGTTTTGTGTCAATTTCGGGTGAAATCCGATATTGGCCCAATTTTGGGTGATGTCCTAGGTTAGACAGACCTAGGTAGACGTTGTCGGGTGTCTTGAGGGTTAGTGTGTGTCTCCGTTCGGACATGTGAAGTCGTATCGCGGAGAAATGGGCGTTTCGGGCGTTTTGGGGTTTTTTGTCGTCGTCGGTTCTATGTGCGTGCGCATTTTTGCCACGGACCTAGAATCGACGAGTTAGTATTTTTCTAAGATCTAGATATCGTTTAGAACCTGTGGATAAATTTTGAGCCGATTCTGAGTTGGTTTGGTGTGCGTTTCAGGAGGTTTTGTGAACCGCACACCACGTGTTCGTCGAAATGACCGAACGGCCATTTCGACTTGGTTTCTTAGTTTCGGGCTTGTGCGTGCATTGGATTAGCTTCGGGGAGAGTGTACTAGAGTTCTCGGGTTATATTTTATATATATATGTGTGTTTGTGCGTGTAGGGGTCGTTGGGTGTGTTGTGTTGTGTGTTGTGTGAGTTTAGTTTATATATGTATATAAGTTTATATATATGTATGTGTGTCTATATATATATATATATATATATATATATATATATATATATATATATATATATATATATATTTATATATGTATATAAGTTTATATATATGTATGTATGTGTGTCTATATATATATATATATATATATATATGTGTGTGTGTGTGTGTGTGTGTGTGTGTGTGTGTGTGTGTGTGTGTGTGTGTGTGTGTGTGTGTCTATATATATATAAGTGTGTTTATGTATATCTATATGAGTATGTGTATTTATATATATATGCTTGTGTATATATAGATCTATAAGTGTTTGTGTATATATATATATATATATATATATATATATATATATATATATATATATGAGTGTGTGTGTGTGTGTATATATATATATATATATATATATATATATATATATGTGTGTGTGTGTGTGTGTGTGTGTGTGTGTGTGTGTGTGTGTGTGTGTGTGTGTGTGAGTATGTGTATATAAATATGTGTGTTTGTATATATAAGTGTGTGTGTGTACTTATATACATAAGTGTATATGTGTGTAAGTATATATGTATAAGTGTCTATGTATATATATATATATATATATATATATATATATATATATATATATATATGTGTGTTGGTGTATATATATATATATGTGCGTGTTTGTGTGTGTGGTGCAGCAAGGAGGAGCTGCTGTGCAGCGCTGCAGCAGCAGGTGGGCAGCGAGCGCTGCCGCAGCGAAGCACACAGCAGCAGCAGATACTGTAGCAGCAGCAGCAGCAGTGTTAGCAGCAGCAGCAGCAAGCGCAGCGGCGTAGCATCGAGTAGCAGCGGTTATGAGAGGGAGAGGGAGATCTATGTATTATCTAGATGTATAGATAGATAGATAGATAGATAGATAGATAGATAGATAGATAGATAGATAGATAGATAAGTGTAGATATATATCTATATAGTTAGATATATATATGAGTATCGGGTAAGGGTTATATGTAATTGTGTTTATGTGGATATGTATATAGTTATGCAGCTATATGCCTATGTGTATGTATATAGATATAGTTAGTTATATATATATATATATATATATATATATATATATATATATATATATATATATATAGAGAGAGAGAGAGAGAGAGAGAGAGAGAGAGAGAGAGAGCTAGATAGATGCATAGATATAGCTATATATATATATATATATATATATATATATATATATATATATATGTGTGTGTGTGTGTGTGTGTGTGTGTGTGTGTGTGTGTGTGTGTGTGTGTGTGTGAGAGAGAGAGAGAGAGTGGGTATATGTATATGCGTGTATGTGTGAATATATATACATATAGTTATGTAGATATATATATGTGTTATATATATATATATATATATATATATATATATATATATATATATATATATATATATATATATATATATATATATATATATATATTTATATATATTAGCATATACATATAGCTAGGTATATATCTATATTCATAAATAGTTAGCTAGAGGGGTAGTTAGTGAGGGTTTAGAGAGGTATCTTGATACCTTGAGATATCAAGGTATCTCAATACCTTGAGATACCCAAGGTATTGAGTATCGGAATGGGGTTTTTGAGCAATTGCCTATGTTTGAGTTTAGAGATAGGTTTTTATGTATTGGTATATATATTTACACGTGCTAGCATAGGTTTTAGCGGGTTTAGGCGGGGTACGTAGCCTAGGTCGAGGTATTGGATACCGAGGGTATCCCGGTATCTCGAGGAGGCGAGTTTGATGGTTTACTAGCTTAATGAGCTAGTTTTGACCTAGAATTTTAGGGGCACCCTAGTTTAACCTAGCATTGACCATAATTGTCCTCGTTGACCGTAAAAGTCAACGTTTGATCTAGTTTTGACCTAGAGTTGATTTTTTGGACCCCGGGTTGACTTTTTGACCCAAATTTCACCGGTTTGACCCGTTCGACCTAGAATACCCCTAGAACCTTATTTCTAGTTATTTTATATCAGTTTAAATCCATAGAACCCTGTTTAATCTTGCTTTTTGCAATAGGTTCTTGTGACGCCAGTCCGGATCTCGATCCTCATCAGTTGATCAGGACGTCAGGCGAGTACCTACCTCTGATAGTTTTTATTTCCTGATAGCGTTTATATCACCTGTTCTAGAACTGTAATACTTGATTCTGACACATTGTTACACGAGCTGGTACTAGTGGATCCCGTCATGAGATGCTATCTCCCTTACCGTGTTCAGCGGGTACTCTATCACGTGTATTTTATCATGTGCTTCGGGTATTGATTCTCATATGCTATCATGTGCTTCTTATGCTCTCGCCTTCATGTGTGCAAGCTATTTATCATGTACGTAGCGTATCGTGGTTGGATCCAAGATTATTAGTTGGGGAGGGGAGTAGGAGTTGGTTATGTGATCAAAGCCAAACAATATTCATGTGTATGTCGGTTATGCAACTCACTCATAATGGAGTTATCGTAGTTTATTCATGTGCAACCTAAGCCGATCACATAACGAACTTGTGCTCAAGGCACTTAGCTAGTATTCCTGTTTTCTCACATGCAGTTACTTCTCTACTCGTATTGTTCTCCAGTTTATATTGCAGCTACTTTATCTGCTCCACCATGTATCTATTTCCTGTGCATCTTGTATACTTTTCTATTGCTAGTCATATACACCTTATCATATATTTGGAGTTGCTTTCAGAGTTATGTACTTCTCTCAAGTCCTGGCTAGGCATATTTTTTCCAGAGGATCATGAGAATTTTTGTCCTACATTCTATGGGCCGGGCGTCGAGGAGTGTTGTGATCCGGAGACTAAGGAGGAGCCCGTCGAGGAGACGTCGTTAGCACCCTAGTTAGCTAGATGGGTTTTCCTGGGTTGTTCCCAGTTGATATTCTGGATGACTGTATTGTTATTTTGTTGCTTCTGTGTTGTTGTAGACTTTAGACTTGGACTGTATATTTTGGATATTGCATTGCTCTCTTTGGTTCTTGTTTCGTTGTGATATCTTATCGTGCTTTTACTCTTCCCCTAGTTATTATGATTAACTCATATATATATTGCGTGGTTACCCTCCTTTTGGAGAGGTTATTGACAGGTTTTGTGAGATATATAGATTATGACCTAGAACGAACCTTTACAATATTCTACAGCCGATTCTGCGACGTAGGCTGGACGTACCCATGACTCATGCTCGATTTTTTGGGTGCGGGTCGTGACAAAAAATCTAGAAGAAATTATGATAGTTAAATTTTGATTTAAACAGTTGTTATTTTAATTTTGAAGAGATTGTGAAGGATTTGAATAGATTTTGTCATTTAAATTTTTGAGAAGATTGCAGTTGACTTGCCTTAGATAAAAATGTGAAAGATTTAACAAATCATTCCTTATTTTTAATTTTGAGGATAAATTTTTTTTTAGTTGGGTAGATTGTAAACCCCCTCACCCAAAATATGTATTTTGTGTGTATTTTATATTATTATATTTATTATAGATTATTTTAATATTGAATTTCTTTAGAGTATTCTCTTAGTTAATTAGAAAATAAATTTTTTGATATATTTACTTATATAAATATTTATTTAGAATTATTTTTAGGTTATTTTAGATTTTTGGAGATTTTTCTAGATTTTTTTTTTGGATAATTAAAACATAAAAAACGTAAATTTCTAGAACTTACATGATTTACTATGAGACCATACTTACATATTATTCCTACCAAATATTTATTTTAGGTTAAAATATTTAATTATATATTTTTAATTTATTTAGAATTTTAAGAAATTTATTTGTATTTTTAAAATAATTTAGGATTTATTTGGATATATATAGTCTTAATATTAGATAGATGCTAATTTAGTGTTAATAGATATTAATAAGATTATATATAAATTATTTGTATTATCTTTAATTCTATTTAAGATTATAAATTATGGAGATAAACTCAAAATCTATTTTAAATTAATTCAAATCCTGAGCCTACTAAGAAAATAACTTCATGCATATCCTATCCTTATTTAAACTGATCCTAATCATATCAAAATTAGCCAATACTAGTCGTATTCAATTAAGTAGTGTCCACCATTATAAATACCTCATCCTTCATATTTTTTTTCCCAAAATTCTCCTCTTTTTCGTCCAAAAACAGTCAAAATTTGTCATAAATTCAGCCTCATTTTCTAGTAGTTATGACGACTTAAAAAGACGATATCTCCTAGCTCCGGACTCCAAATGCGTTCCATTTTTTTGTTAGAACCATATCAAGGTTAGTTTTTTGAATATATAAATTATTTTAATAATTTATGAACCTATTTTTCCAGAAATTTCTAAAAGTGCCAGTTGTCCAAAATTAGACGCATTTTTGTGTTTTCGAGATTTCGGGAGATCCCAAACCCGGAATTACGACCCGTTTGAAGTTTCGAAAATCTGAAATGATGAACTTCCAAAATATTATTTTTCTAGAATTTAATATGTAAGTTAGTCTACTGTAAAATTCGTGCAACGTAGACGTAAATAGGAAACTACCGAAAACTGTCATTTGTGCGCCCTTGTAGACATAACTCTTTACCGACTTGTGATTTTATAAAACCGTCGATTCCGGTGCTCTTGTAGCACTGAAATCTATATAATTCTATACACAAATTAAGGATTTGAGCCGGTTAACTTTTTGGTCAACGGATTGCCTCGATTTGTGTGCCACGGATCACAAATCCGTAAAGTTAACTTTCTTTGGACCAAAATTAGGGTTTAACAATAAAATCAGATTATAATAAGATTAAAATACTATTTTAGGTTATTTTATTCATAATTAAAATAGATTAAAATGGAGGAACCTATTCACCCACTTTTGTAACCTAACTTGTTTAATTTATGTGACGGGTAGATCGGACGACGCCTTGAGTTGGGACTTTATTCTTTTTCAGACCAGTCAAGATACCTTGCCAAATTACTAATAGTACTGTTCATGCTTATTATATTTTTATATATTCATTGCATGTGTGTTTTTTTTTAGTTATAATTATATACTATATATATGTTGACACACACTTGACACATAGTATCATGGGAGGAGAGGATAATCAGTAGACGTATGGGCTATAACCACTCTAGTAAATCGTAGTAACTAGCACGCACTATGGTAGTCATATCCGATGGTCGCTACCCTCGAGGTATGTCGTCTGATGGTGTCACGATGGTCGCTACCCTCGCGGTATGACGGCTGATGATGTCCCTGACGTGTGTGTGAGTTGTGAGATTAGATAGAGTAGCCTACCCATGCCCATACGTCAAAAAGTTGTCCTTATTATGCATTCATATAGATTGTCTTATACAGTGTACTTATATATTTTCTACCTATTATACATGTTTATTGTATTCAAATTGGCATACTTCTATGTATCTTATTACGTCCCTCTGAGGACCTGGTCCCTTTCCAGGTGTAGACGATATTGACTATTCGCAGGAGCACGGCTCAGGACTTGCTACTTATCTCTCTTTCGAGGAGGTCTTCTCTTCGAGTCTCATTGTTCATTAGATGTACTTATGTGGTTTCTCTTATATTCTAGCTTGGTAGTGGATTTGTTTTCACCCAACTACTTGTTCTTATCAAGCACTTTATACTTGATTCAGTTATATAGTTGATTGGTTATTTGATTCCGTGGATAAGATCTAGTTATGCCCTGTGACTTGTGATAATATTTATACCACATGTGAGTTAACATTCATATTACAGCGTACGTGTGTATTATGGTATCCATATATTGGAGTTGCCATGTACGTACGGCTGGCATACTACGTATTCCTAGTCCTACGTATTTTGGGACTGGGGCGTGACATATCTACACATTAAAATTTAAGAATACTAGTTAAATAAAAATAAATGATCACAGAAAGAAACGGTAAAAAAGACACATGCAAACAAATGATATCAATCATCAACCGAAGCTCAATATACGAATAAATAAGTGTCTTTGAAGGACAAATAACATGAGAAAAGTAATTATTAATAACGACTAATTGGACAACTTTGAACAAAAGATTGATTACAAAGCTATTAAAATTTCTTCTATAGACTCTATAAAATAGATAAGTTAATGGACATTGAGGCCTTCAAAAATCCAGAGAACCAAGGTGGTCGTCCACACCCTGGGCCGGGCCTGGCAATAGATTGCATACCCACGGATATTGTCACTACCATATTCTAAAATAGGAGTATTTTCGTCTTTTATTTATTATAAGTATTGTGTATATTATATTGCATGTTATATTTTATATATTATATATAGTATTCATTAATGTATGGGTTACTGGACTAGACCTAGAAACCCACTAGATGAACCCCTGGCTAAATATAGGATTATGGATTTTAATTAGTATTTTTTTAGGATTAAATATTGGGATTATAATTTATTACTGTTATTTTATTTAATTATTGTACCTTACCATTGCTTCGATATTTGGAGCGCTACACTAGCTTTTGTCTTCCAACAAATTTTACACCCTTGTCCTAGACGTGCCAGTCTTCCATTCTGATCTTTGTGTAAATTATAAATATGCCCTTTTGTGCTTCATTTTAGACGCACAATAATTATCGCAGACATTTATCTTTATTTCTGAATAAATCCAATCGAAATTGGAAATACAATCTCGACCCATTTTGTGCAACCCAAATTATAAAAATATTCTATTCTGAGTCTTCTACGTCTATGACACTTGCGTCCCACCTAATTTTAACCCTATGTACTTCCAATTAATTTTAGAACACCATTTACATTAATTTTAATTAAATTGGTGTTAGGACCCAACTTAACCCAAAACTAGACCCAACACCAAACGAAAGCCCCATTGACACCCTCAAGGATCATACTAAACAACACACGCCCTTTTTAACCACTACATCACACCAAATATAGTGTTTTCCCTCATTCAATCCAAAACCCCACCTTTTGTGCAAATTTTTATTTGTTGAGGAATTTTATGCAAAAGTGCAGTGAGGTATCCACACCCCATTGGACCCTTCACATGAAAAAACATCCCCCTTTTCTTTGATCGGTCACATGTGATTTTTTCTATATTTTTGGAGTGTACAACACTCAAAATTTGCTATCTCACCATCTTGGCCCTCCACTCAACACAACCCAAATCCTAGCCTTTAAATTCCTTCATGTAGCAAGCAAACCCCATTCCTAGGAGTACTTGACCGAACCCAAATCCCTAGGTTTACATCACCCTATTTTCCTCCATATATAAATACTTTTTCTCCTATTATTTTTATCAACATCTAAAACCCTAACTCATATAGCAGCTGATCCCCTCATCCATCCCGCCGGACCTCCGACCGCCTGAACCCAAACACCGTACGTCCCCGACAAGCACACCGCCGATTGAACCGCCCGTTATCCTCCACTCCACCACGACTAAGACTGCAACGGTCCACTTCTCCGTCCAGTCCCGTTCCCAACTCCATCACTTCCACCATTAAACGTCGATATCACCGTCCCCATCATCCAACCGCTGAGCTAGACTCCCCGCCTGACCCTTCACCGTCGTGCAGCGAACAACCCGCCGCCATTAACACCAGCACCACCATCGTCTCTCCTCGACCTCACAGCCGCACCACCGCTTTTCCAATCATCATCATCATCTATATCACCACCCCCACGACTTTCTCTCCCCTTCGACACAGCCGGACGACCGTCGAAAGCAGTCCCTGAATCACAGCAGCCACCGCTCCGCCTGAGCAGCAGCCGCAGCCCGAGCCTCCACCGTGACAGTAGCCTGAGCACCACCTCCAGTCGACGACCTCCCTCGACGTTGACTACACCCTCGACCCTGTGCACGCACAGGTTCGACTTGCCCTTCCTTCATGATTGTGTGTGTGTGCATATGTGAATATTAGTTAGGATTAGCATATTACTTCATGATAGTTTAGTTGACGTGATTGCGAGACCTGTGTTGGTGAACCTAGTAACTAGTTGCGTGTGCGTGCGTGTGTATATAATATATATATATATATATATATATATATATATATATATATATATATATATATATATATATATATATATATATATATATCGTATTTCATGGAAAATTGATTGCTAGTACTATGTATGACTGTAATATATATGTTGTATGGCCATAAATGTTAATTGTGGGTATCCTATAATTACATAAGATTATATGACCTGAGTATTAGTGAATTGACTGCCTGATGTACACTAACGTACTAACTTAGACATGTGTTAGGGTTATACGGGATTTAGAGCTTGAGATATGTGTTAGTGAGTTGACTGTCTTGTTATCCACAGCATTTGAGCACATGACACCCGTGCATTTAGATGCACCCTTGACCTTGCTAGTTGACCAGTATCACTCTAGCGTAGTCTCTGAGTTCAGTATAATTATGTTGTGTGTGTGCTAGTTTAATGACTAATGCTATATTATTATTATATTATGTATATAGGACTGTTGGATTATTCAGACGAGACTTCGGAAATAGGATATTGGTATTGCCAGCTCAGGACCACAGGCGAGTACATTCTCTGATAGTTTTTATTATGTTGATCATCTCTATGATTCTAGTTGTATAGTGTACATGATTCTGACACTATGGATACACGGGCTAGCATCATCGAGACCTGTCACGAGGAGTCATGATTGGAATCCATCGTGCTAGCTGGGGACGGAGAAATATTAGTAGATTATGTGATCATACCCTACTCTACATGCATCATAGCTCATCCCACACCTCACGTCGGGTGCAGTCTGACCATTACATGCCTCATAGCCTGTTATATATGATTAGCCTGACTATTGCTTGCATCATAACTAATCGGATGATTAGCCAGACCTTACATGAATTATAGCTAATTATATGTAACAAGCCTGATCTGTCCCAAGCCGATCACATGATAGACTGATGTTTCACACACTTATCTAGATACTCTATTCATGTATTTCCAGTTCATTGTTCTAGCATTCACTTATATTCATGTTCATTGCTAGTTGTGCTATTGATGATAAAATATTCTCCAGCATTTCTTATTTCCAGTATTTCATACTTACTAGTATTTCTTATTCCAGTATTTATCTCCATCTTGTATTTTTTTACACTGTATTATAGTTTTTTTCAATATACATGGAACGGCTGCTAGTGCTTGTACTTCGCTCCAATCCTGACTGGATTGTAGAGACTATTTTTGAGACTTGTAGAGACTATTTTTGTTGGACAGCTAGACTTTAGTTTATCTCTATTTTGAGTTGTTGTGCTTGACTTATGTCAGTACTTCTTATCTTTTATCATGCCATTTATTTCTTATAGTTATTATGATTTGAGTATACATTATTGAACTGTTGAGAGATATTTATTTTCATTGTCCTCCTTATGGAGTTGATATCATTGACAGGTTGTGAATTATGTTTAGTATTATTAAGACCTAGACAGCGTTCTAGCGTCGATGCTATGGCGTAGGCTGGACGTACCCACGGCTCATGCCTAAATTTCGGGTGTGGGTCATGACACCATTTTTAATGGTGGCCCATGCAGGTCTATATTCGCATTTAGAGCGATATCATAGTAGTTCTCACTTAGAGTATTGTTACGAGAATGTGTTAGAAAATAGGATTTAGGATGAGAGTATACTCAATCACAACTAGAAAATTTCTGATCCTTACAATGTTATTCTGGATAATTGCTTCCTTTAGAATTTTACTGTCCTTCCTTGAAGATATCATATCTATTGCCTTAATTAATTCTTTTCGATCTGTCTTCAGGATGCCGCCGAAGACTAGGTCTTTGAGATTGGGAGCAGCAGCTTCAGAGAGGTTTGCCACCTTTCGACTTGACGAGCAGACATCTGGAGTTCCTCCTATATCTCCTGTTCATATGGGAGTATCTGCAGCTTTCGGGGTTCCTCCTCCTCCACCTGTTCCGAGGGTTGCCCCAGTTGTGACAGAGGATCTTCCACCACCACCGACTCAATCTCCCGAAGGTATGCCCATTGAAGGAGCATAGATGCTCACACTGATCCAAGGCATATTAGATGCCCAGAGAGTGACGGCAGAAGCTCAGCGTGTTCAAGTTGAGGCTCAGAGGGTGCTGGAAGAGGTGCACCAGGCACAGACAGAGTTGATGAGATAGAGCATGGAGAATGCTCATCAGGTGGCTCTCCAGGATGTGGAAAGCGTAGCACAGCACCAGCAGCATCCTGGCCAGCAGTACTAGAGGTCGGGTACTATAGTGGACTTTAAGAGGATGATGCCTCGAGAGTTCAAAAGCACCGAGGGGATACTCTACGCTAACGAATGGCTAGAGGATATAGAGAAAAACTTGCACTTGGCGCATATTCCGAAGATTCTTCAGATCAAGGCTGCTGGCAGTCAGATGTTTGATATCACACTGACATGGTATCGTATGGAGCTGAGACTCGCTGTCGGAGGACTTACTTGGGAGGACTTCAAGGAGCTCTTCAAGGAGAAGTTATTTTCTGACGTAGCCCTGGGAGCCTTGGAGAGTCAGTTCCATAAATTTGTCCAAGGAAACATGTCAGTCGACGAGAACGTCGTAGAGTTTTGCCGTTTGAGTTATTTTGCGCCATCGATGATTCGGGACCCAGGAGACCGAGCACGGAAGTTCAGGAAGGGGTTAACAAGGGAGATCAAGTCTCGCACTTTGGGATATCGTACTGCTATATTTGAGGGTATTCTGATGGATGCCCAGAATGTTGAGGATGACTTGAACCTTAGGCCCAAGAGAGGACGCAACACTTCTGGAGGAACAAGTGGTAACACAGGACCGGCCAAGCGCCCACACTTTCAGCAGCAACAGAGACCGTACCAGCAACAGCAGCACCAGGCACCACTTCGAGGACACACCCAGCAGCAGCAGCCATAGAGGCAGACTCAGCCCGCTTTCTAGTGTGCGTATTGTGGGAAGATATGACACACTAGGGACATCTGTAGGAAGAGGTTGGGTACGTGCTTGTCCTGTGGATCGTCAGCACATAACTGAGGGACTGTCCATCTATTCAGACTCGTCAGGGTGGAGCAGCCGCTCAGAGGGGACCAGCCAGAGTACCTACTATACCAAGATGCCAGCAAAGGGGACCTCCACTTCTACCACAGCAGCAAAGGTTTGCTCAGCACCAGTAGCAGCAGAGAGGTGTGTCACGCCCCGATTCCGTGGAATCGATAGTCGTCCCCCGGGCGTGACCGCCGTGCGGGCCTTGGTTGCGCACCGCACAAGGCTAAGTATTTTGTTTTGCATAGCGAGCACATATTCAGAGTACGCAGATAATTGAAACGCAGATTTGAACATGGAAAAGTTCTCTTTTATTGATAATATGAACATCTATTACAAACTCCTTGAACTGAGACATAAGGATTGCCTCTATGGGCTTACAAAAGTGTTGACTCAAAATGAGTAGCAGTCATGTACATTACATCCTTTACTACTACTCAAAATATAAGACCTTGGGTCGGAACGACTGCCTTGCCACGAAGCTGCATGGTTGCTTGGTGGCTAGCTTCTTCTTCAAAATGCGTCAAAGGTGGCACGGTCGAGGCGTGCCTACAGCTGGACTGGATTGGGGGTTTGTCTCCTGCTCCTCGCTTGGTTCTCCTAGCGCGGGGAACCTGTTTTAACGAGGGTCAGTACATCGAAACGTACTGGTGAAGGCAAGCTAACCCAACTATACCAATCAATACGTTGTTTTAATGAAGCATGTATATTTACTATGGGTTTCTATCTTGTCTTAGTTCATTTTACAACAAGACATAGATATGGAATCATTGAAATGACCCGTCACCGTTCGGTGACATTTACCTGTCCGTCTGAACCACCTGCATAATACTTACCTTGCCTTCCCTGTCAAGAAGACACAAGTTAGTTTCAACAGTTTTAAATATACGAGGGGATCACTGGCTTTGATGCCATAATGGACGGTCTTAGTCTCAGGCTGAGGTGACGAAGGCACATGTATCGCTGCACGCCATCTCACCTATGGGAGAGACTAATCTTGAGGTTCCGTCCGGATCGGATCGGTGCCAGTGCCCCAGCGACCGTCCGTAGAAACCGAGAGGCCTTGTGCACAAGTTGTCCGTGATCAACGGCGTTTGTGTTAAGTTGCCATTTATGTAGCTGAGACAATGAAATCAGGAGATATGTAGCATTGTGTGATGTATTTTGCATAGTCTCCCTGAATAATTGATGCATGGCAAAGGGTGTTCTACATATAGCATATTTATAGAAGAAGAAGTAAACATTCTAACTTGTATATATGCATATGGTAAACATTTTGAATAAGCAAGCATGTAGTAAGTAACCGTTCACAAGTTTCAATGACAAGCATACAGATCCAAGTCTATTCCCTTATTATCTTGATATCTTTTAGTTATTACTTGGTATCGTTTGATCGGGGCAAGCACGAACACAAGAATTTGATGTGAAGACTAGCAAGAAGGGCTAGCTAATTGGGTTGGTAGCCACTCACTTTAGTGGTTGGAAGGAGGAAGGAAGGAAGTGATTTAGGAGTCCGTTTGAGCGACGCCTACTGCTGGATCACCTGTATTGACACGAACAGCTGATCAGTACTTCTTCCTCTCTTTCCATTATCGGAATTGAAGTGCAGTCCTAAGAACGAAAGCAATGAAATCATCGAAACCGTTCAAGAAAACCCAAGCAAATCTGAAAACCAACTCAAGGCACGAAAGCAACAAGCGACAGCGAAAACTAGGCAACAAAAGAATGTAGCGGAGAGGTCCCTCCTGACTCTGCCGCTAAGTCGATCCCGGGGGCACGGTCCACTGAATATGGGAATCGATTTCGAAGAAACAAATCCATAACGAGGACGAGTTCTTAATTCAATCTATCCCGATCGAACGATATCGTCTAGTATTTCTTAGCCGCGCTCCCCGAATAGGGGGAACGGGGCACCACATCCTACCCAACTAATTGGAAGTTTCGTCCCGAAACTTAAAGAATAGAACCTACCACTAGGAAATAATGAGGGGAACCTTTCCCTCATTTCAGATTCAAGCTCCCAAGTAGATTCTTCGACAGAGTGATTCCGCCAAAGCATGCGCACGAGAGGAACCGAGCGAGTCCGAAGCAGCTTTTCTTTTCTATCCAAAATTTGCACAGGCTGTTCTACATACGTCAAGTCGGCTTGAAGGTTCAGTTGGTCCAGGTCTACCACATGGCTTGGGTCGTACACATATTTCCTAAGCTGTGAAACATGGAATATATCGTGTACGTCGGATAGGGATGGTGGTAGAGCAATCTGATACGCAACTGAGGCAACCCGCTTTAGTATTTCGAACGGGCCGACAAATCTCGGACTTAGCTTTCCTCTTGCCTCGAACCTGCTGACTCCTCGCATGGGCGAGACCTTGAGGAATACTCGGTCGCCTACTTGGAACTCTAGCGGTCTTCGATGTGTGTCCGCGTTGCTCTTTTGACGGCTTTGAGCTACCTTTAATCTATCCCGAATCAACCGGACTTTCTGGACGGTCTGCTCCACGAGCTCAGGGCCAAGTATTTGCCGTTCCCCAACTTCATCCCAGCAGATAGGAGATCTACACTTCCGCCCATATAACGCCTCATACGGCGCCATTTGAATGCTTGATTGATAACTATTGTTGTAAGCAAATTCAGCTAGAGGTAGATGAAGGTCCCAACTCGTCTTCAAGTCCAAGGCGCAGAGTCGCAACATGTCTTCGAGGATCTGGTTGACCCGTTCGGTTTGGCCGTCGGTCTGTGGATGGTAGGCGGAGCTAAACTTCAATTTCGTCCCCATTGCTGACTGCAGGCTTCCCCAGAAACGTGATATGAATCGACCATCTCGATCGGAGACTATGGTTACGGGCACGCCATGGAGTCGAACGATTTCGTTGAGATATATCTGAGCCAGGCGGTCGGCACTCCAAGTAGACTTGATAGGCAGGAAGTGAGCTGACTTGGTGAGTCGATCGACGATAACCCAGACTGCATCATGTCCCCGTTGCGTCCTCGGCAAACCAACGATAAAATCCATCGTTATATCATCCCATTTCCACTCCGAAATAGCAAGGCTTTGTAATTCTCCGCCTGGTTTCTGGTGCTCGGCCTTTACTCGTTGACAAGCCATGCAATGCGACACAAACTGCGCCATATCCCTTTTTAAGCCGTGCCACCAAAACGTCGTACGAAGATCCCGATACATCTTTGTGCTACCCGGATGAGAAGTATAACTAGCATAGTGAGCTTCCGTGAGTATCTCTTCCCTGAGGGCCGCGTCGCTTGGAACGCACAGTCTTCCCTTCACTCGAAGCATCCCATCCGTGCTTACCGCAAAGTCGGACGCCTTCTCTGCTGAGATAAGGGCATGAATCTTTTGCAGGAACGGGTCGTCCTTCTGAGCGGTCTTTACTCGTTGTAACAAGTCGGGTTCGAGGCGCAGTTGTGATACTTGTGCCCACTTTGTGTATCTGATTTTTAAGGTAATGCCCAGTGATTCAAGATCTTGGCGCAGCCTATCATCAATAGCCAAACTTCCTGCAAACACTCGACTCAGTGCGTCAGCTACGACGTTTCCCTTACCAGGCGTGTATCTGATCATGAGATCGAAGTTGCTTAGGAGTTCAAGCCATCGCCGCTGCCGAAGATTCAAATCTTTTTGAGTGTACAAATATTTCAAACTTTTATGGTCCGTATAGATTTCACACGGCACGCCATAAAGATAGTGGCGCCACAGCTTTAATACAAACACTACCGCGGCAAGCTCGAGGTCATGCGTTGGGTAGTTCTGCTCGTGAGGCTTTAGCTGTCTAGGCGCATAGGCTATCACTTTGTCCTGTTGCATCAGGACACATCCTAGTCCCCTTCCTGATGCATCGCTATATATTTTGAAGTCATCTGGTCCGTTTGGCAAAGTAAGGACCGGGGCGGAGACGAGGCGCTGCTTTAACTCCGTAAACGAAGCTTCACAGTCGTCCGTCCAAGTAAACTTTGCACCCTTCCGTGTGAGCTGCGTCAAGGGCGAAGCAATTCTAGCAAAGTTCTGTATGAACCGACGGTAGTATCCTGCCAGTCCAAGAAAGCTTCGGATGTCGCTAGCTGATTCTGGATGTTTCCACTGTGTAATGGCTTCCACCTTCTTCGGGTCAACTGAGATGCCTTGAGACGAGATAACATGGCCCAAAAAGGATATACTGTCTAGCCAAAACTCACATTTACTCAGTTTGGCGTACAACTGATTATCTCGAAGGGTTTGCAATACCATCCGCAGGTGTCCTGCGTGCTCATCCCTAGTCTTCGAGTACACCAAGATGTCATCGATAAAAACCACCACAAATTTATCGATGAAAGGTCTAAATACCCGATTCATAACGTCCATGAATGCCGCAGGAGCATTCATCAGTCCGAACGGCATCACGGAAAACTCGTAATGACCGTACCGGGTTCGGAAAGCAATTTTGGGGGTGTCCTCCGGCCTAATCTTCAGCTGGTGATAACCCGAGCGAAGATCGATTTTTGAAAATACTGCTGCACCCTGTAGTTGATCGAACAAGTCATCAATCCGTGGCAGAGGATATTTGTTTCTGATTGTGACCTTGTTCAATTCTCTGTAGTCGATGCAGAGGCGTAGAGTTCCGTCCTTCTTCTTCACGAAGAGCACAGGCGCACCCCAAGGAGATACGCTCGGTCGGATGAACCCACGGTCTAGTAATCCTTGGAGTTGGCACTTTAATTCCTTTAGCTCTGCAGGGGCCATTCTGTATGGAGGTTTGGAGATCGGCTGCGTGTTTGGAAATGTGTCAACAGTGAATTCAATCTCTCGATCGGGCGGCATGCCGGGTAGTTCGCTCGAAAACACGTCGGGGAACTCCGCCTCAACGGAATTAGGCTCGACGTTTGTGTAGTCCTGCCGCGCGTCCCGAACTGATGCTAGAAATCCCTCACAGCCTGTGTAGAGCATTCGCCGAGCAGATTTTGCCGAAATTACCAGGCCTTGGTCGCATCGTTCGCTGGACTACTGGTGTAACAGAACACGGCTTCTCCGGGCAGACGGAAAATGACTCGCTTCTCTGCACACTCAATAGTTGCTGCGCATGCGCCTAGCCAGTCCATTCCCAAGATGATATCATAGTCCCTAACATCTAGAACTAAGACATCGAGCGACAGCTTCTTCTCCCCAATACAAATGTAACTACCTAGGCATACTGAACGAACAGGGATTTTTGTACCAGAGGGGGTGCTAACATTTAAATCTAAGTGCAACGGAGTCATTTTTACATTGTTTTCCACGGCAAAATTTGTGGAAATAAAACTATGCGTTGCACCTGAATCAAATAGAACACGAGCAGGTATATTATTGAAAAGCAAAGTACCTGACACGACGGTATCTGAAGCTAGGGCTTCTTCCCGTGTCATGGTATAGACCCGGCCTTGAGCTTGATTTTGCCCTTGCTGAGGCGCAGCTCGGTTGGCCTGGGTTGCAGTATTTTGATTTTGTTGTGGCGGACGACGTTCAGAGTGCTTTGGACAGTTGGGAAGGGCATGATCAGAAGCTCCACAAATGAGGCATAACCCATGCTTTCGACGACATTCACTTTCGACGTGCCCTGGTCTTCTACAGAAGTCACATCGTTGTCCCGAGTTTCTTTTTTTTGAACCGCCGTTGTTAGGGCACTTTACAGCTGTATTTCCTCTATCGTTGCCTTGGCGTTTGTGATTGGGGGTTTGCACAGGGCCGGTGGCAACGTGAGGATACTGCGGTTCGAGGGAGAGGGCATGGTTTAAAACTTCCCTCATCGTCTGATACTGTGGAACGGATACGTGCCCGTGGATGCCAGGACGTAGCCCTCCTTCGAATCGTCTGGCCCGACTCGCTGCATCCGGTAGGTAAGCGGTAGCAAATTTGGCCAGTTTGTTGAATTCTGCCGAGTATTGCTTCACCGTCATACTGCCCTGCCGGAGTTGAACGAACTCATTTTCCCGTTGACGTCGTAGAGGTGGTGGTATAAACTCCTCTTCAAATACGGCACGAAAAGTCGTCCACGCGATCGCCTCCTCTCCATGGCCAAGTTGAAGAGATCGTCGATGCACGTCCCACCAGTCGTGCGCATTGAAGCGAAGCAGTAGTTGGGCACAAGTGACGCGCTTGTCTTCCGGCACATCCAGGAGAGAAAAATGATCTTCAAGCTCGGCGAGCCAATCTAGGGCCACGATTGGGTCCTCAGTCCCCTTAAATGGCGTGTTGCAGACCTTCTTGAAGTTTGCAAAGGTGAAGGTAGTCACTTCCCTCGTCCTTGGCACTAGTGGTGTTTCGACTTCAAGTACTGGCTGCTCCACTGGCATAGCTGTGGTCGCGGCAGAATGGTTGGAGGCCAGGGTCTGAACAAGCTGCTGCAGGGTATCTACCTGCTTTTGTTGGACTGAGAGTCGAGCCTCTAGATTGCTCTCGAACTTGGCTTGGCGGGCATCATCCCTCTGTCTTTGCTCGGTTAACATTTGCACCACTTGTTGAATCGAATCTGTTTGAGACATGCCCCGTTGGCTCCGAGAGCTTCCTGATGTTCCGGAGCTGCTCTCCTGAGTCCGTGTCTCGCCTGGCGCTAGCGCTGATGGCTGCGCTTGCATCATTCCTTCAAAAGAGGTAATTTAGATCAGGATCATAATGTATTATGGACTTATTGCATGAACGTATCTCATTTTGGCCTTAACGAGTTCAGGAGTTCGCATAGGCGAGTTATCGCTAAGGGAACTTTTCCAGTTTATGAATCAAAGGAACTTTGAAGCTGTGCTCTGATACCAACATGTCACGCTCCGATTCCATGGAATCGATAGTCGTCCCCCGGGCGTGACCGTCGTGCGGACCTAGGTTGCGTATCAGATTGCTCTACCACCATCCCTATCCGACGTATACGATATATTCCATGTTTCACAGCTTAGAAAATATGTGTACGACCCGAGCCATGTGGTAGACCTGGACCAACTGAACCTTCAAGCCGACTTGACGTATGTAGAACAGCCTGTGCAAATTTTGGATAGAAAAGAAAAGCTGCTTCGGACTCGCTCGGTTCCTCTCGTGCGCATGCTTTGGCGGAATCACTCTGTCGAAGAATCTACTTGGGAGCTTGAATCCGAAATGAGGGAAAGGTTCCCCTCATTATTTCCTAGTGGTAGGTTCTATTCTTTAAGTTTCGGGACGAAACTTCCAATTAGTTGGGTAGGATGTGGTGCCCCGTTCCCCCTATTCGGGGAGCGCGGCTAAGAAATACTAGACGGTATCGTTCGATCGGGATAGATTGAATTAAGAACTCGTCCTCGTTATGGATTTGTTTCTTCGGAATCGATTCCCATATTCAGTGGACCGTGCCCCCGGGATCGACTTAGCGGCAGAGTCAGGAGGAACCTCTCCGCTGCATTCTTTTGTTGCCTAGTTTTCGCTGTCGCTTGTTGCTTTCGTGCCTTGAGTTGGTTTTCGGATTTGCTTGGGTTTTCTTGAACGGTTTCGATGATTTCATTGCTTTCGTTCTTAAGACTACACTTCAATTCCAATAATGGAAAGAGAGGAAGAAGTACTGATCAGTTGTTCGTGTCAATACAGGTGATCCAGCAGTAGGCGTCGCTCAAACGGACTCCTAAATCACTTCCTTCCTTCCTCCTTCCAACCACTAAAGTGAGTGGCTACCAACCCGATTAGCTAGCCCTTCTTGCTAGTCTTCACATCAAATTCTTGTGTTCGTGCTTGCCCCGATCAAACGATACCAAGTAATAACTAAAAGATATCAAGATAATAAGGGAATAGACTTGGATCTGTATGCTTGTCATTGAAACTTGTGAACGGTTACTTACTACATGCTTGCTTATTCAAAATGTTTACCATATGCATATATACAAGTTAGAATATTTACTTCTTCTTCTATAAATATGCTATATGTAGAACACCCTTTGCCATGCATCAATTATTCAGGGAGACTATGCAAAATACATCACACAATGCTACATATCTCCTGATTTCATTGCCTCAGCTACATAAATGGCAACTTAACACAAACGTCGTTGATCACGGACAACTTGTGCACAAGGCCTCTCGGTTCCTGCGGACGGTCGCTGGGGCACTGGCACCGATCCGATCCGGACGAAACCTCAAGATTAGTCTCTCCCATAGGCGAGATGGCGTGCAGCGATACATGTACCTCCGTCACCTTAGCCTGAGACTAAGACCGTCCATTATGGCATCAAAGCCAGTGATCCCCTCGTATATTTAAACCTGTTGAAACTAACTTGTGTCTTCTTGACAGGGAAGGCAAGGTAAGTATTATGCAGGTGGTTCAGACGGACAGGTAAATGTCACCGAACGGTGACGGGTCATTTCAATGATTCCATATCTATGTCTTGTTGTAAAATGAACTAAGACAAGATAGAAACCCGCAGTAAATATGCATGCTTCATTAAAACAACGTGTTGATTGGTATAGTTGGGTTAGCTTGCCTTCACCAGTACGTTTCGATGTACTGACCCTCATTGAAACAGGTTTCCCGCGCTAGGAGAACCAAGCGAGGAGCAGGAGACAAACCCCCAATCCAGTCCACCTGTAGGCACGCCTCGACCGTGCCACATTTGACGCATTTTGAAGAAGAAGCTAGCCACCAAGCAACCATGCAGCTTCGTGGCAAGGCAGTCGTTCCGACCCAAGGTCTTATATTTTGAGTAGTAGTAAAGGATGTAATGTACAGGACTGCTATCTCATTTTGAGTCAACACTTTTGTAAGCCCATAGAGGCAATCCTTATGTCTCAGTTCAAGGAGTTTGTAATAGATGTTCATATTATCAATAAAAGAGAACTTTTCCATGTTCAAATCTGCGTTTCAATTATCTGCGTACTCTGAATATGTGCTCGCTATGCAAAACAAAATACTCAGCCTTGTGTGGTGCGCAACCTAGGCCCGCACGGCGGTCACGCCCGGGGGACGACTATCGATTCCACCGAATCGGGGCGTGACAAGGTGCACCCCAAGGACGAGTATATGCCATGATGATTGAGAAGGCCGAGCCAGCTGGAGACATGATTTCAGGTTCAGTTTCTCTCGATTCTATTCCAGCAATTGCATTATTTGATTCTGGCGCTTCCCATAGTTTCGTATCTATATCTTATGCTCTTAAGTATCGTTTAGAGACGAAACCATTAGATAGTACTTGCAAGATCATGACTGGAGGAGGCATTATCCTAGTCTGTGATTATTGTAAGGATCGAAGAGTATCATTGGGAGGCCGAGAGTTGAGCGTGAACTTACTCATTATGTCACTTTCGGGATACAATATTATACTCGGAATGGACTAGTTGAGTAGGCACCATGCTACTATAGATTGTCATGGAGGCAGAGTAATATTTCGACCACCAGGAGAACCAGAGTTTGAGTTTGCCAGAGGAGCAGCAAAGCAGAGCAGAGGCACTTTTTGTGGAGCCGAAAAGGAAGAAGAGGAGTTGCCACATCCTCTGATAGCGGAGTTCCTGGATGTATTTTCAGAGGAGTTGCCAGGCTTGCCACCAGACAGAGATATTGAATTCTCTATAGACTTGATACCAGGAGCGGAGCCTATTTCATAACATGTCTATAGAATCAACAACAGCGAGCTGGCAGAACTGAAGAAGCAAGTTGAGTAGCTACAGGACAAAGGCTTCATCCAATCCAGTTCATCACCATAGGGAGCTCCGGTATTGTTCGTACCAAAGAAGGATGGCACGGTACGCATGTGTATCATTTATAGAGCTCTGAACAACCTCACTATCAATAACAAATAACCGCTGCCGAAGATAGATGATCTTTTCGATCAATTGAGCGGAGCAAAGGTGTTTTCAAAGATAGACTTGAGGTCAGGCTATCACCAGGTGAAGGTAAAGAAATAAGACATATCGAAGACAGCTTTTCGGACCAGATATGGCCAGTTTAAATTTATGGTAATGTCGTTTGGTTTAACCAATGCACCAGCAGTATTCATGAACTTGATGAACAAGGTGTTCCACCAGTACCTTGACAAGTTTGTAGTGGTGTTCATCGACGACATTCTTGTGTATTCGAAGACCCCGGAGGAGCACGAAGAGCACCTGAGGATGGTCTTGGAGACTCTCAGGAAGAAGGAGCTGTACGAAAATCTTTCAAAGTGCGAGTTCTTCCTTGACAAGGTTGAATTTCTTAGACATATAGTGACGGGTGACGGAATCTCAGTTAACCCAAAGAAGATCGAGGCAGTGGAGTCATGGGCTACCCCTAGTTCGGTAGCTGAGATCAGAAGTTTTCTCGGGCTAGCAGGATACTACAGGAGGTTTGTACAAGACTTCTCCAAGATTGTAGAGCCAATGACTAGGCTGACCAGGAAAGATGTGGAATTCGTCTGGATAGAGGAATGTCAGGCCGCAATTGATGAGCTGAAGAAGAGATTAACAACAGCTCCAGTTTTGACATTGCCATCAGGGACAGGTGGATTCACTATCTATAGTGATGCTTCAGGAAAGGGTTTGGGTTGCGTTCTTCAGCAGCACGGGAAGGTAATTGCCTATGCTTCCAGGCAATTATGCCCTCATGAAAAGAACTACCCCATCCATGATTTGGAGTTGGCAGAAGTTATCTTTGCTCTAAAGATGTGAAAATACTACCTGTACGGAGAGCATGTGGAGATCTTCACGGACCACAAGAGCTTGAAGTACGTGTTTACACAGAAGGAGCTGAACATGAGGCAGAGGAGGTGGTTGGAGTTGATGAAAGACTTCGATATCTTATTACAATACCACCCAGGAAAGGCCAACATAGTCTCTGATGTCTTAAGCAGGTATCCAATGGCTATGTACTTGACTACAGATAGACATTTATTGGCCGATCTTAAGAGTTTGGAAATTAAAGTGCTAGTTCCAGGTATGGAGATTCAGATATGGAGATTGTAGATACAATCAGAGCTGATGGATAGAATTAGAGCTGCTCAGTATGATAATGAGACTCTGAGGAGTATCAGGGCACAGGTTCGGTCAGGATTGATAGATGACTTCACTATTGCTGATAATGGATCTTTACGGCATGGCACGAGGATGTGTGCCGAGTGGAGAGCTACGCGAAGAGGTTTTGCAGGAGGCACATTGCTCTCAGTACTCGATGTATTCCGGTGCCAACAAGATGTATCGAGATCTGAGAGAGCATGTATGGTGGTATGGTATGAAGCGTGAGGTAGCACGCTTCGTATCCCGATATTTTGTGTGCCAGTAGGTAAAGGCAGATCGACAGAGGCCAGGTGGATTGCTTCAACCTTTACCCATTCCATAGTGGAAGTGGGAGCACGTGACTATGGACTTTGTTTTAGGGCTTCCACGTTCTCCAGGAGGAAATGACGCGATTTGGGTCATCGTGGATAGGTTGACCAAATCAGCCCACTTCTTACCATTCTAAAATAGGGATATTTTCGTCTTTTATTTATTATAAGTATTGTATATATTATATTGTATTTTATATTTTACATATTATATATAGTGTTCATTAATGTATGGGTTAGTGGACTAGACCTAGAAACCCACTAGATGAACCCCTGACTAAATATAGGATTATGGAATTTAATTAGTATTTTTTGGGGATTAAATATTGGAATTATAATTTATTAATATGATTTTATTTAATTATTGTACCTTACGGTTGCTTCGATATTTGGAGCGCTACACTAGCTTTTGTCTTCCAACAAATTTTACACCATTGTCCTAGACGTGCCAGTTTTCCATTTTGATCTTTGTATAACTTATAAATATGCCCTTTTGTGATTCATTTTAGACGCACAATATTTATCGCAGACATTTATCTTTATTTCCAAATAAATCCAACTTTGCATCTTTGTTCGTTCCAATCAAAATTGAAAACACAATCTCGACCCGTTTTGTGCAACCCAAATTATGACAATATTCTATTATGAGTCTTCTACGTCCATGACACTTGTGTCCCACCTAAATTTAATCCTATGTACTTCCAATTAATTTTAGAACATAATTTACATTAATTTTAATTAAATTGGTGTAAGGACCCAACTTAACCCAAAACTAGACCCAACACCAAACCAAACCCCCATTCACACCCTCAAGGATCATACTAAACACCATACATCCTTTTTTACCACTAAATCACACCAAACATGGTATTTTATCTTATTCAATCCAAAACCCCATTTTTGTACAAATTTCCAATTGTTGAGGACTTTTATGCAAAAGTGCAGTGAGGTGTCCATACCCCATTGGACCATTTACATGAAGAAACATCATCATTTTCTTTGACTGGTCACATGTAATTTTTCCCATATTTTTGGAGTGTGCAACACTCAACACTTGCTATCTCACCATCTTGGCCCTCCATTCAACACAACTCAAATCCTAGCCTTTAAATTCCTTCATGTAACAAGAAAACCCTATCCCTAGGATTACTTGACTGAACCCAAATCCCTAGGTTTACATCACCCTATATTCTCTCCATATATAAACACTTTTTCTTCTATTATTTTCATCAACATCAAAACATCTAAAACCCTAACTCATATAGTAGCCGATCCCCGCATCCATCCCGCCGGACCTCCGACCGCCTAAACCCAAATACCGTACGTCCCCGACCAGCACACCGCCGACTGAACCGCCCATTCTCCTCCACTCCACCATGACTGACACGCGACGGTCCACTTCTCCATCCAGTCCCGTTCCCGAATCCATCACTGCCATCATTAAACGCCGACATCACCGTCCCCATCATCCAACCGCCGAGCCCGACTCCCCGCCTGAGCCCCTCACCGCCGTGCAGCGAACGACCCGCCGCCATTAATACCAGCACCACTATCGTCTCTCCTCGACGTCACAGCCGCACCACTACCTCTCCAATCATCATCTACATCACCACTCCCACGACTTCCTCTCCCCTTTGACACCGTCGGACGAACGTCGACATCAGTCCCTGAATTATAGCAGCCACTGCTTTGCCTGAGCAGTAGCCGCAGCCCGAGCACCACCTCCAGTCGACGACCTCTCTCGACGTCGACTACACCCTCGACCTCGTGCACGCACAAGTTTGACTTGCCCTTTCTTCATGATTGTGTGTGTATGCATATGTGAATATTAGTTAGGATTAGCATATTGCTTCATGATAGTTTAGTTGACATGATTGCGAGACTTGTGTTGGTGAACCTAGTAACTAGTTACGTGTGCGTGCGTGTGTGTATAATAATTAGTTTGATATATATATATATATATATATATATATATATATATATATATATATATATATATATATATATATATATATATATATATATATATATATATATATATATATATATATATCGTATTTCATGGAAAATTGATTGCTAGTACTATGTATGACTGTAATATATATGTTGTATGGCCATAAGTGTTAATTGTGGGTATCCCATAATTACATAAGACTATATAACCTGAGTATTAGTGAATTGACTGCCTGGTGTACACTAACGTACTAACTTAGACATGTGATAGGGTTATACGAGATTTAGAGCTTGAGACATGTGTTAGAGAGTTGACTGTCTTGTTATGCACAATATTTGAGGACATGACACCCGTGCATTTAGACGCACCCTTGACCCTGCTAGTTGACCAGTATAACCCTAGCATAGTCTCTGAGTTCAGTATAATTATATTGTGTGTGTGCTAGTGTAACGACTAATCCTATATTATTATTATATTATGTATATAGGACTGTTGGATTTTTTTAGACGAGACTTCGGAAACAGGATATTGGTATTGCCAGCTCAGGACCACAGGCGAGTACATTCTTTGATAGTTTTTATTATGTTGATCATCTCTATGTTGTATAGCGTACATGATTCTGACATTATGGATACATAGGTTAGCATCATCAAGACCTGTCACAAGGAGTCATGATTGGAATCCATCGTACTAGCTGGGGACGGGAAAATATTAGTAGATTATATGATCATACCCCACTCTACATGCATCATAGCTCACCCCACACCTCACGTCGGGTGCAGCTTGACCATTACATGTCTCATAGCCTGTTATATATGATTAGCCTGACTATTGCTCGCATCATAGATAACCGGATGGTTAGCCTGACCTTATATGAATCATAGTTAATCATATATAACAAGCCTAATATGTCCCAAGCCGATCACATGATAGACTGATATTTCACACACTTAGCTAGATACTCTATTCATGTATTTCCAGTTTATTGTTTTAGTATTTACTTATATTCCTGTTAATTGCTAGTTATGCTATTGATGATTATATATTCTCCAGCATTTCTTATTTCCAGTATTTCATACTCACCAGTATTTTTTATTCCAATATTTATCTCCATCTTGTATTTTTTTACACTGTATTATAGTTTTTGTCAATATACACGAAACTGCTGTTAGTGCTTATACTTTGCTCCAATCCTGACTGGATATATTTTTCCAGAGGATCTTGAGGACTTTTGTCCTACACATTATGGACCAGGTGTAGAGGGAGACTACATACCAGAGATCTTAGAAGAGTCCCTTCCTTTAGAGGAGACACTACCTGCAGCTATTTAGACAGTTATTATTTTATGCATTTGAGTTTATTTTGAGACTTATGTTGAGTTTATTTTGAGACTTGTACAGACTATTTATGTTGGACAGCTAGACTTTAGTTTATCTCTAATTTGAGTTATTGTGCTTGACTTATGTCAGTACTTCTTATCTTTTATCGTGCCATTTATTTCTTATAGTTATTGTGATTGAGTATACATTATTGAACTGTTGAGAGATATTTATTTTCATTGTCCTCCTTATGGAGTTGATATCATTGACAAGTTATGAGTTATGTTTAGTATTATTGAGACCTAGACAGCATTCTACCACCGATGCTGTGGCATAGGCTGGACGTACCTACGGCTCATGCCCAAATTCTGGGTGCAGGTCATGACAGATATTAGTGCTCACGTTTGAGGACAGTCCATCCACCACCCATAAAATATATAGGAACTACAATTTATGTAGAATGTTGAGGTATAATGTGTTTGACGCAATGTTGAAGCTGCAAGCATGTTCTAAAGCGCGTCCCAACGCTACAAGACTCCTGCTAGTATGAGGTATCTATGGGGGTTCAAATAGACACCCTTAGCTCAAAGAGGTTATTTCCATGACGAGAAATTGCATCGTGCTACTGTTGCTACAAATACAACAAAAAAATTATTACAAAATCTTGGACTCAGCTATTTGAATTATATCCTCCGTTACGTAACAAAATCATATTCTTCATTAAACTTTTAAGTCATATTTCCCGAGAATTCTAGTAACCTGGGACAGGATTTGAATGTGAGGCTTGTTGAAAGGATAAATGAAAAATATTATCTCTTTTTTTTGAACGAATTTGGATATTTTTTTTCTCGGGATACTAGTTTATCAATCAATTTAATAAATAAAAAATTCTTATAAAAAATAACAAATAAAAGATGATAAAAAAAGTAACTAGTTGAGTAACCATACCACTAACGTTTTTTATTCTAACAGTCAAATAAGACCAAAAAATATTTGGAGACAAAATAATAAAGTAACTATTAGAATAATAAAAGCTATTTTAAAGAAAAAAAAGTACATTAGTTGGTCACATGGTAATAGCTCTCTCAATGTATTTCTTGATCTATGGTCGAAATTCATTATTGTCATTTTGGTTACTAAACTTCAGCAAAAAAATCGGGAGACCCAATCCTCATGCAACTCTCTCCTCGCATGCCCCCAACAAATCAATGGAATCTATTGTCATGCCCCGATTCCGTAGAATCGATAATCGTCCCCCGGGTGTGACGCCGTATGTGTCTAGGTTGCGCAACACACAAGGCCAAGATATTTTATATAACGAACACATATTCAAAGTACGCAGATAATTGAACAAAATATTGAAACATGGAAAAGTTCTTTTTATTGATAATGAACATCTTTATACAAACTCTCGAATGAGCCGGATAATTGCTGCACGGGCTTAAAAAGTGGACGTAAAATGAGATAGTCGTCATGTACATTACATCCTTTTACTAAAACTTTAAGCTATAGACACCTTCGGGAGAATCTATCGCCTTTCCATGGAGCTACATAAGTTATTTGCACGAGCTCCTGGATCTTCAAATCTTCTCTTCGAAAGCACGATCAGGACGTGCCGGTAGGTGGACTGGATTGGGAAGTCGCTAGGATCCTTGCAAGATTGTCTTAGTACGGAGAACATGTTGCAATGAGGGTCAGTACATCAAAATACACTGGTGAAGGCGAGCTAACCCAACTATACCAATCGACACGTTGTTTATATGAAGCATGCACGTTATTATGTGATCTTTCTATCTTGTCTTAGTCCATTTTACAAGCAAGCATTAGATATGAAAGTTTACTGAAATAAACATACCACCGTTCGATGACTTTTACCTGCCGGTCTGAACCACCTGCACAATAATTACCATGACCTTCCCTGCCACGAAGACATAGTTAGCTTGCACAGTTTAAATATACGTGGGGATCACTGGAATGATGCCATAATTGATTATTTATAGTCTTGAACGAGGATGGTATACAATAAAAGCACGTAAGGCACAATACGTCATCCCGTCCACCACGTGAGACTATCATGAAGTTCCGTCCGGATCGGATCAGTGCCAGTACCCCAGCGACTGTCCGCAGGAACCATAGACCTTGTGCACAAGTTATCCGTGACCAAACAATGTCTATACTAAGTTATCAATTGATGCAGTTTAAGGCAATACGAGCACGAGACAAGTGATATGGCATAATTTGTTTAGCATAGTCTCCATGATCAGTTTATTGCACAGCAAGGTGTGTTCTATACATAACATAATTATAGAAGAAGTATACATTCATTGCAAAGCAAGGTGTGTTCTATACATAGTATAATTATAGAAGAAATATACATTCTAACTTGAATTAAAATACTATAAAAGAATATTATAAGCGAATTAGCATGCAACAAGGTAACCATTTTAAGTTGGTTGACAAACACAAATAATCCAAGTCTATTTCTTTTGATCTTGACATCTTTTAATTATTATGGTATCGTTTGATCGAAACAATCAAGAAGGCAAGATTTTTAGATGTGAAGACTTAGAAGAAGGGTCAACTGAATCGAATTATAGCCACTCACAAGTTGGTTGGAGGGAGGAAAGGAAATACGTGCTTCAAGACTCCGCTCGTTCAACGTCTATTGCACGATCACCTGCATTGCCACGAACAGATGATCAATAACTCTTCTACTCATTCCAAGCTCAGAATAAAATACAGTTCAACGAATGAAAGCAATAAAATCCATCAAAACCGTTCAAGAAAATGCAAATCCGTAAACTAACTCAAAAGCACGAATGCAACAAAGCGACAGCAAAAAACTAGGCAAGAAAACTTGCAGTGGAGAGGTCTCTCTTGACTCTGCCGCTAAGTCCATCCTTGGGGCATGGTCCACTGAATATGAGAATTGATTCCGAAGAAGCAAATCCATAACGATGAAAAGATCTTGATTCAATCTATCTCGATCGAATAATACCGATTAGTATTTCTTAGTTGTGCTCCCCAAAAAGTGGGAATGGGACACCATATATATATATGAAAATCAACTTAACCATAAAACTTGTATTTCTAAATATACTTATGTATATATTTAATAATTAATATTGTTCATCAGATTTAATATAAATAGATAGGTAATTATGTATAAAAAAATTTAAAGTGTTTGTTTTTCTCAAATATTAGGAAATACGTACTGTCAGGCCCCAGGCCCAGAATATTGGAGAACGAGGGCTGACAAAACCAGCTACGTATACTAGAGTACTCTATTACCCCGAAATACAGTCACGGTTGTGAATAGACATGGGGGGTTATGCTACAAGCCATCAGTCAACCTAGGTCAAGCAATCATAGTGTCTCAATCACAAGCAGAAAAACACAAATAAAGCGTCATAAACCATATATACATAGCTGATCATGAAGCTAGTAATACAAAATAAAGAACTAACAAGAGTGCAAGTCATACATGATCAACTCTAGATATAGTCTAGAATATGATAATCATGTCATGCCCAATAGACGATATAACAAGTCCAAAATATGAGCTAACAGGTGCTCGGGGCTAAACGCCACAAAAGAATATGTACAATAAGTGGAAGAACAAGATAGAAATACACTCAATCGATCTGGGGCTCCGTGTGGTCACCATCCTCGAAAATAGACGGAAGATCCTCTAGCTCTGCTACCGGTGTCACGACCCGCACCCGGTGTAGAGGTGCAAGTCGGAAACAACGCCCAGCCTACGCTGCAGCATCGACGGTAGAACGCTGTCTTGGTCAACTATACTATCTAAATATCTCACAATAATATAAAATCTGCCAACAATATCTCACTCAAAACTCAATCACAATCTAAAGCACGAGAAGATATCAAGGAAGTCTAACATAACTATCCATTCAATATATATATAAACAATAGAAACAATATCCAATCTCATACTATATGCCAAAAATAAATCTGGCACCAAAATGCTAAAGAAACTAACTATAAAAACTAGTGATCCGGATAAACCTCCCGGCAATCACTCCAGAACTAGTGGGTCCAAGTCTGCACCATCTATAAGTCGAAGTCCATAGTATGTCGGACACCAATCTCTCGGATCCTCTGAAAAATATTTTTCAGTCAGGAATGGAGCAAAGTACATCTCTAACAGCAGTTCTAATCAATGATAAAAACTATGTAACAGTAAATAGATGTGAATATACAAGATGCACAATAAATACGAGAGATATACCATAAGAAAATATTGGAATGAATACAATAATGAACAATATGACAATGAACAAGAATACTAATGACTAAGTGTGTGAGTACTAGCTTTAACATGTGATCGGCTTGGGAACATGATACAATATATATGGCCTGGCTAATCATATGTGCGGTGTATGATTAACACTATTCAATAAATAATACTTGATACAATGATGGTATGATCACATATCTATACTAAAGTACTCCCCACCCTCGACTGGTATAATAGATCCAACCACGGTATGCTATGGCACGAGATTCCCCAAGAAGATAGCTAGTCTTCCCGAGAATCAGTGTCTGTACATGTACAAGATAATCAATAAAATAATACTTGCACAAGATACACCATATACCAAGGAATAACATCTCATGACGAGATCCGAATATACCAATCCGTGTAACCATCGTGTCAAGAGAACATGGATATCTACACAAGATACAATAAACATAGAGGATATGAGAAACTATCACAGAATGTACTCGCATGTATGCGGTCCAATGAAATAGTCTCACAGATGTCTGATACGGTGCCTCGAAGACCTAGATATGGAATATAACATCAATACAAGGTTCTGGAAAGAAATAAGTTAAACTAGTCAACTTCTAGGTCAACAAGTCATTTTTAAGTCAAAAAGTCAAACTATGTCAACTCTAAGTCAAAACGGTCAAACTATAGTCAAATTATGGTAAACTATGTCAAACTACCTATTTCTAGGTTGCATTAGTCTATCTTAATGATGTTGGGTTCATACACTATGAATCTACGCCATACAAACTACATCTTAGGATATTAGGATACCGTATCTCAGGATACGCAAACAATAGGTAAATATCACATATCTATAATAAAACAATATTAAATATATAAATCCTAATTACAAATGCTAAATGGATACCTTGGTTTCGAACTAACTTGGTATCGCAACACTAAACCTCTATCTTGATACCCAAACCCAATACCTTGGCTATCCTCAATACCTTGGCATTTACCTTGGTATCTCATGGTAAATTCAAAACCTTATTTATACTAACTACCCAACAATAATTATAAACTACTATGCATTTAATATTTATACAATACTATATACCTTATTTTAGTCACCTTAATACTAACACATAATTAGTTTACAACTATCCTATTACTATGCCAATACCTACTACTCATACCTTGGTATATCTTGATACTTACCTTGGTATCTCAAGGTAATTGCCAAAAACTTCATATATATACTAACTATCAATCAATAACTATATGTATACATATATTAATCCAATATAACTTCTAGTATGTACTAATAGAATAAATACTAACTACCAAATACACACTAACTACTAATACATATATACGTACATACATACATACCTACATATATATAACTAGAGATAACCATAACAATAGATAATTAGTTATACTAACTATCCAATAATACTATATGCTAACAACTAACTATTATGATATAGTATATAACTACCAATTATTAATATATATCCATATATACATTATACTAATACCATATATATATATATATATATATATATATATATATATATATATATATATATATATATATATATATATATATATATATATATATATATATATATATATTAATTACCATATATATATATTAATTACCATATATATATATACATATATATCTATATATTTAAATATCTAATATTATTAAAAACTGTCATTAATAGCCGCTGCCTATTGTCGTTGAAACTACCGATACTGTTGATACTCTGCTGTTTCCATGACCGTTTCTGCTGCTGTCGCTAAACTGTTATCGCTGCTGCTGTATGCTATTTCTGTTGCTGCTGCTGTTGCTATTGCTATTGCTACTGCTGTTGATAATAATTGTTGCTGCCGCTGCTGTTGCTATTAAATATTGTTGCTGTCGCTAATAACTGATGTTACCGCTGCTGTTGCTATTAGATGTTGCTGTTGTCGCTAATAACTGTTGCTATTAGATGCTGTTGTTGTGTTGTTGCTACGCTGCTGCTGTTGCTATTGTTGTCGCTAATGTTGCTGCTGTGTTGTTGCTACGCTGTTGTTGTTGCTATTGTTGTCGCTAATGCTGCTATGCTCTCCCACTCTCTTATATAATAATATGTACACAACTATTTATATATTTATATGTATATACTTAGTTACATATTTTTATATACATATACATGCTCACCAAATACAACTATATATATATATATATATATATATATATATATATATATATATATATATATATCTCCATAATAATACTTACAAAACATATTATAGTATCATATACGTACACTATTCATAATATCTCATATATGTATACGTATATATATATCATACAATTATATATATATATATAATATATATATATATATATATATATATATATATATATATATATCATACAATTATATATATATATCATACAATTATATATATATATATATATATATATATATATAACAACATATATATATACACACAATACATATACTACTACATTTAAAGGCTAATACATATGTAGAGAAATAGCTACATAAATATAATATAAACTAGATACATAGATCTATGATGCATAAATACATAAATATATATACACAACAATATATATATATATATATATATATATATATATATATATATATATACACACATACATATAATTACCTATCACCATGTCAAAGAACAAAAGAGAAATTGATCTAGATTTAAATGTACAACCACATGGAGCGTATCACACCCGTATCCCACTAGATCTAGGATACGCTTACGACACGAGTCCACCACACATCCAAATGTACCCCGAAGGACACGAACAAGTCTAATATATTATTTATAAATAATACGAAGAGTCAAAAATAAATCAACGTGTCCGTGTCAAAATATGACATGCTCAAAGTTCCGTGTCGGAGGAAAAATCCCCCAAATCAACACGTATCACCAAATTATTGGGATACAACCTACACGTACCCAATTATGGACACGACACTAGTCCCAAACACACAAGAACATGCCAAATTGATCTATAGGACCAATTGACACACACAACAAATGTCAATCTCGAAATTCCTCCAGAATTGACACAAAAAGTACCATAACTTTCTCAATAGGCCTCATATAAATACAAAACCAAATCCTATGGGTAGCCTATGCATATGGATTGATTTCTCATGGTTAAATCTCAGATTTAGAACCTAAATTAAGGGGAAAAAACTAAATTATACCTATTGGGAGATGGATTCCCAATGAAACCTCCAAAATTGGTAAAATTGGCCTCCAACTTGTAGATCATTGCTCCTCTTTGTAGATCCATACTTTCTCCTTCTAGATCCTTGCTCTACTAGCCTCCCATGATTATTTAGGAAGAAATTTGGTGAAAATTTGGTGGAGATTTGATGAAATTTGGTTGAGGGAAATTCTAGATCTAGATTTGGAATGAAAAATGAAGAGAGAGAAAGTTTTCATCCCCTTTATATAGGCCTCACTTGCCCCCTTCCTCAAGCTACTATATAAAGTCTAAAATATCCCTTGGGGCCTCTCATGAAAAATTAATTAAGGAAAAAATCTTCTAGTCTAATGGGTTTAACATAATTAATCATCCTCCTAATAATTGGGCTTCTAATTATTTGGCTTAATTCTAACTAGAATTAAATGTTGGTCCATGAGTCTAAACTAAACTAGTTAGTTCCACTAACACAAGTCCAAAAATAAATCTAACATGCTAACAATAAATAAATAATACAACAAATAAAT